>JAJLTU010000006.1:0-590588 GCA_030568295.1 Myxozyma neotropica | reverse complement strand
GGGAGTGAGTCGATCGACGTCTCTTCGTCGGCGTTATCGGTAACGAACAATGGGTCTCTACGCTTAACAGCTTACTGCACATGGCTTTTCCTCCGCTTGACGTCCACAAACTATTGTGGGTTTACCGCATGCTTCCCGCTGTCTCACATATCTCACATCGTCTGATTTGATCTTTAGAATTTTAAGGCAATCGCGCCGACTCAACTCTCCGAGATCACCAACGAGTTGTGCTTCCGTCCGCTCAACAGTCCCAAGACCCACATCTCCTCTGCTCAGTTTCCTTGGAACCGTATGGCGAAATCCCAACGATGGCCCCAGTGACTTCTCCCAGGGTCTCAAGACTCTTGCGAGCTCAAGAGACCTTTCTCTGCGCGAAGGAATTGCTACCCATATCTTTGTCTGCAACACTAAAATCGTCCACAAGGCCTTGTGAGTCTCGATGATGAGTTCCTGATTGTTGCCCAGCAGTGCAGCCTTGACATCTAGGCTGAATTTGGATGGCTCTAGTGCACCCTGATGGTACCCGTGTTATCCAACACGATATCCGCTTTTCTACTGGCTGCCCTGACGGTGCTACGCGTGGATACATTCTTGAAATTTGACGGTCAAACTTTAAGCTTCCTGCTTGGGCCCAATCTGTGGATAGGGTCTTACCGACTCTCATGATTTCCTTTTTCCCGAGGCCTATTATTGAATTGACAGCGAGCCTAACTATGAGCTTATCTACAACGTTGGCGGCAACTTCTTCAAGCTACCCAGGATCATTTACTTTACGATATTGTTGCTTGGTGAAGAATTATGTACCCTAGATGTTTGATCTGACCAAGTTCGTGAACATTGGCTCGATCCCGGTTAATCATGTCGATCTTTCATATTTTGCGCTTTAACTGCCAAATCGTGCGGTCCTAATACAGAATTCTCTTGCCGACTTCCTTAATTTTGCCCAAGGTGGGATCGTTGCATCTAACACCTACTGGCCCTCTATTACTGCCGCAACGTTGTTTCCGAGCTCTTGGACTTGATTTATGGTTAGCATGTTGGCAGCTCAGACGTTTTCCTCCCTGATGAGGTTCTTTCGAACATGACATGACTGCTCACGGTGTTTCTTACCAAGAGTTTAAGGCTGCTTCTAGTGAGGTCCTCTGGAAATCCAAATTTCTCCTGGGTCGATTGCATTCATGTTTGAGCCTTCGCATGCCTCAAGATTTTATAATATTATATTATAAATCTAAATCATTATTTAAAATCCAGAAGTAAATTCTGAACCTAAATTGTTCTCTATTGCTGAGTATGCCTGGACGGTCCGTAAGTTGCATTTTCACGAACCTGCTATGTGGATGATCTTGTGGACAATTTCACGAGCAAAATATTGACGAATGGGAATGGGAGTATAGTGTGAAGTGAACCGAACTTGACCTGCAGCAGTAGTTGTACTTGGACCTTAGTCGAGTGCCTGCGCTACTTATAAGCAAAGCCGTCGCTGTTACGTGGCTGTTTTGTTCCGTACCGCTTTGAACATACTAGATGCAAGTGAGACCCTAAACTTGCTAAATTTAATATTGCAAAATTGCGCACAGATGAGATTCCAGCGCAAAATACTATCCATGCCATCAGTCATTTAGGTCGATAATAATACAAAATATTATATATAAGTAGTACTAAAGCAGCTTCGCAAGTAAGACAGACGACTGAATTTGGCAGCAAGTTGGCCTCTGTCGCGGCGGAATTATATGCACGAAAGCCATGGCTGAAACACTTGACCCTGTGACTGAAACCCTATGACGAAGGGAAGTCCTTATAATTGTTTATAGTTTGTACAAAAAAATGCCATCTATTGGATACAAAAAAAGAAGAAATTCAGCGCCTGGTGGTCTACGAAACCATACGTATAATTAGTAGCTGATTCGCGTACAGTCATCGTAAATGGAAGAAAGGTGGACTCCGAGTCTGCGGGAAGTGCTAAATGTTTGCGCTAACAGCGTGCGGGAGGCCGGCGCAATCCCGCCGCCTCTTGCAATGAGTAGCTGCTTCCCCACCTCTGCACAGACCGCCCCTCCCGCAGCTCGCGCCCTAAGCGCAACCGCAATTATGGGACGACTGGTACCACCTATCCCTCCTTGTTTGTGTGCAATCCCGCGGCGGGTTATAGGCGGTATCCGCTACGCCTCAATAAAGGTAACGAGCAAACACCCATTTACGCAGTAGCCATAGGCGCCTCCCTAGCAATCTCCTTCCCCTCTCTTATCTTTGTCAATCGTTCAACATGGCCTATTCCCTTGCCGACATCGAGGACTCGACCGTTATTCACCGCAATCGTCTTCCCAGCCTGGCCTACCATATCCCGTCCACCAATGTGCTTCTCAATGGCACTTGGCGTTTCTGCTATAGTCAAGCACCCGCTCTAGCACCGTCAATCTCGGAGGCAGCCGATGAGTCGTGGGCCGATATAGCGGTCCCTGGAATGTGGCAGCTGCAAGGATACGGCCACCCTCACTACACTAATCTGACATTTCCTTTCCCCGTCGACCCGCCTTTTGTGCCAACCGTGAATCCCACAGGCGTATACGAGCGTGCATTTGAGGTCCCCGATGAGTGGGAAGATGGCGCAGAAATCCGTTTGCGTTTTGATGGCGTCGACAGCGCATTTCATGTCTTCGTCAACGGTGAATTTGTCGGTCTCGGGAAGGTTAGTCGCGGTACGTCCGAGTTTGATGTCTCAAGCGTGATCAAACGTCGAGAAACAAATTATGTGCGAGTGTACGTCTATCAATGGTCGGATAGTTCATACATAGAGGACCAAGATCAATGGTGGTTATCTGGTAAAGCCCTTGGATATATACAGATGACCTAGATTTTCGGATTCGACTAACGCGCGCTAGGTATCTTTCGCGATGTTACCCTTCTGGCTTTTAACCCGAACGGTCATGTCGACGATTTCTATGTCACTTCCACTGTTAAGGACAAAAACGCGCAGGTTGACGTTACTGTTACCCTTGCCGGTCTTGTGCAAGACTCTCAACTTTCCGTGGTAGTCGGCGACGAGCCCGCCGTGTCCGTGGCCTGCACTCCCGGAGTATCAACATATAATTTTGCTATCCCCATGAAGTCTCCAAGGCTTTGGACGGCGGAGACACCCAATCTCTATGAGTTGAAGATCGCGATTGGTGATCTCCACGAAATTGTCACGAAAATTGGCGTGCGCCAAGTGGAGATGATAAAGGGTCTGATTTGCGTCAATGGCGTGCCTCTCGAGTTTCGCGGTGTCAATCGCCATGATCATCACCCTCTTCATGGCCGAGCTGTTCCTCTTGACTACATTAAGCGGGATCTTGTTTTGATGAAGCAGTTCAACATCAACGCTGTTCGTACGGCTCACTATCCGAACGATCCTCGCTTCTACGCACTGTGTGACGAGCTCGGATTGTGGGTAATGGACGAGGCTGATCTTGAATGTCATGGATTTTACGATGCCGTTGTGCGACCTCAGCCAGATCTCAAACTTGTTGAATACCAGCAGCGCAAGCGTATAGTGTTTCCTGCGGCAACTAGTTTTGCCTCTGGGCATAAAGACTGGGAAGCCGCGTACCTTGATCGTGCTCAGCAGCTTGTCATGCGCGATCGCAACTCTCCGTCTGTCATCATATGGTCGCTTGGTAACGAGTCTTTCTACGGCAGTAACCATGTGAGCATGTATAACCTAATTCGAAAGCTTGATCCCACGCGTCCTATTCATTACGAGGCCGATATATTCGCCGAGACTATGGACATGTTTAGCAAGATGTATACGCCGCCTAACCTTTTGCGTGAGTTTGCCAAAGCTCAAGGAGAAGATTTTAAAAAACCGTTGATTCTGTGTGAATACGCTCACGCTATGGGCAACGGACCTGGAGCTCTAAAGGACTATATTGACATTTTCCGCGAATTGCCAATCCTCCAGGGAGGGTTTGTTTGGGAGTGGTGTAATCATGGATTTCTGGTGAAGGACGAAAAGACTGGAAAGCAATACTACTCTCTGGGTGGAGACTATGGCGAGTTTCCCAATGACGGAGCATTCATTTTAGACGGACTTATGAACTCAGATCATACTCCAACGCCTGGGCTTATTGAGTTGAAGAAGGTTTATGAGCCTGTACAGTGCGAATTGAGCGATGGCAAGTTAGAAATCATAAACCACTATACTTTTTCAGGGATTGATCACGTCGGAGCCTCATGGACTGTCTCAAGATTTCCCTATAACAAGTAAGTTTGTTTGATGTTACGTGGATTTCGAGTATATAGTGCTGACCGGTAATAGATATGACGGCGAAATCATCCTCGCTAGAGGACCTCTGGATCTTCCGAAAGTGGAGCCCGAATCGTCTGTCTCAATCGCCCTTCCTGAGTTTCTGACTCCTGATGATGAATTTGAAGGCGAAACGTGGCTTACTGTCAAGTTCTTCCTCAAGGAAGCCAACTTCTGGGCTGAAGCGGGTCATGAGTTGGGACAGTCTCAAGCCCTGCTGTCGAAGAAGCTGCACGTAGAAACTCCGAGTGCTTCTGTGAGTCCGCTGCCAGAAATCATAGTGAATGAGGATATCTCCAAGATTGTCTTGTCTTCAGATGACTCGGAGCTGGTGTTTGACAAGTTTAGTGCGAAATTGACTAGCTGGAGAATCAATGGCGCAACTATTCTCACGCCGCAAAGCAATGAGCTGACTTTCTGGCGCGCTCCTATTGATAACGACAAGCCTATTGATATGCCATACTTTGTCGATTTTGGACTTGATCATCTCGAGACGCGAGTGAGATCAACCACGCTATCGAAGCAGGGCGGAGCATACCAGATCATGGCTGAATATGACATTGCGTCGCGTGGGCTGGCCTGGAAGTTTGAGGTTTGTGCCGTGTACACTGTCCTCCTCAGTACTGGCACACTGAAAATTTCTACTAGCATAGTTCCCAAGGCTTGGGAGAAGATCTATATTCCTAAAGAGCTACCTCGAGTAGGCTGGGAATTTTCTGTATCTGACGACATAGTTGCGGGTGGTGATGGTAAAGTGTCATGGTTTGGAAAGGGCCCTGGAGAATCTTACGCTGACAAGAAAGAGGCTGCAGCAGTGGGTGTTTTCTCGTCACTGGCTAAAGATTTGGACACTATGTACGAATGTCCTCAAGAGAACGGCAACCGTCTCGGCACTCGCTGGGTCGCACTCGGTAGCGAGTCTGGGAGCAAGCGCTCTCTTGTGGCGAAGATGACGACGGCTGGCAAGCCGTATGAGTTTGGATTCAAGGTATCAAACAAGATCGCAGGGCTCGATGTAGCGAGACATCCATGCGATGTGGTTCCGAGTAAAGACTGGATCTTGCGAGCCGATTTTCAGCAGCACGGCTTGGGAACCCACGCATGCGGGCCTGGAGTGTATGAACAGTACAGGCTGACGCTTCCCGAGACCGGCTTTAAGTTTGAAGTGCAGTTGTCTGTTATCTGATGAGATGAGTGAGCGAATATAATGGCTCTTATTTGGTCATATAAAGTATTCTTTTTTAAATATGGTTATTTTTGGATCTTGATAAACCTAAATTGCTTTCACGTTCTACTGGAGGAGCGTTGAATGACAAAAAATGTACCGCTCTGCCGTTCTTGTGCACTGGTAGAACCTCCGAGTCATGTAGGCGGGGTGTTTCCGAGCTCCGAAAACCCTATGTCGATATCCCGCAGTGCCACAGGGAACAATGGAAGGCGTGCAATTCCCTGCCTGAGACAAGAACTGCTTGCGGGCTAAGCCAGCCGCACCATAAACCCTTACTGCCGAAGCCGGGAAGTATCAGACAGTGGCGCGGTTGCGCTTATCGGGCTTGCGGAGCGCGCATGCGCGCTCTCTCTGTGTGGGCGAAGCCCGACAAAAAACTGTGTCTCCATGTTTCTCTTCCATGTCCCAGTCTTTCAGTTGTCCTATGACAATTTCTGACTTAATCAAGATAGAAACAATAAAGATATATCTTATTCCTGTCTATCAAAAAGAAAAGAAAGCGTAAGACACCTTCATGACATAACCTACGCTACCGTGGTCACGGGATGCCAAGACCGCTTATTACCCCGCGAACATCTCGCCCACTATTGTTTTGAGGTTAGAGCCCACCCGCCCCACACGGCAGGCCCTGCGGGATACCGCGTGCCTCCGCACTAGTCCGTGCGCCACTTGCGACGAAGACTCCCCCGCATACATCTATGCATATATCTATTCAGATGCCTTCTTATGTGCTTCCTTCTGTCTTGAGTTAACGCCGATTTCCCTCACCAAAGCCCCTAACAATGACTCTCCTGTCGCTCGGATCCAAGAACGCTGCTGCTGCACCCGCAGCTGCAAACTACAAAGGCGAGGAGTATCAATTGGAGGAAACGGATACCAAAGTCCCTCAAGAAGATGCCCCTGCTCTCGATTTCCTGCCGACCAAGCAATCGCCATGGACCAAGAACATGTTCAAGCTCTATCTTGTGCTCTTGATCCCTTATCTTTGCGCTACTCTCAACGGATACGACAGCTCGCTCATGGGTTCAATCAATGCCATGACCTCGTATCAGAATTTTTTCCACATGTAAGTGCTCACTTGATTCTTTGTTTGGATCGTTGTACTATTCCAGTGTTGAGTTCACTAGCTTACTGATTGTCGCAGGTCGTCCAAAGGATCGTCTACCGGTATCGTATTCGCTGTATATAACATTGGCCACCTGCCATCGTTTTTGTTCACCGGGCCGCTCAATGACAGATACGGTCGTCGCTGGGGAATGTTCACTGGAGCATTTCTTGTCATTGTGGCGACATGTATTCAAGCTCCTGCAATCAATAAAGGAATGTTTATTGCGGGACGTTTTATGCTTGGTTTTGCCGTGTCATTCTGCACAACGTCCGCTCCATGCTACGTGTCTGAAATGGCGCATCCACAATGGCGTGGACCGCAGACAGGTTTGTACAACACATGCTGGTATCTGGGCTCCATTGTAGCTTCATGGGTCTCTTATGGTTGCGCTTTTATTTTGCAGGATATTGGCTTTCGAATTCCAATTTGGTGTCAGTTGTGTACTTCAGTGGTTGTTTGCGCATTCGCATTTGTGATTCCCGAATCTCCCCGATGGCTCATGTCTCAGGATCGTGAGGACGATGCGCGGAAAGTACTTGCCAAATATCATGGAGAGGGCAACCCAAATCATCCAATTGTCGAGCTCCAGATAGCGGAAATGCGTTCCCAGTCAGACTCCACCGACAAAATGAATGATCTTGCCTGGTGGGACTATCGTCTATTGTTTAACACTCGCGCAGCCCGGTACCGAATGCTTTGTGCAATGTGCATGGCGGTGTTTGGTCAGTGGTCCGGAAATTCTCTGTCCTCGTATTATCTTCCAGTTATGATGGAGACTGCCGGCATCACAAGTCAGCATACCCAGCTGCTACTGAACGGAATAAACCCTGCAATTTGCTGGCTCGGTGGTGTTATTGGCGCTAATCTGACAGATATTGTTGGACGTCGCAAACTGCTTATGACGAGTGGTATAATTACATCGTGCTGTTTTGCAATCATCATGGCAACTACAAAATATGGCGTTGAAAATGACGACACTGTATTGTCGCACACCGCTATTGCTTTTGTCTACATTTTTTCATTCTCTTTCTCGTTAGGATGGAATCCTCTGCAAGCCATGTACATTGTTGAGGTTCTTAGCACCGATCTTAGAGCTCGTGGCAATGCTTTTGGAGTTATTGTGACGAGTTGCGCAGGAGCGATTATCCAATATTCGTCCGGTCCCGCGTTCGCATCAATCTCGTATTATTTTTATCTCGTCTTTGTCTTTTGGAATTTGATTGAGGTCATTATTATTTACTTTGTCTTTGTGGAGACCAGAGGACGCACTCTGGAGGAGCTTGAGGAGGTGTTCCAAGATCCTCATCCTGTTCGGAAGTCGTTGCAGAGGAGGTCGATCAGTCATGATGTCGCGCGCACAATTGGCAAAGACGTAGATGATGATGCGGTCTAGGCACAAATCGAGGTTTTTGAAATAACTATACTGAAAGATCTAGGACTAAGAGGAATACCGCTGTGTGGACTCGGGGCTTTTAGGAATGGAAGAAATAGTTTATAGGCTTGGAGAAATAGTTCGAAATTTATTTGTTTGTTTTATAAATGCATCTGATTGCTTGGATCAATGAGCTGACACAAAAAAAACTCGCTCTTTCTCGCACGTATAGAAAGCCGTGAAAATTTTTAAACTCGAAAGAAAAATTGCCCGGAAAGTGCCAACTATTTACAGAAGCAAGGACGAACCAAGTAGTAGAGAATGAGCATCACTATTCGAGTTTGGGCGTCAGCCTGGCATTATGTGTTAAAGATATTTGCTTACCGATAAGTGGTCAAGATATTTATTTGACTCTGATCACGACAGATCTCTTCATCAAGATAATGGGCATTACTAAATTTGCATTGTCGAGTGCGGTAATATATAATAAAGTGAATAATTAGAGAACCTGTCTAAGGTACTGCTTCCAGGCCGCAATACTGAAGAATGCGCCAGTTTTGTGATCTTGCAAAACTAATACCTATAGACTGTTGTCCGTTATTCAGATAGAAATCTTGGAGTTCGAAAATTTGATAATTTTTTGAATCTTTGAGTAGCCCAAGAAGGCTAATAAAGCGATTGCACACTTCTCAGTGTTACAGATTTGAAATTGCATGTTGTTTTAAATAGAATGGTTTCGAGATTGATGTTAACGGCGGGTTTCCACTATTAGACATTGGTTTAATTCTCACGTCGCATCAGCAGCCTTAGCGATTCTGTATCAGCAACCTCCCTCGCCACCGTGTTCGTTCTAGTTTTCTTTCCTTTGTTTCCTCCGCTCAGAAAACGATTCCAATTTGCTATCGCCCATCTACGATTCGCCATTTCTCCCTATGACGAGATTCTCCTTAGCGACAGCCAAGCCATAATCGTATATAACCATGCAGTTGATATCGTGCTCGCGTCTAACCATGCATCCAATATGGCCATAAAATTTGCTTCCAAACCAAGGAATCAGGAATAACTTTATGTCCCGTATCGTAGTTTGGTATACAGCTAAAGACCACCAAGATTCAATAGCCGTATTGACAGAACTTCCAAACCCTGTCATAACTCAGGAGACTGTGGATCGTCTTGGAATACCTCGGAGGACCAGGTCAGCATTAAATGAAATCCAGTGCGTCCGATAATCCAATCAAAAACGCAAACATCTTAAAACGCAAAAATCTTTAGTTCAAAAGACACCGGCCATAGGACATATGACGAAGCGCCTCGACGTCGAGCCTGAGATACTTCCCAATATGTGGCCCATAACCAAAGCAAGAGCGTATCTACCAATCAGAATTATATTAATCTACTAAACAGTGCATATACCCAGAGAATTAAGCCATAGATTAAATTAATGAAATTATATCACCAAAAGTGCAAGACTGTACATCGGAGAAATATGTACGGACGCCAGGCTTTCCAGAGAGCAAAAAATCTCTTATCGCGATCGGTTCTGGTCTCTTGCGACCTGCGCGGGTCATGCTGATATTTACCGCTTGCAGCTCACGGGTGTTCAAATATATTGCGTGGCATTTGCCTGGCTAGTCCGGGAGCGCAACATAGCTGTGGCAAGAGATTGGGGCTGAAATGACTTCGTCAAGAATAGACGACTATCTACTCTATCAATTAACCGCTTGAGATAATATCAGTTGGTTCAACACTAACCTCCAGCCAACCACTCCGTAAAGCTCTGCATAGACGTATATACACCGGCTTGATTATAACCTACACTCATGTTTGTAAGTGGGTGGGCCATGTAAAATAGAGAATAAAATGATATGACTAAAACGAGGAAATATAGGCTGCCAAAATATATCAAGAGTCATACTTAAAAAAGATATGAGATATCATACAGCTTCTAAAGCTCGATGAGTAGCCAAGCTACATAGAGGGATCTTGCCGACTGGCATGCTGCTGTTGTGATGGTCACTCTTATCTAATAAAGGACAATCGCAATTGACGGTCTCAACTTGAGTTAATTAAGATATGGGATAACTAGTACAGATCCAATAAAATATCCGACTGAGTAAACTGTCGAGCAGAGCACGAGTTTAGTTCATATTTGAATAAGCCCAACTAGTGCGGATAGTCAATAGAAGATCTGCCAACCGTTCTCTGTTGGATCAGATCTCTTCTTTCATCCTGTTGCCGTATGTATTGTCTGAAAATAGATGTTAGAGAATGATATTAGTTCTCGAGTGCCCTTTGAGTGCATACCAATACTGGTAGAGTCCAAAATCTTGATCAAATCCGACAATATAATACGAAACTTAGAAGTTATATGAGTAGTACTCTTTTATCAAGATTTTCAAAACATAATTACAGAAGAAATAGGTCGATTTTAAGCAGAAACTGTGCTTTTTCTTTGCTTTCCGAGCGAAACCCAGTTTTTCATCAAAATCCGATCAGAGCGGCTGCGGATACATACACGGGTTTCCTTTGATGATCTCGGCATCTGAGCCGGGCGTCCGTCGTCAAACTTCAAGTGGAATAGGACCTTTGCGGTAAAGTCTGAATTTATTTGGCTTGCATTGCAGGGGCGCAGGAACGGCGCCACCTTTAAACGGGTGGCGAGCTGATACTCTAAATCATAGACAGCTCATAGACAGCCATTGTCGGTGCTGAAAACTCTTAAAAAATACTATATGCAAGATAATACTCAAGATGGACGCACGCCTCATCTATATTCAGGGGTCTCATTCGGCAGAAGGGTAGCTGGTGAAATAAATGCCATGTCGCCTCGTCGACAGATTTGCCGACGCCTATTCGACATACATCTAGCGATTCGAATGACTCCAGCACTCAGTAGCTTGTCTGCTACATCTCCTATTCGAGCCAGTCATTTTCCCGTCACAGCAGTGTAATTGGTAATGAATTCGGGGTCAATGCTGACGCATGGGCTTGAAAGCAGATTCGATCGAAAGGGATCAAGTTTGGCTTAAGCGGCTCGCCAGAGTGCCGAGGTCAAAGTCCGCTACGAATATGCAGTGTCATCAGTACATTCTGCATTGAGATGGCAATAACTGCTGAGTCCCCATAAATTGAGTGTCCTGTGCTTCTCTGCGCTTCTTAATTACTCGTGAATTGCGCTATCCTCTGAATTGCTCTGCGATCTTACGCACGACTAACGAATCGTCGGAGCCGAAGGCCGCATATTGTGCGGCTTGTAAACAAATCTTAGATAGACAAGACAGGACAAATCTAAAGACAGTGAGAGTTATCAAGGTGATTTGATTAACAAAAGGTTCTTATTTGATCGCCAATGACTCTATAACTTAAAGCTGTAATAACTGTTGTTTCAAACTATGCTATCTCTGGCACTTCCTTCCACAAAGCCTTTGGACACTTTTTTTCCGTGGCCAAATTGGTCGCTGACTTCACTCTCAAAACTTTCCACTTTGGGGAGGTCCGCCAGGTCATTTTCCTTTTCCAGCAAATCCTCCACGTTGTCCTTAGAAACAGCCAGTATTCCTTTCAGTCTCAGTTCCCGCTTAACTATGTATCGGAATAGACACACAAAGATTACTAGTAGTTTAATGACGCTTCTGATTATTACCGCTTGTAATTTGGTACCTGCATTGTCGGAGAAACCACCCAAAGCTAATATTCATATTGATTGAAATACCCATTCTGGCAAAGGCCCCTCGCGACGTTGAATCGTCATTATATGCCTCTGACGATTAAGTCAGCATAATTAACCAATCATGAATCCAAAATTTTTCGCTCCAAAAGTGGAGGCCAGAATGCGAGAATCTACCACCCGCAAATAGAAGGACTGAATCTAACACCTAGCCCGGCCTTAACTTGCCAAATTTTATAAGAAGGATAGCTGACGTCTGGCGAGTTTTTTTGGCGGCGTTCGATGTTTGGATGACGGAGATGAAGATTGCGGGGATTGCAATTATTAGCAACACGGATACAGTACGGCGCTGCGGCAAGGTCAACAAAGAACTGACACGGCTGAGGACTCCTATAAGCCCATTCGATGCGCAACTTCTTTAACGGATAGTCAAAAAAAAAGTAAGGCTTCTTATAGATGGACAGGGTTTCGTACTAGATTGATGAGACTAGATGATGCAGCAAGGCGACCTCTCTGTAAAATTACTAGTATAAAACTACTGAATCAGTTTTACACTATCTCAAGGCTCTACATGTATTAAAAGTTTTAGTTTCCTGTTGACTAACTTAGAATGACTAGCTCTGTACGGTATTAAAGACTATCACACCACAACGAATTGCACAATATTATTTCTCAAACATCAAGCTCTCACTAAAGCGCCCTCTATAATCATCAGGCGGCACACAAAATATAGGAGTGCCAATTCTATATTCACGCTGCAATCAAATACACACGCGCCTCGTACGGACGCAACGCATCAAGCGGCTCTTCTTGATCATCGTAATTCTTAATCAACATCTGGCACGGTGCAGATCCAAGCAACTCCACAAGATTAGTCGACTGCAGCTCTGGCGAAAAATTAAGGGCCACAACAAGTTTCCTATTACCAGCCTGCTTTTCGAAAATAAAGAGCGACTCATGCAACGGGTCTGTGTCGACAAAAACTCCTCCTTGCGCAAAAATATCGGTGTGATTTCGACGAACGCGAAGAATCTGGCGCCAAAAGGAAAGCACAGAGTGCGGATCAATACTCTGACGCTTGACGTTGAGTTGCTGATAATTATCGTGAACCCGCATCCAAGGCGTCGCGTCGGCGGTGGTGAAACCCGCGTTGGCTGTCGCGTCCCATTGCATCGGCATACGCGCATGGTCGCGTGCAAGATGGCCGATTGCTTCACGAGCGGCTTGTAGTGCAACAGTGTCATTGCTAGTTGTCTTTGCAACAAAATCGTAGTAATTGATACTGTCAATATCCTTAAATTCCTCAATCGGCCACTCGGCAGGCGCATTCACCATTCCAATTTCCTGACCCTGGTAAACAAACAACGTTCCCGACAAACTGACGACCAATGTAGCAAGCATCTTTGCGCTTAGTGACCACAGCTCGGGAGTAGCCTCGCTACCCCAACGCGAGATTGAACGCGCTTGATCATGGTTCTCAAGAAAGCAAGTTGCCCAGCCGTCGGTAGCACGGTCCATGATCTTCTGCGTAGCGTGCGCGCGTCTCTTGAGCTCTGGAAGCGTCCAGCTGCGCGGCAAGGCATTGAAAGATAAATTTCCACGACCGAGATCAACGAGATCAAATTGGAAAACCATGTTTAGCTGCTGTTCGCGCGCAGAGACATACGCGAGCACGTCGGCGAGCGCAGGCGTATGCGGCAGTTCTCCGACCGTCATTGCGCCGTACTTCGCGAGTATGGCACCGAGCTCGCGCAAAAATTCGTGCATTCGTGGACCGTTGCAGTAAAGGGAATGAGCAGGCTGCCACTCGAGCAAGACGTCTGCAACCGGTGCGTCGGGCAATGCGGGATGCTTGGAGTACATGTTGACGGTGTCGATGCGGAACCCGTCGACGCCACGGCGAAGCCAGAATTCGACTGCGCTCTCAAAAATGGCAGCACGGGTGTCTGGATTGTCCCAGTTGAGATCTGGCTGCTGGGGTGCGAAGATGTGCAGGTAGTATTCTCCCGTCTCGGCGTCGTATTCCCACGCGCTTCCGCCAAATGCACTGCGCCAGTTGTTGGGCGGTCGGCGGGTGCCGTCAGCGGCGTACTTTGGTGGTCGCCAGATGTACCAGTCGCGCTTTGCACTGGTCTTGCTCGCGCGCGACTCGCGGAACCAAGCGTGCTCGTGCGAGGTATGATTGATCACCAGATCAAGCAACACACGCAGGCCGCGCTCGTGGCAAGCTGCAATCAGCGCATCGGCGTCGGCAAGACTACCGTAGGGCGCGTAGACTGCTTCGTAGTTGGAGATGTCGTAGCCCATGTCATATTGCGGACTGTCGTACATGGGGCACAACCATATCGCGTCCACGCCGAGATCGACAATGTAGTCGAGTCGACCGAGGATGCCGGGAAGGTCGCCTATTCCGTCGCCATTCGAGTCTTTGAAGCTGGCGGGGTAGATCTGATAAATTGCAGCGTTTTTCCACCACGGGGTCTCTGTTTGTGAAGAGAGCATGATCTCTTTCGTTGGTGGTCTTGGTTTACTCTGCGAGAAGTAGGTGTGCTGATTGCCGCGGCCACGCTTTTTATCGTCTGCTGGAGCATGATGTGACGCGAAAGAATCAGATCCGTTATCTCTCGGTCCGACATTAAGAAGCCACCCCGGGAGCTAATCACCGTTTTCCCCGCAAAAGTCTACCCCGCGCTCTTGGAGAACCACGGAAAAACGTGAACGGACTCCAGATGCGGAGTGAACTCTCAGATCTCGGTCCGACATTTGGCATTAGGCTAACCTCTCCTTGCGCATGACTGTGCACAGTCGCCTAGAAAATAAGGTTCAGACCCCTTGATTTTGTGGAGGTGGCGTATCGCCATCTGTGCAGCAGATCTCGGTGCGCGCTTACGGTTCGTTATTCTACAGTGCATCTGGCATCGAGTAAGTTGCAAAATCATAGCGAGTAATTTGTCGGTCGTCCGTTGAGATTTCGTTTTGAGAATGACGATGGCAAAGTCAGTACGGCCTCTGCGCCGTCCGCGATAGGGAACAGCACAACATTACTAGTACCTAGTCCAATTCATTAAAATAATCATGTCAAATTAATCACATTTTGTCGCAAAGAATCTCAGGCATGGTCCGTAGCGGCAAATAGTTTCTTTATTTCAATGCGTACAGTGTAGCATAGCACGCAAGGTACAATGCACTGCGAGCGGCTAGATCCTGAAGATGAGATGAGATGTACGGTAAAGCTGCTTGAGCTTGTCTCGGTGTGCTCGGCCCCGCACGGGACTGAACAAAAGGCACCTGCAGGATGATTCCAATTGGGAATTTCGGAAAATTCAATATGCGACCATGTCTCTGGATCTGTTCCTCACGTGGTTTCGCCCATCTATATTCGCCGTTGTCGGTCCGAGATGAACTTTGTTTCCCCGCAAATGCGAAATTGTGTGGTGGGAAACCAAACAAGGATAAGACGCGATCTGGAGATATGCTCAGCAGCTTTCGATGAACCGCGATACATAAAAAGGGAGAGGCTCGTCCTTGTCAGTCCTCGTCAGAGCATCCAGCCTTCCTGATTTCACTTATCTGATTATGACTCCTCAATCCGACGCCCTAGGCCTTGGTCCCATGGACCCCGAAGCAAAGGAAACGGCAACTGCCGTGGCCGTCATCCACGATGCTAACCGCGCCGTCGATGCCGAACACAAGATGAGTCTCTTGCAAGCTATTCGCACGTACCCGCGCGCCATGGGCTGGTCCATGATCTTCTCAGCGGCGCTCGTCATGGAGGGATATGATATCACTCTCATGTCCAGTCTTTTCGCCTATGAACCATTTCAGCGCACGTTTGGCGATCAGCAGCCAGATGGTTCTTACCAGATCACTGCTGCTTGGCAGTCTGGCCTTACCAATGGAGCTCTTGTTGGCGAAATCCTTGGATTGATGGTCAACGGTATCCTCGTCGAGCGATTCGGTTACCGCAGGGTTATCATCGGCGCGCTTGCTCTTTGCATTGCTTTAATCTTCATCGTTTTTTTTGCTACTAGTTTGCCTGTACTTCTTATTGGAGAGATCTTGCTCGGCATTCCCTGGGGCATGTTCCAGACTGTGACTACTACCTATGCCTCCGAAGTGTGTCCTGTCGTTCTGCGACCGTACCTCACCACTTATGTCAACTTGTGCTGGGTCTTTGGACAGTTGATTGCTTCGGTACGTACATGCAAAAAAAAACTAATTTTTCATCGTGTGCTTATTTCTCTGACTTTTTTGCTTTATTCCAGGGTGTCCTTAAAGCAATGCTGGTCCGCGATGACAAGTGGGGATACAGGATTCCGTTTGCAATCCAATGGATTTGGCCAATCCCTATCATTATCGGCGTAGCCCTCGCTCCGGAATCACCATGGTGGCTTATCCGCAAGGACCGAACGGATGATGCACGTAAGGCGCTGCACCGCTTAACCGTCTTGGGACACGATCCTAACTTCAACGCCGACGAAACGATCTCTATGATGCGTGCCACCAATGAGATTGAGCAGCACATCGGCGACGGAACGTCTTACTGGGATTGTTTCCGAGGTGTTGATCGACGACGCACTGAGATTGTCTGCATGACATGGGCGATCCAGACACTTTGTGGTAGTACGTTGATGGGTTATTCGACCTACTTCTACGAACAGGCCGGTTTAGCACCCAGCAACGCATTCACCATGTCGATGGCGCAGTACGCGCTTGGAGCAATCGGTACTGTATTCTCTTGGGTACTCATGACTCACCTTGGTCGGCGCACGCTTTACCTTGGCGGTCTGGCATTAATGGTTCTCTTTTTGCTTGTCATTGGTATTCTCGGCATCATCTCATCGGATAACTCAGCAGCGCAATGGGCCATCGGCAGTATGCTGCTCGTCTACACCTTCACCTATGATGCTACAATCGGTCCAGTATGCTATTCTCTCGTCGCCGAGTTGAGCTCCACGCGTCTGCGCTCGAAATCAATCGTCCTTGCGCGAAATCTCTATAACATAGCCGGCATCGTAACAAATATCCTCACCCCGCGTATGCTCAATCCTTCAGCCTGGAATTGGGGTGCCAAAGCTGGGTTCTTCTGGGTTGGCTCGTGTCTCTTGTGCGTGATTTGGGTGTTTTTCAGACTGCCTGAGCCCAAGGGGCGTACGTATGCTGAACTTGATATACTCTTCCAACAAGGTGTATCCGCCAAAAATTTCAAGAGTACTGTTGTTGAGCCTTTTGCAGAGGCGGAGAGAATTCAGCTTGAGAAGGAGAAAGCGGAACAGGTCTACGTTGAGAACGTTGGGACTTCGTAGGAATATTAAAATTTGAATTCCTTTCGTTGCTTTAGATAGTTTTGCTGTAAAGCATCGACTTAGGGCAATCAAATGTTTATGTGAAGTTTCGTCCATTAATTTATTGATAATCTGAGCCAAGTTGTTCAACTCCGCGCATGCAAGGCCGATTTGGTGACTGCTTAGTACGATTTCAGTAGGCTGAGGTGCCATATAACTGCCCCTGTAGGTTGGACGGTCGACACGGTCTCCCACTCTTTACTATGATGCCTTTTGAATACTGATAATCGCATTCTACTCCTCGTGAAGGCCTCCAGAAGGCAAGCACTTCCTTCGCGACTGAGCGATCCTTCCTCTATGACCCTTAGCTGTTAGGTACTCAACTAGCCGAGACTCCGATCTTGAGTACTTTAAGGAGAATTCGGTAGACACTCGGGATAGTTAGGTTATGAGAAGATGCTCTTAATTGTCCTTATACGCGATCCCAGTGCAGCCGACGAACAAATTCCGGGCTAGGGTAAAAGAACGTTATTAATAATGACCACAGAATAATATATATTTCAGGCACGCGATTTTTTATTAGTGGAAGTTAAAACATTGGCAAAGCTTGCGATAAAGTATAACGATCACACCTTTGACCTTGGCCACAGCATTGCGTCGAGAAAACATTACCTAGAGCTTGAGGAGATACTCATCCGCACGCGTAGAATGCTGTTTTGTTCGGTTTTAACAAAAGAAAAGGCTCCTTTTCAAGTTGGCAGGAAATCATACTTTACAGTCATTCATAGTGCAGCGGTTTGATCCAACCATATTTCTCAGAATTATCCAAGGAAATCTTGACTTTATCGGAAGTATAGTTGGGTGATTTAGCTGATTGACCATAATCTTCATAAGATTATCATAACTATGAGACCAAGGTCAGAAAGGTCTCTTTTGGAATGACGAAACTCTGTTCAGTGCAGGCTTTCAATTCGGCGATGATTTCTTTTAAATTTTTTTAATACCTTTAGCGGTTAGAACGTCAAGGAGGGGCAGAGCGTGTTCAGCAGCAGTGACATGGTCAAGATCACCAAACACAAACACTCCACCGAGAATATTTGGCGACATTCAATCACCGATCGAGGGGCAAATCGATCTGGAGCCGAACAAATTATGCAATAATCAGAGCTGGATTGATGATGTGCTTTGAAATTTATTAGGAGATCTCAACCGTCATGTAAATTGCGAAAGCAATGCACCACTGCATCCTTTTTAACGTGCACGAGAAGGCGAAAACACCCTGCAACGGCTAGCAAGCGGGACTGGGACAAGCGCTGCAAAGCCTCCATCAAGAATGCAAGGCATGCAGCCTTACAACGATTGTCAGCAGTTCCTTCAGAGCGTTTGGTTCTAAATGCCTGCATGATCACAATACAGATTGGCAAACTAGGGCGCCGGCCGCTGGGAGAAGCGCAGTAGGACATTCGCGCGACAAGTCAAGACGAATGCTGCTATTGATTGCCATTTTTGAGACGAGATGTAGTGAATGCAAGCGATGAAATCAGGCTATTCATATCAGGATATGTCTTAAAGATGTTTTCAGGCTATTTGTACGAGGAGATGTCTTCAGATAATGAAAGGCTATTTGTAGAGGATTTGTCTTAAGATGATATGAGGTTATTTGTATTAGCATATATCTATACATGAATGCGGCAATTTGTGCAAGGATTTCTCTATATAAAATGAGGTATCGCGATGGAGAGTTGTATCATCATGGGACATTGAAGATTATAGCAAATACTAGCATTATTGTAACATACAGCTGCTAAGCTAATATTCTAACAGGACTGAATCATCTCCAGAAATCGGGTCTCAGTATAACGAGACCGTTGCACTTCTATTTTATCTTGGTTGCATTATGTCCTGTTTTCTAAGTTGTCTGTCTACACAGTCTGCTACTACCAAGAAACGCCAGGCTCGTCCTCTTTGGAGACGGTCTCCCGCTCTGTCAATACAAATATAGAAATATATTAGTTAGGTGCATAAACAGGTTAAATAATCACGTTAAACAGTCAAAACTAATAACCCCGTCAACGGCATGCTACAAAATATCTCTAGGAAACAGGAATATATAATTATTAGACAAAATCAAACTTCAAACTCATTCTCCAATTAGGCAGCAATCTTGCTGAGCTTTCCAGACTCCTGAGCTTCAATAGAATATCTCGGTCCAAGCACTCCCTTCTTATCAGCAATAATCTGCAAAGCAACAATCTTCGAGTTAAATCTTGCGCCTGACAAAGGCCCCACGACGTAGTAAAGCTGAGGAATACCAACATCACGGCAAGAGCCATAAAGCTCACCTTCGCGATCCAAATCCCAGAACTTGGTGAACATATTGGCGTACTTGACTCCAAGAATGCTTTGGATAGTATCCTTAAATCCTGTGTATCCAGTAGCAAAGACAACTATATCAGGGACCATCGAAGTGCCATCCTTAAAAACAACAGAATCCTCGGTGAAGTGATCAATCTCGCCTGGCTTCATCTTAATATCGCCGCTGATAATACGAGGAGACGCACCCGTGTCGTAATAATATCCGCCAGAGCGAGTGTTGGTGTTGATAAAGAAACCGCAGCCATCCATACCGTCATAGAGTTGGAATCCGGCCTTCTTGAGTCCGGCGAGTAACTCTTTGTCCTTTTCCTTGATCAGTGGAACATAGCGCTGATGGAATAATCTGCCGACATACTTGGGAGACGATTCAGAGAGCAGATCAACGGTCCATGTGTCGGCATTCTCGCGATAAGGATTAACAGTAGGGACACCCTTTTCAACAGACATGATATAAGTAGGAGATCGTTGAAGCATGGTAATATCAGCACCGTTGTTAAAGAAATCAAGAGATATATCGTGAGCAGAAGTGCAAGCACCAACGACCAAAGCCTTCTTTCCAGTCCAGTCTCCACCATCCTTGTGATGCGCCGAGTGAATGATAGGCTTCTTGAAGAGATCCTGACCCTTGAAAGCGGGTGGGAACTTGGGATAGCCACCGCCAATACCAGTTGCGAGAACGAGATGAGAAACCTTGAAAGCATGAGGGACACCCTTACGCGAGATAGTGACGTACCATTCCTTTAGCTCTTCATCAAAGTAAGTCTCGCTTGTGACAACAGTAGACTCAGTCCAGACATTAAGCTCCATTGCATCGGCATAGTACTCGAGAAAGTTGGCGAGCTTGCCGGAAGGTGTAAAGATAGGCCAGGTTGCAGAGAACGGAAGGTAAGCAAGATGGTTGGAATAGACTGGATCGTGAAGCGAGAGAGACTTGTATCTGCGACGCCAATTATCTCCGACACGCTTGTAAGTGTCAATAACAAGAGACTTTACACCCATAGCACCAAGACGTGCAGCAATCTCAAGACCGTTATGTCCTCCTCCGACAATGATGACTTCGGGAGTGGGGTTCTCTGTGGACTCGGTGTTAATCTCATCGTAAGACTTGGTCGAGTTGTGCTTGCCACGGACACGATCCAGGCCGGCGTGCTCGGTAAAGCCGTCGACACCATCGAGCGTAGTGAAGAGCACCCAGGCGACATAGTCGTCAGCCGGGCCAGGAACAAGTTTCACGATAGCAATGCCAGAGCCAATGGCACATGAAAAAGTAAAAAATGCTTGAATGTAGGAGACGTCTTCGAAAGGCTGCTCAATGGTGGGCGCGGGCGAGAAAGAGAGCTTCGCGCCGCCGGCTTTGGCAATTGACAGACGATCAGCAGCGGCCTGTTGGATGTTGGGTTTGCCGATTGAGCGGAAATCAGAAGTAAAGGAGATAGTGTCTCTCCAGAATGACTCATTCGCAGCAAAAAGTGCATCAAAGGCGGCTGCGTCGGCCGACTCGACGGCGGAGTTGAAGCGGTCGACGAAGGACTGCGAGATCGCAGTGAGCTCAGCCTCCGAGAGCCCAGCGGGCACTTTCGAAGCAGGAAACGCGGCGGGCTTAGGGACGTCGACGTAGGAAACCATTATGAAGTGCGAAGTGCTTGTATGAGCAGAGAAGATGGCATTTCTACCAGCGGCAGCGCGCAAACGTCTTATAGAAAGCGGAGGTGGTCAAGACACGAGACGCGCGCAACGGAGTCGCTGCCTCAAGCGGCAGTGGTCGAGCACGCGGACCCACCCCGCAACATCGCCAGACCCAGGGAGCTGTCCGGTCGGGTCGGCTGCGGAAGGCTGCCTGATCGGGGGTGCGGACCGCCTGTTCCTCTTGGACAGTCGCTTGGTTCCCCCCTCCGCCCCGGATTACTAATCTGGGGTCGCTTGCACTGAGTCTCTGGTAGCTGTTTGCGTTAGTAAGCAGCTCCCACCCTGCTGACTGTGTGCAGCGGCTTGGGCAGCATCGGCCCGAGTCGGCACTGCGCAGGCCGCGGGTTCTCTAAAATCAAGTCCCAACCCCACGCCGCACCGTCCTATTAACTACTAGAGTCGTCTCTTTCCCAGTTTCTAGATCTCAGCCTACTCTTTAGAATCAGCAATCACAATCACCATGACTATCGTAATGTCTGCTCCGGCAGAGTCAGCACTCAAGACTGTATGTCTATTCTCCCCTTCTCTCCTTCGTCACTGCTAACACCCTTGCAGCTTAAACGCCCCGATCTCTTCATCGCAGACGCATTTGTCGCCGGTAAATGGGTCTCCTCCAGCAAGACCTTCCCCGTATATGAGCCCTCCACCGGAGATGTCCTCGGCACGGTTGCCGATATGACTCGTGCCGACTTCATCACCGCAATTGAGTCTGCCGACAAAGGCTACCGCTCCTACAGCAAATCCACTACCGCTCACGAGCGCTCGGCCCTCCTCCGCAAGTGGTTCGATCTCATCATGTTCCACAAGGAAGACATCGCCACGATCTTGGTTTTGGAGAACGGAAAGACCTTTGCTGAGGCCATCGGTGAGGTCACCTACGCCGCCTCCTTTGTCTCGTGGTTTGCCGAAGAGGCGTCGCGTGCCTACGGCGACGTCATTCCTTCCTCCATGCCAAACACTACTGTCTTCACTATGAAGCAACCCGTTGGTGTTTGTGGAATTATCACCCCTTGGAACTTCCCCGCCGCCATGATCACTCGCAAGATTGCACCCGCGTTGGCCGTTGGCTGCTCGGTTGTCATCAAGCCTCCTTCCGAGACTCCTTACACCGCCGCCGCTCTCGTCAAGCTTGCTATGGAGGCTGGTCTTCCTTCCGACGTCATTCACCTCTTGCCTACAAAGGACCGCGAAGCTGCTACTGAGCTTTGCACTTCACCGATTGTCAAGAAGATTTCGTTCACAGGATCAACAAAGGTCGGAATTCATCTTTCCAAGCTTGCTATGGGCACTATGAAGAAGGTCTCTATGGAGTTGGGTGGTAACGCACCATTCATTGTCTTTGAAGATGGCGATCTCGATCTGGCGGTTCAAGGTGCCATGGTGTGCAAGTTCCGCTGCTCTGGTCAGACTTGCGTTTGCGCCAACCGCATCCTCGTGCAAAAATCCGTCGCCAAGGAGTTCACGGCTAAGCTTGTCGCCGAGGTTGAAAAGTTAAATGTGGGATATGGTCTTGACAAGACCACTACTCAAGGTCCTTTGGTTAACCGTGGTGGTGTTGATAAGGTTAAGCAGCACATTGCGGACGCTCTATCCAAGGGTGCTAAGCTTGAGACCGGCGGTGCTGTTCCAAAAAATGTCAATCAGGCCGGATTCTTCATTCAACCTTCGATATTGTCTGGTGTTACCCCTGCTATGATGGTTGCCAATGACGAGACTTTTGGTCCATTAGCTCCCATTTTTGAGTTTGATACTGAGGAAGAAGCCATTCAGCTTGCCAACGACACCGAATTTGGTCTTGCCGGCTACTTTTTTTCAAGAAACATCAGCCGCTGCTTGCGAGTTGCCACCGCCCTTGAGTGTGGACTTGTTGGCGTCAACAGTGGTAAGATCTCGGCTGCGGAAAGTCCGTTTGGAGGCGTTAAGCAGTCTGGTGTTGGCCGAGAAGGAAGCTTGTATGGTCTTGCCGAGTACTATGTTATCAAGGCAGTTACAATTGGAAACACGGATGTGTAAAATGGGCTTAGTGCAATAAATTTGATATTAAGAATTCTATGTATATTCATCTTGTCAAAAGGTCTGCTGACTATAACTATCTATAGTTTAAATATATGTTTGATCGATTGGAAGTTATATTTGTCTTGAAATAATGAAGTAAACAATATAATCTAATTTTGTTATGAATAGCTTAAAATATTCTCTAGTCAGGGCTAGAGATGGCACAGAATACAGTCGACGCCAGAGTGGCTGGCGTTGGGAATGGCGCGAGATGATAGATGGGCGATTGCGGGTGAGGCCCATCTAAGGTTAAAATCCACCACCAAGCAGAGCTCGTACTTTCAAAGTCCAAATACCATGCCCAGCACGTGCTCGATATCACTGACATGGCTTCAAATAGTAGCTATGAGGATCTGCTAAACAATCCATGGGTCCAAAGGTTTTTTTTCCTGGTTTATATGGTTTTGGCCGCGGCGATTGGCTATCGGCTGACGCTAAAGAGCAGCTCAGCGGTCCAGCAACATTTAACCTCACCGCGCAATGAAGAAGACCGGAGGCAGTATCGGAGGAGGGACCTGGTTCCGTCCATGTTGAGCTATCATGCGTCTTTGATGAAACTGAGAGATCCGCCGGGATTGGAGATGAGTGATCCGTATACGACCACGGGCGATGAGCCAACGACGAAATCGCTAATCTCATCAACTGATCCATTATCTCGGCTACCGATAGAACTGTTTGAGAAGATTCTAGACTATGTTCCTTATCCTCGAATTCTATCAGCAAAACTGATTTCGAAGCAATGGTATTCTTTCGTATGGGATTACGTGCAAGGGAATCCGGCGGCCTGGTCTTACTTTGATTTCACTGATCTCTCGATCGATCGTGTTACGCCTGAATATCTGGTGGCTTGCCTTGAACGGTCGGGAGGCAAGGTAAGAGAAATTATCTTGCCAAATACTGCAGCTAAGGACGAGTATGCTAGTGTGCTTCGTGCTCTTGTTCTCTGCCAACACATGCCATCCTCTCGGTTTACCGACACATTTCACATGGATGGTGTACCATACGCAGGTAGTCAGGCTATCTGGGGTCCGGATCCGACGTATTTGATCAAAAAAGCGTCTCCATTTCTAAATTCTTTGCAGAGCTTATCGATTGATGATGGGTTTGGTGCAGTATTGCAGGATTACAAGACATTTAAGCAATCGACATCGGATGCATTTTCGCGACTTGAAGAGTTTCGTATGTCGATGCATGTATTGCCTCGCTTTTTTGAATTTTTAGGTTCTCAGCCGCTGACCGTATGGTTTAAAAATATGCAAGTATTAGAATGCGTTAGAGATGACTCAACTGGACCGGTGAATGCTCCGTCTCAAGTATGGCCTGATATGTCTGGTGTGTACATGGCAAAGGATTTTGTCGCTTTGCCCAAAGTACGTCTATTTAGACTTGGTGGGATTCCAGTTAATCGTGATATTCTCTGTGCGATGGATCAGCAGAGTTTAGATCTTGCTCTTCAATGGATGCCCCAGTTGGAGATTTTTAGCTGTCGGGGGGTAGCGATTCTTGGCCGAGGTAGTTACGGCTACCTGGTTCGCCGCATTGATTTGCGGAGGAATACGCGTATAAGAGAATTCGATTTTTCTTATAGCGACGCGACAAGGATGCCAGCGATTCCCGCGAGCTGCAGCAAGCTCTGCCTTCGCGAGGCAGGCGTCATCCCTCGCACTTTATTCTACAAGTTTGCGCATCCGATTGGTTATGTTGAAGATCCTAAGGGCTATGATGATCAAAATTTTATGAAGCGGCACTTTACATCTGCAGGAGCAAATGAAGATGCACTAGATGCAGAGCCAATAACGGCAGAATACTTCAATCTCGTTGTCTTTGATCTTTCAGGTTCTCGCTCCCAACTAGGGAATGGCAGATTAGTTGACTCTCTTGCGCGCTGCAATCCAGAAAAGCTAAAAGAGCTGCATCTTACTCAGTGTTCTCGACTTGATTATCAATTTTATATATCTGGGGAATTCATCATGAGTCCTCAAGAGATTTTGATTGGCCAGATAACCCGACTCTGTCCAAGTCTACAAGTGCTCTCGGTTGGTGGGAATCAGTCTTTTGACGATAGGTGCTTGGAGTATATCGATCGGCTGGCAGATTTAGAGTATTTGGATATATCTGGGACAGCTGTAACTGATCAGGGTGTTGGGTTGTTCCTGAAGAGGCATACAGATGGTGTATTGAGAACTGTCGTGATTGATGATTGTGATTGGTTGTCAGCAAAGACATTAGAAGCAGTGCAAGATGCTGGGTTTGCTACGGTTGCACGGGAAAACTTCACCGTTTTTGGTTGAGCATTGATTATTGGTTGCAGATAAGTTAGGAGTATTTTTTTTTGGCATTTGGGATGTGGCGTTCATATAGTGTGTTACGTAAAATTTAGTTGATAGATAGGGCTTTACGATTACCATTCACTTAAAGAGCCATCAGCACTAACAAACCCACCAGATCTCCATGCCTTTGCGCCTTTACTCAGCGCTCTCACCGCCTCTTCATTAATTTCAATTCCGAGACCGGGTCCTTGAGGTACATTTACAAACCCCTCTTTGACATCATAGACTTCGGGATTGTGTACGTAGCTAATAATATCCTGCTCTCCCGCCTCGGTGTTGTAGTGAATTCCAATTGACATTTCTTGAATGACATGATTCTGAGTGCATGCAGCAATCTGGAAACATGCGGCTAAAGCGATTGATCCGAGAGGGCAGTGTGGCGCGATGGCGATGTCGTATGCCTCACACATTGCCGAGATCTTCCTGATTTCAGAAATTCCACCGACATGAGCAATGTCCGGTTGGAGAATATCGATGGAGACAGGGTTGAGAAACTTTTTAATATCCCAGCGCGAGTACAAACGTTCTCCGAGAGCGATAGGGATCGATGTTTGTCCGGCAATCTCCGCAATTCCTTCATGGTTTTCAGACAAGAGCGGTTCTTCAATAAACATCGGACGATGAGGTTCAAGCATTTTAGCAAGTTGTTTGGCCATCGGCTTGTGGATGCGACCGTGGAAATCGACGCCGGCGTCCATACCAAGGGATTTGACGGTTGCGAGCCGTTCTGCGGCAGAGTCGAGGGAAGATGGAGCATCGAGCCAGCCAATGTCTGCGGTAGCATTCATCTTGACGGCCTTGAATCCCTGATTGAGACGTCCTTGACTGCATAGAAGAATTAGAGACTGTGTTAAATTGGAGTCGAAAGAGAGTACCCACGCTTGGTCCTTGACATCGTCAGGCCGGTCGCCTCCGATCCAGGCATAGACCTTGATCTTGTCACGAACTTTTCCACCAAGGAGCTCGTAGATTGGTACATTAAGACGACGAGCTAGATAGTGTTAGCAGTAGTAGCACATCAAAAATATATGATGGTTGCATACCTTTAAGATCCCATAGAGCTATATCGAGACCAGATAGAGCGGATTGCAAAACGGGGCCGCCGCGATAGAAACCAAGTCGCCAAACACTGGTCCATATATGCTCGATGTTGCTGTCAAAAGTAGTTAGCATATGTTAAGCAAGGTTATAACTACATATTGGGTTGATACTTTGCCTCCCACCCGATAAATCTTTCCTTGAACTCTTCGAGCGCTCCCTCCACAGCTTCGGAATGGCCCTCCAGCGAGGCTTCGCCCCACCCGTAGTTTTGTTCGACGTCTGTAACCTTAACGTACAGCCAGCGTGGAGGCACGCGGAAGTACTCGATGTCTGCGATGACTGGCATGATTGCTGATGCGTGAGGTGGCCATGATGGCGGGTGGGTCGGCGTGGAGTTTTTATTTAGCGTTTACTTGTTAGGAGGGGGTCCCCGCGCGTCTCAAGGTTTAGGGCTACATCCCGCGGCAGTAGCCGGAAAACGTGATGAGGATCCCGTGCATCCCGCGGTAACTCCTTCCCCCCACCCCCCCGCGCGCGCCTCCCGCCGGGCGCGTCGCCGCAAAGATGTCGCGACGGCGGTCGGCCACGGAGCTCAGTATATAAACCGCCATCTGCCGCGGCCCCTGCAACGAGCTGCAGCATCCATAGCATCCATCATGACCCGCTCCACCTCGCCGCTGCCGATGGGCATCTACGTCCCGGCCCCGACCTTCTTCGTGCCCAAGACCGACGCCTCCTACAACGCGCTCGCCGCCCCGATTGACCTCGAGATGCAGCTCAGGCACACACTGCACCTCGCGAAATCGGGTATTCATGGCGTCGTACTGCTGGGCTCCACTGGCGAGGCAGTCCACATCACCGTCGACGAGCGCAAGGAGCTCCTTTCCTACGTCCGCAAGGGACTCGATGCAGAGGGCTACGCCGACTTCCCCATCATCGCCGGCACCGGAACCAACTCCGCTGTCGAAACAATCGCGCTGCTGGAGCAGGCCAAAGAGTGCGGCTCGGTCTGCGGTCTCGTTCTTGCGCCGTCGTACTTCGCCTCCGCTGTCTCGCAGGAGGGCCTCATCGAATGGTACACTCTCGTCGCTGATCGCTCACCTATCCCTATCATGATCTACCATTACCCCGGCGTCTCGAACAATATAACTATCGTTCCCAAGACCTTCGAATTGCTCTCTGCTCATCCTAATATTGTCGGAACAAAGCTCTCGCACGGAAACATTTCCCACCACACGATTATTTCTCAGAACCCTATCATCAAGGCTAACTCGTTCCATGTCTTCACCGGTCTTGGCCAGCAGCTCTTGCCAATCATCACTATAGGCGCCGCTGGTGCCATCGACGGCCTCGCGGGTATCTTTCCCAAGACCGTGGTCAAGCTTTTCGACCTCTCTGTCGCTGGAAAGATCGCCGAAGCCCGGAAGATCCAATACATCGTCTCGTGCGCAGAAGAGGCTATTGCAGAGTTAGGAACAATCGGTGTCAAGGAGGCCGTTGCTCGGTATCTGGGTATGGGTGACAAGGACGGCGCGCGTCCTCCTTTGGCTGGCGGTATTTCAGGAGGAGATGCTGTCTGGGCTGCGAAATACCATAGTGCGTATGAGGCAGTTGCTGAATTCGAGAAGTCTTTGTAGTTAGTTATACTCGAGTGGCATGACATTAAGTTTTAGTATCAAATTTCTCTCAACACAAATTAACAACTTTACAAATATAACTGCCTATCAATTAAAAGCAAGTAATCTCAGCGGTAAAATCTTCATTCGTGGAAATCAAGCGCATTAAATCAATAAGGTCCTATCGGAAGGATTAAGAGGGACGAAAATCATTATTGATACGAAATCTCGAGCTGTGAGTACAAACCGTGTCAACCATCCGAGTGTTGCGGCTCATGGCTGTGGTAAGTCTCCTTAGTCTTACACGGGCACTTTGTGCCTACAGATGCTCCGCTGCCATGCTATTAGCTAAGCAAAATATAGAGCTCGAGAGAGATAACCGTAGATTTCGCCAGATAGCACAGTAATGCTGACGGACGGCGTAGGTTTGTTAAAACTTAGTGCGGACTCGTTCGTCATTACAGCAAACGCCAAAAGTCGAAAGTCGCGTGAGCTCATCCGCAATTGATTCAACCGAGCCCTTAACACCCCCGCAAAATGCCTCTTACAACTCTCCGATAATCATAATACCATTCTAAACAGCATATTGCGTCTCTATAGCAACGACAATGCCTGCCGTCTTGCAAGTCTTTGGCAATCCCGACCCAAGGACTATCCTGCAAGCAGCCGATCTTCCCCTGTCACAAATCAGCATACTGCTCGACGACGCGCCCTCCCAGCATCTTCACTCCCATATCCTCCTTGCCGCCCAAATAATCGAGTCTACTCAATTATTAATAAACGACGCTAGTCAGTGGAATATTCAATGGGACCAATTGGCGTCCTTAGAGAAAATCACGGGACTAGGCACTCAATGCAAGCTCGTACGTGCTCAAATCGATGCATTTGATATTGAATTGTTAAAGTCCACGGTTTTGTGTATGTATTTGCATTCTTGCTCTCCTTTTTGTATCTTGCTTTCTAACAGTTTAGCACTGCCAACTCTCTCGGCCGAGGTTGAAGGACTACTTACTGCTCTCACCCTGCGGTTAATTCCCTTGCTCTCCGAACTTGAAGTTATCCTCTCGAAAGCCGAAAATCGCGTTGAAATTTCGCGGCTCCACTATTTGCTGCGAGAGGAGATTTCCACCGTTGACTGGTTTACTCCAGACTTGACTCGCACAAAATTAGCCAAAGCGGGACAAATCCTAGATGAAATCTTAGATATTACGCGCGAACCAGTTCCTGAAGAATGGATCAATGAGGTCGACAACTTGGAACTGGCAATGGCTAGAGGTGATTGGACCCAAAATACTATCATCAAAAGCACCTCAACTATACCTGCCATGTCGAATTTATCTGGAAAGCGAAGCAGTATCAAATTACTCAAAAAGGCAGAGGAAGAAGATCTTGTTCCTGTCTGGCAAGAGCAGCAAGTCGATACAGCGCGAGCTACAGAAAAGCTACGTGTTCAAGAGAATACTCGGAGGCAAAAAGCAATGGAAATTGAGGCATTTGAGCGCGACATCGCATTTCGCAAAGCTAGAGAGATTCAAGCGGAAGATGATAAAGAGTGTCAACTTGAAGATGAACGTCTGAGACTGGAGCGCGAAAGAGAACAAGAGGCTCAGGCTTTGGCACAGCAACGGGATGAGCTGCGACAAGAACTTCAAGTGCAACGCGAACGACTGTCACAACCTCAAGCTATTCGTCCTGCAAGTTTGATTTCGTTTGATGAAGATTGTGACAACATGGCCATAAGTAGCCTTTCCAGCTCAAATAATGATCATTCAACAGTTGAATCAGTATCGACCGATAATTCTGCATCGGACTTCAGACCGGCGACGCCTCTCAATGCCGCTGTTGATCTACCTATGCAGAAGTCAGCGCCTATTTCAACCCTTTTGCCTGATGATCCTACAAAACCAACTCGCCCAGTATCCCCTCTTCAGTCGCACTTTGGTGATCGTCCCCGGTCTCGTCCTTCGCTACCGATGGGTACTCTTGAGACCACTCAACTTGGACTTGTCCTTGATATGGAACGCGTTGCTGCTATTGCAGCTGAACGAATGTCGCCTTCTCCATCGGGTATCGATCGCGACTCCATGAGCATGAGTCCTTCTTACCGCTCGCAAATTGATCGCTTTCTTGAGACGGTCGCGGCTGCGAATGCTGCTGATAAGTTGGATGAGACGATTTTACCTGTACCTGAAATGGATGTCTCTACTGTTGATGACGAGTCTCCCTCTCAAGCGCGGCAACGCCAGGAGCATGAATTACATATATTGGACAAAGATAGGTACAGAGGGCGCAATATCCTACCGAATCACACCCCCAGTTCTTCCGTTGGCTCTGCCGATCTCGCACCCAACGATCCAAAGCGATTATCTGTCGATATTGCGTCTCTCCGTAGCAATCTATCTGCTTCGGGAACTCCCGAGAAACCAGACCGGCAGACTCTTGAAAAGCAAACTCTTGACAAGAAAATTCGAAGTATATTGTCAACTCTCGCGAATGACCATATAGAAATGCTGCCTGCTGAATCTCCTGAAAAGGATAAAGGATCCCAATTTGAGAGTTATAAACTTGTTAGTACATCAACTGCATCAACAATGAAGGAAGCAGGATATGGAAGTACTCGCAAATATGTTTTACAGCGGCCAAATGCTCCCTCACAAGTTATTTGGGTGAGAATTATTGCTGAACGCGTCATGGTACGCGTTGGTGGTGGCTGGACTGATTTGGCTGAATGGCTAAGCAATTATATTTTGTATCATACTGCGAGCGGATCAGTAACTGGTGCTGATGGAAGAAAATCTCAGAGCTCTAGTACCACATCAACACCCTCAAGTGCGTCTACAGGGTCCGGTAAGGTTCAATCGAGGGTAATGTCATGGGGCAAACAAATGTCTCGAAAATCATCCTCCTCTGCGTCGTCTACTCCAACTCCCGCCATTCTTCGGACGAATGAGAACTCCCGTCCGAATACTCCTTCATCATCATCTCGCTCTCTGCGCTCAAAATCATCTTCTTCGTCTCTGAAGAAGAGCAGACCTCCACAGTCCGCAGGTAGCAATAGGAGCGTCTCGTCCGCTAACAGTAGCGCGGCATCGACTCCTTTGGGATCAGCGGGTCCAGTTAGCTCTTTTGAGAAAGGAGGAAAAATGTCGAGTGAGAAGAAGGCATGGGTACAGAAAATGCTGCGGCAAGTTGGTTCTGGATTAAATTCTTCGCCTGTGCCTGGAACTACCAGCAGTGCTGAAGATGAAGAAGAGGTTGGAAGTGAAGTGAAAAGAATGTTGTTTTCAGCGTGAGTATATGTATTAAAGCACTGTGCTTTAAAAGTTAGATTTTGGGGCTGTTGATCTTTTGATATCCTTTTGTGTGTTTTTTATCTACATCGTTTGGGATTTGAAGTTTTTGTTGGCATTAACAAATCAAAATGAGTTCTGCATTTTCTATAAATAATCTTTAATCCAGTAATGCCAATCAAATGATCACGAACCAAAAACTTATGTACCAAAAAAACCATAAACACACAACCAATATCAGATAACTTTAAAAGTACATAAGATGCGAAAACTATACGGATTCATTCCAACAGCAGATCATTCTACTGCAAATCGCCACCAATATACCCTGTACTCCGGTCCGTTTTTATCCGCGGCCTAAAAAACCTTCCCAAAACTGGCATCTCATGCATACCTCCTCCTGCTCTCCAATAATAAATTGGCACACCAGTACCTATAAAAATGGACGTAAATAGGGCTTGCAGAGGTGCTGAAAATATACCGCGCGATATTAAGAACAGAGCCACACAACAAAACATGATTGGGGTGAGAATGAATGTTTTGTATGGACGCTCTAACTCGGGTTGGCGAACTCTAAGAACGATGACACCTAAGACAGTTAAGAAGTAGAAAACATATCCGGCAATTCCATAGAAGGTCAGTAAAGTACCAAACTCTCCGACTAGCACAAATCCGATCGTCAAGACAGCTTGCAGTAGAAGAGCATTAACGGGTGTATCTGTTCTTTTGTTGATTTGACCAAACATGGTCGGAATATAGCCATCTTTTCCGGAGACGTAGACTAATCTAGCCGATGTAAATGAAATCGCATTGAGTGCTCCAAAGCAAGATAATGCAACGGCGATGGTAAATACGATAGCTCCAGGACGTCCAAATACATGGTCTCCGAATGCCAAAGCCACTGTACTTGAACTCGTGAGATCTGATATTGGCAAAACTTCGTAGTAAGCAATATTTGCTGCAATGTAACATATAATCACAGTTGGCATTGCGAGATGAATGACTTTTGGGAGATCCCGGCTTGGGTTTTGCATTTCTGCTGCGACGTAATTCAAATTATCCCAACCATCGAATGCCCATAAACCAGCGTACAATGCAAGAGCGTAGTCTCCTAGAGAACTAGAAGATCCATAAAACCATCCGTTTGAAAAATTTCCTGCGCCATGCCCAGCAATTGCAACAATTCCGCCAATAATAGTGATTGCGACCAACGAAGCAATCTTGAGAAATAGGAAGACATCGCCTGTGCGAGTGCCGAGTTTTGTGCTGAGAACGTTGATTAAGGTGACGATCAGAATTGCACCGACGGCTACAGATTTGTTAAACCAGACAGGAGAAAAATGACTCGATTCTTCATTCGCATCTGTGTCACCGTCAGCTTCATCGTGAAATATAAGTCGGCCGAAGTACTCTGCAAAAACGATTGCAATGATTGCTGTACTTCCTGGTTTCAAGATCGTGACAGCTGTCCAGGCAAATAAAAACGCGGGTAGAGGACCGAAGATATGGTGCAAATATGCTTGAGCGCCGCCGTTTAAAGGAATTGCGGTGCCCAGTTCGGCATAGGAAGCGGCACCTGTCCAGGCAAGAAGACCGGCTACCAGCCAGACGACAAGAGATGCTGCAGGAGAGCCAGCATGAGCGTTAACTTCTGACGGAGAGGAGAATATTCCGGATCTTTGTTGCAGGAAGTTAGTACTGCAATAAACAAACGATCGTGTAAGCACTCAACGTGGGATATTTACCCGATCTGCAGGCCGATGACCAGACCAAGGCCGTTGAGCACACCCAGGCGCTTTTGCTTCTCCAGCGGAACCGTGCCGTCTCTATCCGCTGACGCTTGGAGTGGAAACAGATGTGCGCCATAGTCGAAGACAGAGGATCCGGTGGCCGACAGTCCTCCGAACGACGGACGAGGGAGAGAGTCGAAGGAGAGCGGCTGGGAAGATGGCAACTCAGAGCGCATCGATCTGTCTGAGGCGGAAGAGCTGCGGTGAGAGTCCGCGTCGCCGTCTTCTTCCGAGGAGACGAGCGACGCCAGCTCGAATGAGTCGCGAGACAGAATGTTTGGAGCCATTAACCGCAAGTAATTAAAGGCGGTCGAAGTGCTCGCGGAGACCGCGTTGGTTTGAGAGTGAAACTCAAATCCACTCAAATCACAAATCACGTGATCCGCTCAAGAGACGCGTTCAAGCGCGATCCGCGTCGCTTTCTGCAGAACGTCAACAACATAGCGCAAAATACTACAACAGCAGATATGTACGGCGATCTGGCAATGAAGTTGGCGCAGGACGCGAGGCGTGTGCAGACGTTAGAAGCGCTGCCTGAGTATCAGACTGATCTTGTGGCCTCCATTACTCACGAGATTAAAACCCTGCTTCGTGACTTCACAATCCTTCGCCAAAAGCTGGCAGACGACTTTGACCCTTCTCAAAATCGAGCTCCGTCTTGTGCTCTGTTTGTGTTACAGATTTGCATACGGCGGAATAAGCGCTGCTTATTGGCTTATCATCGCCTGCGCGCTAAACGAATAGAGGAATTGGCTTGGGTTGGTGTAGATGCTGCGGCAGCGGACGAAGAAGAGAACATTACTCGAGGGAGCGCCTCTCTTACAATAGGGTGGCATCCAGATGAGGATGAATACTTTAGGGGATTTTCGGATGCTTTGGCGGAATTGAAGGGAGAGTGGACTGATATCGACCTAACTGGGCCAATGGACCCTCCTCGAGATCTTTTTATCGACGTTCGTGTGCTGAAAGATGCTGGCGACATCCAGACTGAATATGGGTGCGTATTTCCTTCGGTTGCTTCCCTTAATTGTCTAAATGCTAACCTGGTCGTTTCAGTGTGATCTCTCTCACAAAAAACAGTCAGTTTTATGTCCGTCAGGCGGATGTCGAACGGCTAATTCAGCAGGGATATCTTATAAAGCTGTAAAGCAGTAAGAATCCTTCTCGTTTAGAAGCAATGGATTTGTTTCGAGTTATTTGCACCTGGCTGGCGTTTTAATGGTTTTATTGCAATCGATCTGTAAAATAGGATTTGAATAAATTTTAGTTTGTTCTTATAACTGATTATCATATTAATTCATACTACATTCACAATTTAATAGAAAGGCTGTTATAATTTTACACGCAAAAATCAAATAAAAAATAATCTAGCTAGCTCGTTCGAGTGTTCTCTACCGCTAAGGTGCAGGAGGTGGAATGTACCTGGGTCTCTTTTTTGCAGCCTTATGTCCCGACATTGTAGGCAACTCAGGCAATCCAGTCAATGACACGCCAGTATCGCGTAAAGGCGGCGCTGATCCCGGTGGGGGAGGAAGTCCCCCTCCGACAGGCGGTGTTCCAGTATTTGATGGAGGAAACGAAGCCGATGCCATAAGTGGGCCAGGTGATGAGGAGGGTCGAGAAGGTGGCGCGGACGCGTTGGCACTAGGAAGTGCAGAAATAGCAGCGGAAGAGGCTGCGGACGCCGGATTTCGGCCAGGTGGCGGAGGAGGAGGAGCTGCGGCTTTTCCGGCATCAGGGTCCTAATATCAGATATTAGCACATAGTAATCCCCAAGCTATCCAGATTATGATTGTTCTTACATTTGGATTAACCCATCTCTTCTGCTTCTCGTCATATACAAACTTGATCTCCTCTCCCAGTTTCGCACGGATAGCCTTGGGCTTGTTGTCGCCCTCAGCTTTCGGCTTTCGTAACCATCCTGAGAACCATCCACTCTTCGCGGCTGCTGCATATTCGTCTGATGTATGCTAATGTCAGTACTGCCCCACAAAATCTCAGAAAACACATAGGACGTACCCTTTTTCTCTTCGTTCTTCTTCCCCTCGTCCTTCTCCTCCTCGTCATTCGTCTCCTGTTGTTCCTCTGGCTTTTCTCTAGGGACATGTTTCTTCCGCAATGCATTATTTCCAAGGCCAAGATCCTCATCGGCATCAAAGTCGTCATAGGCACTGCCACTCTGCGGCATATATCGGTAATCGTTTGCCCGTCCCTCTGCATCCTGTTCGGTATCTGGAGCAATTGGTGCATAGCTTCCGTATCCGTCTTCGTCAGTTGCAACTTGCTCTGGAGGATTATACGATGATATACCATAATCTCCCATCATTGGGCCACCAAGCATAGGTTCATAGCTTGGGGGTTCGTAACCGTAGGTTGGCATAGCTCTCGATTGCTCGTGCTCTTCAGGTTCATCGTTAGTAACTTCAGCAGGAGATGTTGGAGTTGGCGGTTCGTAGGCAAGAGATGGGGGATGGTATCCAGTTTCATGCGTAGCAGCGTCTTCGTCAGCATTCTCAATATTGTACGTATCGTCCTCCACAGTAGGAGGTTCATAAGCAAGAGGTTCAAATCCTGAAGACTGTTCGGGGAAGTAGCTATTTCTGTGACCAACTGACGCATAATTAGATTCCGGAGCCTCGTATGATGCTTTCGGTGGCTCATAAGCTGATCGGGGCGAGCCATACGCCGAGTTAGAGCCGTGGGACGAGTTTCGAGGGAGATAAGGACGAGATCCATCCTGACCAATGGAAGGTGGTGCACTCATCTTCATCAATGGCTCTGGCACAGTAGAAGTGAGAGGAGCCAAAGCAGAAGTGCGACCTCCCTGCGACGAAGCCGGTCTTTGCGAATACGCTGATCCAGGGCGAGAATAGTCCTGCTGTGCACGCGGATATGAGTCATACAATGAAGGTACAGACTCATAAGCATTTGCTGCTTTGTTAGATCGGGGAATATCCACAGGAGCGTAAGTAGATGCGGTCGAAGGAGCATATGGACTGGGAGATTCCTGACGAGGTGCATATGGATTGGAAGGGGGTCTTGAAAGATTCTCGGGTGCAGACGCGTCTTGATGGAGAGGGAACGACGAAGTAGCACGATGCGACGGAGGTGAAGAGCCATAAGATCGAGGATTATATGCACTGTTAGAAGTTGCTGAAGTCGAATACGGTCCGCCAGCTGCAGCATATTGAGACTGTGTTATGGAGGACAGATCCGCCACCGATTGATTTCTTGATAAACTCGGGCTCGATGCGAGCTTTTGGAACCGTTCATCGGCACCCTCGCCATTGGTGCCAGCACCACTTGCCGGACCGGCGTTTGCACTCTCATCATCTCCTGCGACAAACTGAGCAAGTTTCTTATCAAAGTTACCCCACATGCTTCCAAAAGCGGGCCTAGATACAAGACCGCCGAGCCATTTGCCATCAGCATCAGGAACACCCGACAAGCGAGCAGACAACTCGCGGACGCTCTGAAGAAATTCAGAGTTATACATAAATGCAGTCTTTGGTGTAGCTTTAATTCCAGCAAGAATCTGCTCACAATACTTCTTCGCCTCAGCAGTGTATCCACTCTCACTGAGCATGAGCGCGTGTTGATATTTAAATAGCTGCAAATGCGGGAAGAATTTTTGCATGGAGTTTCCATCGGCAAGAGCCAGGGTCAGTTCATAGATCTCACTCAGAGCTATAGCGTCAATATCTCTACTGAACGACGATGGATTTCGGGTAAAGTCGGCTCCGAGTAAAGTGAAGCAGGCAGCCGAATCATCTACTGCTCCAAAGTTTGCACTTGTGAATAGATAACAGGTATGGGCAGCATAAATTAGGCCATATCGCTCCAATGCAGTTCCAAGTTTGAAAATAGCGTCAAAATCACTCGGTGATGTGTTATTCGAGATGATCAATGCAAGAGTTTGTCTCCATTGGAGTAAATCTTGAGGAGCTTGATCCGGAGTTCCAGTGGTAGGGAGTAAATCCACAGTCATACCAAGAGGCAAAAGCGAGTCAACTAAAAGTATAATGTTAGCACAATGCTGGACCAATGTTGAAGGATATTTATTCACTTACCAGCCTCATCGCCGGACCCAGCAAAGGCTTTGTAGAGAACGGCCAAGCTGCTAGCTTCTGGGGTTTGAAATCCTCGAACCTCAGCCTTTACAAACTCATTGACAGTTTCGGCCCACCGTTCTTTACTAATAGAATTTGAAATAAGAAGAGCATGACCCCACATGCTATTGTCGAGGGCATACGTCACCGCTGCCTCTCTGTTTCCCTTCAAGAGCGATTCGCGAATATTGACAATAGCATCCAGCTTCTTCTTCATATTAGCGGCGGCAGACAGATCAGCAGACGCATTACTGGTATTACGAACATGCTTCTGGTAGATATCTGTTGCGCTAGCAAAATTAACTAGCTCATCGGCAGCAGTATCTTCAGCGCTCTTGCTCTCAGGTACAAGAGCCAGGCGTATTTCCTTTATAGCTGCAGGACTATCAACATATAGACCGTCGTGTTCCAGGAGTATTCTGACGCATTTCCAAAGCGCGACTTTATCGTCAGCGTCGCGCTTAGCATCTGCACCGAGTACGTCATAGACTAGCTTCTCCAACTCCTCAATTTTTATCTCGATCCATTTCAAGGCCTCTTTCTTCTTGGACTTATTTGCACCCTTCGCTCCAACGCTGAAAACAGGACCAGGGAACTTTGCGTACATCAGGTCGGTAGCCCTATTAGTGATCACATCCTTGGCATTCACCATTTTGATCGTCGAGTGGCTGAAATCCAGCTCAGTAGAAGTATATGCCATTTGAGGATTCTGGGTAGGGAATATAGTTGCAATTCGGCCATTGGATCCCCAGGACATCAACGGATGCGGCTCAGGTTTAGCGCTCTTACTAGGTCGCGGTGAGGGGATGGATCTAGGTACACCAAAGCTAGATGGTGTCGCAAGGTATGCTGATGATGGTTGACCAGTCGAGGACTGCGCGTTCGGTAGATATGCAGAGGATTCTTGTGGAGTATATGAATACGGAGGAATCGTTTGCTGTGCGGGATCCACTGGAGTATATGCCGATGCAGGAGGGGCGGACCTTGTAGGCACAGCAGGAGCGTAGGAAGATGTGGGAGGCGCACCCTGAGAAGAAGTAGGAGCAGAAATCGGACCAGATTGCGGCGGGGCATATGACGATTGAGGATAATGGTCAGCAGGAGGTTGCACCACCGCAGCGCCATACCCGGTTGGGCCGATGGGCTGTTGCTGAGATGGACGTTGAGGCGAGTAAGTATTTGACCTCGGAGGAGGAGGAGGCTTCGATTGCCCATATGGAGCAGCTTGCGCCACTGGAGATGGAGCCGCCCCAGTATGAGAGGCGGCCCGTCTTGGAGGTAAATATGCAGATGGTAGGAAAGGGGGATCATAAGCATCGCTAGCACTATCGTTCAAATGAGATTTTGCAGCAGGTGGGGCGTGCGTCCGAGGAGGAGCTGCAGCCGCCCGAGGCTGACCATTGTCACTTGCGGTATAGGTGGGCGACTGCTGGGAAGGCACATGTGGAGTCGAATTTTGATTCGGAGGCGCAGCATAAGCATTGGTCGATAGCGCATATGCATTTGGAGCAGGAGATGCGGGATAAGCATTAGCTGCACCGGGTTGCTCGTATGCGTTATTTTGCACAGGAGCGTAGGCGCTGTTTTGGACAGGCGCATAGGCCTTATTCTGCACAGGAGCATATGCATTATTCCGCACAGGAGCATATGCATTATTCTGCACAGGAGCATATGCACTATCTGCTGTCGCACGTCCGCTTGCGGGTGGAGGTACGTAGGGATTGCTAATCGGAGGAGAAGAAACATAATTAGAGGGCGATGGATAAGCATTCTGTGGAGGTTCCGTCGCAGCCAATGTCGCAAACGTCCTACCCGGGGAGGGAATATAAGCATTTACGCTCTGTCTTGGTGCCATAATTGGAGAGCTAACAGTTGTGGTCGGTGCATATGGATTTATCGGAGGAGAGGCGTATTGGCTCAATACAGGCGGCGGAGTAAAAGTACTTTGTGGAGCCTGTACTGGGGTTGAAGCAGGAGCATACGGGTTGACTGGCGGTGATTCAAAGTCTTGATGCGCAGCCGCAGTCGTAGTCGCATACTGCGAAGGAGGAGATCGCACTGGAGCTACCACGGACGAGTTATTAATGTAGTTTGAGGGTGGCGCCAATGGTATATGTTCGTTGGAATTGATCGTATGCTGCTCATACTGCTCTATTCTGCGCATCAACTTAGGTTGGGGAAGAATTGGCAACTCGGCAAAGAATGATTTCGCCTTTGAAGGCTCATGCGAAGATGGAGCAGAGACTGGTGCTGCTGGTGCCGCATACGGTGACGGATTATAAACGCTGCCAGAATAGCTGGAGGAAGGTTGATTAATATAAGAGGCAGCTGTCTTTGCATATGAGGTCGGCTGAGTCACTGCTGGAGGATCAGAAGCGACAGGTTCTTCATCCGAGAGAAAGTCGTCATCTTCGAGCAAAAAGTCAAATGAATGCTCTGGGGCACCCACAATATCACCCTTCTTTGTTGCCTCAGTCGCCGGCGGAGCTGAACTCGCTATCGAAGCTAAGAAATCATCGCCCGGGCCTGAAGCGTTAAATTGGATTTCCGGTTCAGCTATATCTGTTAGTATTTTTGAAACCAGGATAGTTAAGTTGGATAACATACCAGGTGGAGAGATAATTTCGTCAAAGAATGACGGCTCGGTATACGCTGTAAACGACGTAATCGGTTGCTTACTCTTATCGTCAGAAGTAGGCTCAGGAGAAGCGATCTGATCGAAAAACGAAGGCTCGTCGTTTGATGAAAATGTAAGCGCTGGCTCTATAGTTTGCTCTTCGGGCGGTACAGAAGTCGCGCGCACGGGCGTTTCTTCAGTAATGACCGTCGGTAGTTCGCTATCGGATATAACGCTTTCTTCGGGCTTCGGATGGCTCTCGTCTGCCGTATGTACGTTAACAGTTTCTCTCAATTTGTCAAAAAAAGGCGGCTCGTTGTTGCTGATAAACGAAAGCTCTGGTTCTTCGGTCTCAGTTTCCATACCTGATTCAACAGATTGAGGTTGATCACCACGCTGAAGTTGAACAAGTTCATCGAAAAATGTGGGAGTGCTGTCATCAGTAAACGGTATCGGCAACTCTGATGGAGGAACTTCATCTACTTAAGCACGTCAATAAAGTTAATACCTTAAAATCATAAAAAAAACGCACCGGTATGCAAATCAGTAGCATTGTCTGGAGCTTGATTTGCTAACAATGAATCGTCTTTGAAGTCTGAAATCGACTCATTTTCGATAGGTATTATCTCAGCGATCGCTTGCGCTGTTAACGAAGTAAGAATCAAGAAAGATAAGCGTGCAAATTCAGCAAATCACAAATTTACCTTCTTCAGATGCAGGAATTAGAGTATCTTCTTTTAAAGTCAACGCTTCTTCAGGCAGTTCAGCTTCCAAATTCAACGACCGAGAATTGGGTTCGGAAGGTGAAGCTAGACTTTCAAAAATAGATGCTGGTGCGAGAGGCGAAGGAGATGATGATTCCTGCGCTGTATCAGAGGGAGCAACATCGGTTGAGATCTCTTCGACATTAGGTTCGTCAATGGTAGACTCGTGGGCAGTAGAGTCCTGTATGATAGGCACCGATAACGGCAAAGATTCGGTAAAATGAACCAGATCATCGATTGGAGACGTGAATTCAACCTTAGGTGAAGCTTCGATCTCTTCAGCCTGTGAGATCTCCTCAGCGACAGCAATATCGTTAAAAGTAGATTCAGTTGCTAGTTCAAGAGACTTTTCAGTAATCGCGTAAGGAATAACCTCCGCAAATTCAGCTTGTAGCTCCTTATTTTCCATATCTATACCCTCCTCTTCCACTTTCTGCTCCTCCAATAACGGTTCCGGTTCTGGGATATACTCGATTGATGTATTAGCAGGAATTTCTGTCCCCTCTACTTCTAGGACAACAGATTCTGTCTCGGGGATAGATTTGGATTGACCGATATCATCTGCTGAATGAGGCTCAGCAGATTCGGGTTCCGAAGAATTAGTCTCAGTGATTACTTCATCAGGTGTTGGTTCCATATCCGCTACCGATGCCTCGACGGAGACAGAAAGAGGGTCCAATTCAGATGACGGTACCGCGACTTGTTCAGCGGTTGGTTGCTCGACTGGGGCTTCGCCAGGACTCAATTGTTCGGCAGGAGCATCTTCAGCTATCTCAACATCCAGTTCGTCAGTTGTCATGTCTAACAAAGACTCGGGCGAATCAGCTTCAATTTCTGATGATTCAATGTCTTCTTTGGTGAGTGGAGACCCATCTGCAATGGGCTCGCTAGCATCAGCAACAGCGGTCTCGGGTTGCAATGCCACATCAGGATCCTGCTGCACCAAGTATGACTCGTCCAATGACGACATCCTGAGCACGGCTCAAAGCAGCAAAATGCGGTTGCAGGGGAATGAAGAGCGCACGTCGGATTATGGAGCTGCTTGTTAATGGTAATGTGTTATTATTTCTGCCCTAGCCCTTGTGCTCGCACACACACAACAGATAATGCAGAATAAAGTTTGAAGCCCGCGTCTCTCCGGGCTTATAACAGCTGGTATTCGATTGAAGATTCTGGTCAAGATACTCCGAATTTGTTGGCTGGAGGGAAAGGACTGTGGAAACTGCTACAACGGATTTAGCATTTCGGATTGAGCCATAATGCAGCAAGCCCAGCGGTTTTGGTGGTGCACTGGGAGAGTTCAGCGAACGAATATCGTCAATTGCTCTTCGCGAACGCAGTCGCGATCTGCCACTGTAAGCTATCTTTATCGGAGAATTCCGCCTCACAGCTGACATGTTAGTTGTGTAAACTAGAAGACTGCTCTTATTCGTCAAAACAGGCTGTCAAAGTTGTATGTTCCTTCTGGAAATCTGACCGCTAGTAGCTCGGAAGATGGAAAGGAATCGTCCACCGAGACGCTGATACGAGCTGGATATATACGGAAATCGTCTGCCGGCATCTACTCATTACTGCCTCTGGGCACAATCACCCAAAAGAAGCTGACTGCGATTATCGATGACAATATGTACGCAGTTGGCGCGTCCGAGGTTTCACTGCCATCGCTGTTGACTCCGACAGCATGGAAAACGACAGGCCGTTGGGAGAATACAGAGATATACAAGCTGAAAGACTCGAGCAAATCCCAATTCATGCTAGCTCCAACACATGAAGAAGAAATCACTTCTATTATTGCCAATGAGGTTGACTCTTTTCGGAAACTTCCAGTTCGACTGTATCAGATCGGACGGAAATATCGAGATGAGATTAGACCGCGGGCAGGCATGATGCGGGGACGAGAGTTCATGATGATGGACCTGTACACATTTGATACATCGATTGAAAGCGCAATGGCTACATATGAAGATGTGAGAGGCGCATATAGCTCCATCTTCAACTCGATTGGTGTCGAGTTTGCAGTTTCAGAGGCTGATTCGGGCTCAATTGGTGGAGATCTCTCTCACGAGTATCATTACGTATCAAAAGCTGGTGAAGACAAACTTATCAGATGTGATTCCTGTAGTTATGCTGCCAACGTTGAAGTCGCGGCCTCGTATCCTTCTGACGAGCACATGTGCAGCCCTGACGACATTGCTGTCAAATACGGACTGTTGGAAGACGGCACATTACTAGTCATCTACTATCCTCCAGACCGTACCATTAACGATAATTTGGTCAAAAGAGAGCTACCGCTTTACAGGCCTAAAGTAGAAGACCCAGTTACTTCGGTTTTGCAAAATGGAGATATGATGCTGCAAAGAATAATCAGAATATACGACGAGCGCGTTCCTGAGCAAGCATCTTTGCCTGACCTTCCCATACAAGTCAATATCAGCAACATCACAACCCTGCGCTTCCCATGTGCAGAAGTTGACCCTATCAAATTTCCCAATGAACAATGTCCGAACTGCGACGATGGAATCCTCACGTCTACCAGTGCCGTGGAGGTTGGACACACGTTCTATCTCGGTACCAAATATTCAAAGCCCTTAGAGGCTGTATACAAGTCTCAAGATAGAACGACAAAGCCTATGGAGATGGGATGCTATGGAATCGGAGTATCTAGACTAATCGATGCGATTGCAGATGTTACTAGAGATGAGCATGGTTTATGCTGGCCTGTTGCTGTGGCGCCGTTTGACGTTGTCCTTGTCACGAAGCCCAAGTCAGAAGATGTTGGTGAGGTTGCGAACAAGCTATATGAAAATCTGGTTAATGTCGACTGTGAGCCTGTTATTGACGATCGAGACGACAAATCTTTTGGTTGGAAACTCTCAGATGCAAGATTTTTAGGTTTCCCGGTTAATGTGATTCTAGGAAACAAATTTCTGAAAGCTGGAATGGTTGATATCGAAAATCGTCGGACTGGTGAAAAACTAGAGTGTGCTGTCGATGATGTCGTTCGGGCAGTTTCCTCAATACTGTCATCGGAGCGGAGCCAAATGCGTAAAGCAGCATGAGGTGCCCCCTTCGAGAGACTTTTTGTATATAATCATGTAAATATGGATAGAAATAGGATGGTATGTAAATGAAGATGATTAATATATACAAATATACTCCTAATATACAAATCCTTAACTCGTAAGATTTATCCCAATGTTAGCCTTGCCTGACCATTTCCTCGTAAATAGTCCATGCGATTGCAGAACTGAAGCCTTTTCTAATTATTCTCAAAGTGAGGCCATCAAAAAGTCCGCGAATGCCTGACTCTTCCCTAGCCATCCGAACAAAAGCAATCCACATTTTTGTTCCGTACTTATCAGGAAAAAGCTGCATGCGTGTCTTGACTGCGTCAAATGGATTCGTGGCCGTAGTCGCCATTGTTGCAGCAGTGGCAGCACATACTACATTAACTCCTGCAGACAGAGATGACGACATCACGTTTGAATTAGCAGAGCTCATTAAGTTATCTGAGAGCGTTGTTCTCGAAATCATTAGTGGGACGATGGACTTTGCGTGCTCGTATATATAGACGTAGAGCCCTGCATAAGGAACGTCTCGCACAAAAGTTGCACCAAATCCGTAAAAGAATCCCTTTATCCCATTTTCTCTGTAGACCGATTTCAAAGTATCCAGTAGAGAAGCGCCGACATATCTGGTTGATTCGTAGCGAACTTTAAGGACAGTTATTGGCATCATGACGAAGCCGACGGCACCACGAGTAAATGCTCCCGATAATAGATTTGCATATCCTTCTAATTGCGGCAGAACTGAGGAGCGGGCACTAGCGGAAGAAACTGGGGGCACTGACGAGTGTTTATGAATCATTGCTCGGACGGAGTGTAAGGCGGAGAAATAGAGTCCCGATCCGACCGAAGTGCGCAACACCGACGGAACTGTTCCTCGCCATAGATTTTGGATCAGTTTTAAGCTCGAACTATTTGTGATCGTAGACTGTGCGCTTATAATTTCTCGTAGGGAATTTCGAAAGGTCGAGTTTGGCGCCTGTTGGATCCGGGTCTTGAGTAGATCAAGCGGTTGTAAGAGAACGGAGGAGGCGAATCCGGATACGAAACCTGATAATATTCGGCGAGATCTGAAAGTTGAGACTGACGACGCTGATTCTGGCGCCGCAAGTGAAGCCATCGCATGAAATGCTGATGAGCGTGGTGAGGAAGTCGGAAATCAGAAAATTGTGGAGAAGGGCAGAATCAGAACTACTCGGCTCTCCCAACACTAAATGACGTTGATCGACTAACAAATAGCAGTTTAAATCCCTACTAAATAATAATTGCTGCTTTCATTGATTACTGCTCTCTATTGATTGTTGGCTTTTTTGGATTACCGCTTTCTTGATTACTGCTTTCTTTTGATATTGTAATTCAAATAAATTCTAATTATTTTCTTGCTCGAGTTTGACGACACAAAGTACTACAATTCGATCTATAGCTTCCTCAAACACAAATTCCCTCAAATAAAAACCAAATACAAAATTGTAGATGCATGCATACACAAATAAAACGCACGAAGACTAAAATTATGACAGTCTTCTAATGACCAACATTAAAAAAGTATTTAAAAAAGATTTACATAAATTAAATAAATTAAATACGAACAGACAAGCAAAAAAAATGAAATCGACTTTTTCGAGAGAGAGATCGGATGCCTTAGGCAAATGTTCGAGCGACGAAAACCTGGGTGGCCTTGAGAGCGTTATACTTGACTTCGGCGTCAGGATGGGTCATCATCTCCATGATCTTAGTCTTAGTTCCAATGGAGTTGAGAAGGATAAGGCCTTCTGGCAGCTCGCCGATAATAAAAGAAATGTCGTTGCTAGCAACAGCAAGAACAGTGTTGTCCTCCGAAGTCGAGATAATCTTCGCGAGCTCCTTCAACAGCTTCCAGTCGTTCTCCTTGAAGAGTTCGGAATTTCGCTTCCAGAAATCGACGGACTTATGGGCAGGCGACCATTTCAGGCGGCCAGTAGTGAGCTCAGACAAGTACTCGTCAAAGGTCGACATCTTATCTTGAGCCTCCTGCAGAGTAGTAGCCAAGCAGTTGAGATCGTCCTCAAGCTCAGAGTCGGTCCATTTTCGCAGAGCCATGCTCTTGATGACAGGCAGTCCACCGACAACGAGAAGAGCGGTGATGTTCTGCTCTGGAGCGATGGTAACCAGGTTTGTCAGTAACGAGACACTGACTCGGATAATCTTCTCTTTGATGGCAACCTTCATAATGTCCATGACGATGGCAATGATGTCACAAGCATTGTTAAGCTTCTCAGCGGGCTCTAGCTCGAAAGACAGAAGCCAAAAGACAAGAACGGTGTTGTATTGAAGTTGAAGTCCACCACGGCCGGACTTGATGTTCTCGAGGAGAGGAGGTCCGTAGGTTGTAATCTTGGACCAGAAAAGAGGACGGGTGCACTTGACGGAGAGAATGGCACCATAGGCTTGGGCAGCAAGGTCTTTCAAGCTGTAGTCATCAGAAGTAGCGAGCTTGTTGTGGGTGCATGCAAGAATCTTCTCAACGACAGGGACAGAAGGACTCTCGGCAGAGCTGTGATGATAATAGTTAGCGTACTAGTTTAAGTGGGTCTGTCTTTCAAGGGTCTTACATCAGCATGAGAATGATGACCTTGACCGACAGAAGAGCGGCAACAGCATCCTCGCTGTCGAGAAGGGACATCAGAGGAGTGCAAATGGTGGGGAGCCCATTAAGAGAAGCGACCAGAGGCTTCGAGTCTAGATGTAGGAGTTAACGCAAAGTTCTTCGAGAGACAGAGGATTGCATCTGCTGCCACATACCCAAAAGCAGAGCCGAAGTCAGAGCAAGTGTGTATTTGAGAACCTCGAGTTCTGTGACTTTGAGGAGAACGGTGCAGAAAACAAAGCCGTACAAGGTCGGATTCTAAGTAAGATGCTGGCAATTAGAAATGGTTTCTTCATGTTCCCCGGTCAAGTTTGTCTGCTAACGCACCTTCTCAACGACAGCCGCCGCCTCAGCAATAGGAATCTTGTCGATGGCCTTCAGGGCAGCAACATGTTCCTCCGACAGACCCTGCTGGTCCCAGGCAATTGTCTCGCTGCAGACCTCACTGATTCTCTCGTCGATGTAGGCATTGGAGAAGATGACGCTGTTGGGCGAGGGAACCTGCTCAATTAGTTAGCGCGTACAAACAGCAGCTTCTCAACCGTGCCTGCTAACCTCTTCGATGGCTTCGGAAGACATTCTGGGTGTGTGTTGCTGCAAAGGGCTCGTCGTGAAGGAAGTACTGGCTGTGGAAGTGGTCTTCGAGCAGAAGATAACGATCGATAATAGGCCCGAAGAGCTCCAAACCTAACCCCGATGCGGCCAACCGTGTGGCTGCCGAATAGAGATTGCCCTAACCACGACTAATTTCAAGTGAGTCTCGTGGCAACAGTCTCGTGGCGAAGTTCACCTTCTGCTGCGGAGCTGTAGTTGACATTTGCTCAGCATTTCAGTAATCCGAATCAGAATATTTGTTCGCTAGCAATGCCGACCGCCAATCCATTGTCCAAAATCATCGTGCTTGCGTCGGTGCTCGCGGCCGGATTCCTGCTCATAATTCTGTCCTGCGCCCTCTTCGACAACTGGCTGCCTCTACTCGTTGGTGCGCCGCCAATCTTGCACTAATAGCTGCTTGTTCTAACCGTCTTATAGTCGGCGTCTTTTTGATTGCGCCATTACCGAATGCGATTTGTGAGAAATATGCTGCGAACGACGACTTCATGCAGGAGTCCTCGGGGTAAGTTATTCGTGACTGATTCAAGCAACAGATGGCTCCAATCTAACACGAACTCATACAGAAACGCAGTCATCGACTTTGGCCGCTATATTACCGGAATCCTAGTCGTCACCGGTCTCGCTCTTCCATTTGCTCTGGCTCACTCGCGAGTGATCGGCTTGCCGGCCATGTTTATGTCTATCTTTGGCGGCCTACTGGTTTACGGAACCATCATCACATTCACCATGTTCTTCAACGAGACCGAGGAATTTTAAAATCCTGCAGAAAAGAAACTACATAGCATGCCGAATTTCTGGTCTATGTGGCAGCATTGTCTGCGCAAGGCGTCTCTAGTTCCGAGGGATAACCGCCAAAACTATTTCGGACTCCTTGCGTTGTTATGTCGCGGTCACTTACTTAGTACCGATTACTATATTTACTACTACTCCCTTTGCTGTGTTATTATTTTTGTAGGGACTTTCTTTACGGAGTTTATGCTTTTTGGGATTTCCTGTCCGTTTGTATGTATTTGCTTGATTCATTTTGTGCGTTTGCGTGCTATAGAGGGCGGTGCTGCATCGCTTGCTTGGACATGACAAATGCCACTGATTATATATGCGCATATGTAACGTTATACGTAAATAATCGTTTATATCTTGGGCTGGCTAGTCGCTGCTGATCCCGGAATTAATTACATTCATCTCATCTATTTTTGAATGCTTATTTGAGATGAGCGGAAGGAGTAGATGTAATCTATAGTCTATTTGTTTCATATTTCTAGAGGACCAAATCGAGAAAGAAATGCTTTCTCATCATGAACGATTCCGTATTGGTTAGTGTGCATGTCAATGTACGACTGTATGTTATTCGATATTTGACTCTTCTTGGATGCATCGCCTTGGATGGCAGACCATGACGGAGGCGATGCGACATACTCAGTCGTAGAACCCTCAGTCAGCATATGAGACCGGTCTGAGGCAAAGTTCTCCACAAATTCTTTAATCGGGATACATCTGAACAATCTTCGATACTCCGGCATCAAGGGCATATCAGGCCTAAAAGTCTTGCATGCATACTGAGAGAAAGGAACAATTAATGCCTTGCGATGACCTAATTTGTCGTCCGAAGCAGATTTCGACAGTAGAGAGTCATAATCTAAGACGTCGTAGCTTCTATCATTGCTGCTGTCGCCACGATTCAGGATCATGATGACGTGGTAATCCCATATCACAGCTTGACCATCGGTTGGCTTTGATCGCTGTTCGAAAAGTGGCAATCTGCGAGAGCGATTTGACAAAAATACGACGTAAGAGTGATTTTTTCCGTAATCAGTAATTGCATCAGTTTCTAAAAGCTTCTCGGCTGCTCTGTAGATGTTTTCTTCACAGAAGCTAGACGAGGCAGAGTGTAAACGAATATTCGATATTGCGGCAATGGATTGAAACATACAAAGACTGATATGGTCCGTCCAATTCCATGTTTCCAAAATAGATTTGAATTCCGACGTATCACTATTGCCTCCTTTGAATATGTGGCATCCGTCTTTGTAAACTTAGCACTTTCACTTAATGTGAATATCTGGAATCGGAATATTAGTCTGGGGCTCTAAAACGAAGCCGCAGGGCTGCGTAATTGCAGCTCCAACTATAATCCGCTCGAAATCCGATAACTACGCGACCGAATTGCAGCAATTGTAATATATCATTTCAATATTATCGCAGGCATATTCTGAATAATATAATACGCTAAGTAATCAGCCAACTGCAAGCTGTAGGCGCTCTTGCGATGTTTTCGAGCGCCATAAAGTCGTGTACGTCAGTGTCTACATATGTTTATCAGCGGCACTTTGCTTCGCTTTACTTGCTGACAATCTTCGCAGTATCATCGACTATATCGTCGCATTACTCCATCTCACAACCGGCGGTATTCCAAGCTGGACCATGGTCGGTGTTTGACGGTAAGCGGAGGAACACAGGCACCCAAGTGAGTTGCAATTGAGGTTTTGACCACTTGTTGATCTGTGCTAATACGATTTCGTAGGTCTCGGTATTTACATTCGATAAGCGGAAACTAGAATCTCTCGTCGCTCGTGCCGGTGGAGGCTCAAGTAGTGCTGCTCGGCGCGAGATAGAGGAAATATGTCTCCGACTCCGTCAAGAGGCTACTTTTCTCGCTAAACTCCGGCATCCATCCGTTCTCGAGATCGTCGAGCCTGTGGAGGAAGGCAGGTCTTCAATCTCTTTTGTCACAGAACGAGTAACTGCATGCTTAATATCGGTAATTGAGCGTAAAGCTAGCGGTCGAATCGGTACTGATGACGAGGTTGACGAGATTGAAATCCAAAAGGGATTGTTGCAGTTAGCAAAGGGTCTGGAATTTTTGCATTTTAGTGCCGGAATCGTACATTTGGGATTAGTTCCCAGTGCTGTATTTGTCAATGCAAAGGTCGGCTGAATTTAGGCATAAGAAGCTTTGTATGTCATATGCTAATTATTTTATTCGAATTTAGGGTGATTGGAAAATATCTGGCCTTGGCTTTGCACAAGATTTTCGTACTCACGATGTGGCCGAATTCTTTGTCCCACAACATGATCCTCGCATTCCATCTTCGATGCAATTCAATTATGACTATGCCGCTCCAGAACTGGTAATTGATCACTTACTCGATCCGTCTAACGATATGTTTGCCCTTGGATGCATAATTCATGCAGTTTATTCGTCAAAACCACCATTGTCAACCAACCAAAACTCTACTACGTACAAAAACACAATTAACCAGGCACTGAGAATATCAAGAGATTCGAGGTTCCCGGCTTATCTTTTTGAGGTGCTACCACAACTGCTGACACGACGACCAACAGAACGGATGTCATCAAGAGATTTTCAAGAGTCAAAGTATTTCGACAACATCTTGGTAAATACCATTAGATTTCTTGATGCATTTCCGGCAAAGACAACCTCTGAGCGCCATGCTTTTATGCGAGGACTTTCAAAAGTTTTAAGACAGTTTCCAAATTCTGTACTTCAAAAGAAGATTTTGCCAATACTGGTTGATGAGTTGGATAAAGACGAATCATTGGTTGGTCCTATTTTGACGAATGTTCTTGAAATTGGAAAGGATATGTCACAGCTTGGTTTTAGTACGAGAATCTTACCTAGCCTGAAGAATCTGCGCGATTTACCGACCGCACAGATAGTGCTTCTCGACAAGATAGCAATTGTGCAATCTAAAGTCAATGGCCAACAATTTAAGGATGATATTATGCCACTACTCTACCAATCCCTGGCATCGCAATCACCCTCGGTCCAAGAGAAGACTATGACTGCGATTCCTACGATAGCTAAGACGCTCGATTTTCCTACAATCAAGAATGAGCTTTTTCCGCAGGTGGCGAATGTATTCCAGCATACGAGTAGTTTGGCCGTTAAGGTTGCATCCCTAGTAGCTTTACATGGATTAATTGGCTCTGGTCTTGATAAGTATACAATTTCGGAGAAATTGGTTCCACTTCTGAAAGGTATGAAGACGCGCGAGCCAACAGTGATAATGCAGGCTCTGCAAATCTATATTCCTATTGTGCCGCTTGTTGATGTAAATGTTCTTGCGTTGGATGTGCTACCACATCTTTGGACGATGGCTGTAAGTCCGCTTTTGAGAGCAGAGCAGTTTAAGCAGTTTATGGAAGTTATTCATCGTGCTGGAGATAGAGTTGAAACAGAGCATGGACGAAAACTTGCAGAGATGGATCCTGGTCGTGGAAGAGCAAATGGCGATGCGCTGGCCAGTACGGGAGATGAGGAAGCTGATTTTGAAGCACTTGTTCTTGGGCGACAGCAAACAACAAACACAACCTCTCCAGCTCAACACTCGAATGGACAACAGCTGAAGAATAATAGATTAGCTCCGAAGGATAATGAAGATTTTGATTGGGATGAGTCGACGACAGGGCGAAATGTGGTACAGAAGCAGCCTACTGTCGTGAGAACTGCGTCGTCGTTTGGAAGCGCTAGGACAAATGGTGGATTGAAACTGCAGCCAACCAGAACGCCCATGAATGCCCTTCGAGCTCAACAGCAGCAGCAGCAGCAGCAACATCAACAACATCAACACCCGCTGCAGCCAGTATTTTCATGGCAACAACAGCAATCGAGTTCAGCAACGCTGACGCCAAAGGTCATCTCCCCTCCTCCGCCGCCAAAACCCAACCGGGTTCCGAGTATGAGCGAAAGCAATGTCTGGGCAAACCCATCATCATCTCCGCCGTCGGTACGTTCGATGTCGATAGGTTCAGTGGGCTTGATTAATAGTCCGAATTCAAGCACTGGTGGCCTTACTCAAGCGTCTTTTATGCAAGCTTTGACGCCTAGTGTATCTAACTCAGCGACTATGACACCGACAATTGCTAGCGCGAGCGTGGGTGGTCCTGATCTTAACAATCCTTGGACATCATCGATTTCACCACCTACTACGACTATCACTCCGTCCAGTTTTCCCGCACTTGCTCCCCCTTCGCTGAATGGAGCTTCAAAGAGTGCTGCTGATGGATTTGGATTTCCACAGCTAGTCCCTCAACAACGAGGAAGTCAGACTTCTCAGCAGAATAACGGAAGCGGATATGCGAGTTTGTTATAGAGTTGTACAACAAATGTAAATTTATAGGTATAATAAATTAGAATGGAGGAAGTGAGTGTAAGTGCTTTAGTGAAAAACGATTTCAATTCTCCCATGGATTTGAATTTAGAGATTTTTTCCTCATTCCTTATTCTTCATAGCTTAATTCGACGAAGTCACATTCTCTCATTCAACAGCAAACACAAGCAAAAAAACAAAAAAAAACAGAAAATGAAATATGAGAAACTACATACAAAATGAATATTATAAACAGCGAAATAAAAAAAAGAAAAAGCAGTAAAATATAAGAGGATTAAAGAACAAACAAAACACACACAACTTTGTTTTGACAAAAAGAAAAAGTAGCGAAATAAAAAAAAAGAGTATGAACGCGCCTGTAAATAAGTAATAGTGAATGACGCACAGGGGGCTTTTCTTTTGTACTAGAAGTGATTAAATGTAGGAATCAACAAATACTTGTAGCTTAAACAATCACCATGTCGTAAATGACAAATGCCTCGTATTCCATATCGACGATGGCCGAATACTCTGCTAAACCCTGATCTTCTTGCACGACCTTGCCCTTCTTGTCCTTTAAAAATGCGTTTCCCGCCAGGTATCCGTACTTTTGAGTGAGAGCAGTCTTTGCCTTTGTGATTGAGGCGACGGGGGGCTTGACGAGGACTGAGATGAAGTCTGGAGGAAGACCGTAGCGGAGGACGGATTCGACAAAGACGCGGATCGACTTGAGGTGAGTCCAGGCCATGAAGGCGTCTGCGTAGGTAGCGCGAGCGAGACGAACGACTTCGCCCTGTATGATATATTGTTAGCGATTGTTTCAAACGAGATATACGCTATTAATGGGGAGGCTATTTCATACCCACACCCGTCGCTCCTGCTCGATTGCTTTATCCTTCTCCTTCTTAAGGTCTTCGATAATACCCTCGGTCCACTTGAACTCACGCGGGAACCACTTGTTTTCTCTGCACTTATGGATAAACTCGGGAATGGACTTGCGGAAAAGAGTCGGGTTGTAGAGCACAAACTCGTCGTCGGACGCGATGGCGGACGCCGAGCGAGGAACGACCATGGGAACAAGAGTCTCGTATTCTCTGATGAAGGTCTTGGTCTGCGACTTTGGAACGGCGACGAGGACGGTCTCGAGGTACTCTGAGCCGACGACGAAGTGCTCTTTCTTGACGACGTCTTGCAGGGAGCGGGTTGATAGGGCGCCACTATGCGAATTAAATCGTTAGCACCCTGCGATGCAGTCAAAGTCAAAGAGAACATACGTCTGTTTCCGGTCGACGGCAGTAAGATTGCTTTTTGCGATCATGTAGTTCGAGTAGACGGCCTTGAGGTCGGCATCGAGGGCGAAGATTTCTTTCGCGAGGGTGTCGACGAGCTCGACGAGAGGCTTGTCGACACGGTACTTGGCGGTGTTCCATTGGAAGGACTTGAGGTATGTTTCGACGGGTTCTAAACAACAAAGAGCGTGTGAGCAGAGGCAATTGAGTGCAATTGAGGGCGCTTGAATAGATGGCCGTACTGTCTGCGACGACCTTTGCGGCGGAGACCTCATCCTTCGTGTCGTAGACAGCTTTAAGGACGTCGACGGTGCGGTTGACGACGGCCTCAAACTGGTTGTCTGACTTTGCGAGCTCCTCCGACTGCTGGACAAGCTGGTCGAGGGTGCCGATCTTGAAGTGGGGGATGAGAAACTGCGAGACGTCGTCTTTGGAGGGCAGGGAGAGGGTGGAAGAAAGGTCCTTGACGAGGGTGGCCTCGGGGTCACCGCCGCCCGGGGAGACAGAGGACGGCAGCGAGATGATGTAGTAGAGCGGGCCGGTGGGAGCGACGAAGGCCATTGCGAGTTGTGGTGAATGGGAAGGGTGCGGGCGGAGGGTGTGAGGACTGCTGCGTATCGGCCGCAGGACGAGATAGAGAGATTAGCGGAGAGCCGGGTAACTGGCTTCGTCGCCCAATCAAGGCCCAGAGCTAGCCCAATGCGTCGCTCGTTGCCGGAGCAGAAAGTCTGCACAAACCGTCTGTGTACAGAACAAAGCCGTCGGAAATAAACAGAGTCAGCTATGCCGTCCGCTATCGATGAACGATTCCAGAAGACACAGGTGTCGCGCGCGGTGCAGACTCATCTCGCGGACGCCCGAGCAGCAACAGTGCTCACGACCTCGCCCGCAGCCAGCGAAGACGCCTTCACGAGCCTGACCCAGACGTTCATGGCAAACGCGCAGGACGCGCGACGCGTCAAGATCGGAACCACAAACAGCATCACCGTCGGACTGAGCGGTAAGCGCGGCATCGTGTCGCAGTCCGTGGTCGAGGGCCGTCTGGGTGGCAGCGGAGTCATGAGCAGCTACGACAAACCCCGCGATGTAGCATTCATTGCGACAGCTATCGGATCTGGCGAGAACGCATTATTTGAATGCCAGCAGGCTCGGTCAGAGGTCGAAAAAGTGGCGGAAATCATTCTCGAGAGCGTGCAGAAGCAGTCCGATATTTAGTGATCTTAGTGCTGGTTTGACGCATAGCATGGCAGGCGTACTGGAGTATTATGTATTATTATTTTATTTTTATTGTTGTTATTGTTGTTGTTATTATATGATTGCTGGATGCTTTAATTGCATATGTGCTCTAATAGGATTTGAATTGCAAATATACAGGATCCTGAGAAAAATAATTACCACCATGAGTAATAAGCCTCAGGGGCGATACCGTGTAGCCGCCTCACAAATATTTCCTCGAACACGACACTTGCTCCACTTCCTCATTCTCCCCTACCAGCCACTGCTTTACCGCCAGTGGTTCTGTCGCAGAATTCGTGCTTGCAAACAATGCTGAAAACACTTACTCGCCGCCTCTCTCTCTCCGCGCCATCCTCGGCCTCGTCCCTGGCCACCGCTCGCCGGCTCATCTCATCCTTCGAACACCCCGAACAGCCAGGCGCCGGTCTCTCCGCCTCGAAGCTCATGATCGAGAAGACCACCGAGCCAAAGACGATGGTTCCGCCCGAAAAGCTTGTCTTTGGCCACACCTTCACAGACCATATGCTCCAGGTCAAGTGGAACTCGACCGACGGCTGGCTCGACCCGAAGATTGTGCCCTACCAGAACCTCTCGCTCGACCCCGCCACCTGCGTCTTTCACTATGCCTTTGAATGCTTTGAGGGCATGAAGGCTTACAGAGTATGTACTTGTTGTTGTTTTTCTCTTTAACTTTGTCGAAGATGTCATCTTCGTTTTTTTGCTTTTCGCTGTGCATGCACGCTCACACGAGCAGGACGCCGACGGCAAGATCCGCATGTTCCGGCCCGACAAGAACATGGAGCGTATGAAGAAGACCGCGGCCCGAATCTGTCTCCCTACCTTTGAAACCGACGAACTCGTCCAGCTCATCGCGAAACTCGTCGCTCTCGACTCGAACTGGATCCCTTCCGGACGCGGTTACTCGCTCTATCTCCGCCCTACTATGATCGGTACCCAGGCTTCGCTCGGCGTTGGCCCTCCTTCTTCTGCGTTGCTTTATGTCATTATGTCTCCTGTTGGTCCTTATTACCCTACTGGCTTCAAGGCAGTCCGACTCGAGGCTACTGACTATGCCATCCGTGCTTGGCCCGGTGGTGTAGGCGACAAGAAGCTCGGCGCGAACTACGCTCCCGGAATCTTGCCTCAGCGAATGGCAGCCTCGCGTGGTTTCCAGCAGAACCTTTGGTTGTTTGGCGAGGAAGGCTATGTGACTGAGGTTGGTACTATGAATGCTTTCTTTGTCTTCCAGAACGGGGCTAAGAAGGAACTTGTTACTGCGCCTATCGACGGCACTATTCTCGAAGGTGTCACTAGAGATTCTATTCTTGCTCTTGCTCGTGAGCGACTTGATCCTGCCGAATGGGAGGTCTCAGAGCGCAAGTTTACTATCCAGGAAGTTGCTGAGCGTGCAAACGACGGCACATTACTTGAGGCTTTTGGATCTGGTACCGCTGCCGTCGTATCGCCGATCAAGGAGATTGATTGGCGTGGAAAAGCCATTCATGTGCCATTACAGGAAGGCAAAGAGACTGGAGTTATTGCCGAGACGATGGCTACCTGGATTGCTGAGATTCAGTATGGTCAGAAGGAACACCCATGGAGCTACGTTATTGAGTAAAGAGGTGAGAACAGAATAAAAGCCTGCTTCTTCACGTGTACTATTTTTATTTTTATTTTTTATTACAATGACGTTTTCTGTGTAATTTTTATTTCCTGTTTTGTATGTTGATGTACACTGCTGGCTCTTTTTTGATGCATTTAGAATTGGCGTATTTCAGCTATATATCCTGTATATATACAGTTCAAGCAGTACATAGAAACGCTGTGTGCTGCGCCTTTATTTCAATAGAAGAACATAATTAGAGTATTTTTACTGATTAATAGATCTCTTCTTAATTGCTGTTTCATATTTTCGATTGCGTTGTTGAATTATTACGATTTACGGAATATTCAGGGTTAGGTTATATATTCCACGGGTTTACGTGTTCACAGGTGCAGACAGGGATCAGCCTTCAGATTCGCGACAAATCAAGCACCAATGGCACCGAAGAAGCAAGTCAAGCCTCCTAAGAGCGTTGCCGCTGTGGCAAAGACTGCTACTACTACGCCGATTACAAGCAGCGAAAGTGGAAATGTTAGCGCGGTGAGCGATGCGCCAACAGTTGCCGACACGACCGCGATCGTCGGAGAGGTTTACAAGTCTTATATGACCGATACGCCGCGGAAGCTGAAGCTTGTGGATGCGTTTATGGTCTTTTTAATTGCTGTTGGTGTTTTGCAATTTGTATATTGCATACTGATTACAAATTACGTATGAATCTGCTTTCTTGAACTCGATTGATCTTCGAGTACTGACTGACTCCTTTGTCTTTCCTAGCCATTCAATGCTTTCTTATCTGGATTTTCCATTACTGTCGGTCAATTCGTTCTGGCTGGTGTGTATTTCTGTAAAGATCTTTACATGATGTTTAAGTTGGGCTTGAAAACTGACATTCGGATAGCTTCTCTCCGTATACAAGCCAACGCTGCCAACAGCAGTCAATTCGAGAAAGTCTCACCTGAGCGGTACGTCCAACAATCTCGTTTTCCAAATAGAGCATTCTTAGCTAACAAATGCTTTCAGAGCGTTTGCGGATTTCGTGTTTGGCAGTTTGATTTTACACTTCTTTGCCTACAATTTCATAAATTAAAGTATTGATATATTGATCAAAAATGGCTTGAGTTTTATTTTTGGCGTAGTTTTTATCTGTTTTATTTTGCTTTTGTAAGTTAATATAGCATTTTTTTAGAATTATCGTCTCTACGTTCAGTTATAGATTCAAGTCATTATTAGATGCACCGTATAAATTAATATAAGCGAACGATAAACCAAAAAAAAAGGATAATTACATCCGTACCCCGGTCCCGCGCGTTAAAATGAGTACTCCGCTCTATACATCCACAGAAGAAAGTAGTTTTTTAGACCAAAGCCGCTCTTCTATTATAGGCTTTTGTATGTTGTGTTCTTCTAGTATTTGTAAGAAGTCAAAAAAATATGCAGAAGCAGACTTACTCCGAGTCGGTCTGCTTCTTTGAACTGTGCGAAACGAGCTCATCGTAATCGCCGGCAATAATGTGAGAGATAATCATGACCTGCTTCGCATACTGCTGATCCGGAGTCAACTGGTTGTATTCAGCGTCGTTTTTGAGGTATTTCTCTTCGGTCTGGAGACGAAGCTCTTCGAGAGCCCAGTCGCCGGTGCTGAAATTATATGGAGTTAGTATTTAACCCACAGAGTAAGTCAATAAGATTGTCAACATACTAATTCTGGTATCCAAAGACCGAGTAGACGCCAAACAGGCCCATCATGGGAAGGAATACATAGTACATAATCGTCTCCCAGCCTTCCTTCTTCTTCTCGCGAACGACTTCCCAGTGCACGTTTCCATGATGATCCTTGACTGGGATCTTGTCGACGATAGTGTCTTTGCTTTCCTGCGTTACTAATTCTTCTGCAACGGCAGCAGGTACAAGTTTGCTTTTGAGCTTTTCCTTCTCGGCAGCGGATAGGTCGAAATATCCGGCGACGTTGACGTCGATGAGTATGAGCTTCTTGAGGTCGAGGATCTCTTCGAATTCGGCACTGCTGAGCGAGCGCAGCTTGCCATCGGGACCAGCATAGTGCTTGAGGGCGCCGGGGACGGAGGAGACGATGGATCTGAGTTCGGATTCCCAGGGAAGGAGTGCCTCTAAGGGATCGAGTCTCTTGAAGTGGTTGTCGAGATCGAAAAAGGGTGCCGAGGAGGAGAAGGAGCGGAAGGCGAAGCGCGAAGAGAGGCGGGTTGAGGGCCGCGAGAGGCGAAGGGCAAGTGTTCGGGCGGACATTATGCTGCAGAAGCTGTTAGCATTCGACGTTGATTGATGTTGATATGGTTGTCGAAATAGCGCTGTGCATGGATTTCCACGAGCAGCGAGGGCTCCTCTCTCAATTCAAAAGCACACACCAAAATAAACAATGCAATCAGAGAATTACGCACCTAATCCCAAAGTAGCGCCGGCCAAATGACTTTTGAGCGTTGAATCTTTGCGAATTGGTCGTGCTAATTGCTAGCAATCTACTCTTTGGTCGACGCGATATTTGGCTCGACTCTTATTGGTTCTGCATAAATGTATCGGTGCAGTTAGACATACGCCTTTTTAGGGGGGTTTAAAGTCACGTGAATAAAAGTCATGTAGGGTTGCAGATTGCGGGCAAAAATGTGACTGCTTTTTCTGTCCAGCTACTGCGTGCGGCCTACGCTCGCAATCAGAGCTTCACCAGGCGCTGGACTCACTCCTTTCCCACAGACAGCATTCAGCACTCTTCCTCAGCAACAATGAAGTACATCCAGTCCGACGAGATTCTCGAGATCCCCGAGGGCGTCACTGTCTCGATCAAGTCGCGGATCGTTATCGTCACCGGCCCGCGCGGAACACTGACCAAGAACCTGCGTCACATCAACCTTGCCTTCACCAAGGTCTCGGACTCGGCAATCAAGCTCACCGTTCACCATGGCGACCGGAAGCACGTCGCTGCTCTGCGAACTATCAAGACTTTGATCAACAATTTGATCATCGGCGTTACTAAGGGTGTGTTTTTTTTTGTCGTTTTGATTTGAGAGGAGAGACAAGCAACAGGCGTTCAAGAATCAAAGACTAACAATATACTTCAAAGGCTACAAATACAAGATGCGCTACGTTTATGCCCATTTCCCCATCAACGTCAACGTCATCTCTGAGGGAAAGGATGTTGAGATCCGTAACTTTTTGGGCGAGAAGCGTGTGCGCCATGTTCCGGTTCACGACGGTGTCACGGTAGAGGTCTCGACTGCGCAGAAGGATGAGCTCGTCCTGACTGGTAACTCGCTCGAGGACGTTTCGCAGTGCGCTGCCGATATCCAGCAGATTTGCAGAGTCCGGAACAAGGATATTCGGTAAGTAGTGCGAAGATTTTTTTTTGTCATTGCATTGTGGCATCGGGAGGCTAATAGTGACTTTTTACTTTTTAGAAAATTCTTGGACGGTATCTACGTTTCTGAGCGGGGCACGATTGCGACCGATTAAAAGTTGAGTTTATATCATAAAAGGCAGGCGACGCGAGTTGAAATATAAAAGATGGGAGTAAATATGTTTGCGGGTTTTGTTTTAATATGTATATCACCAATATAACAACATATTCCATACTATGCTAGTGCTGTACTATAGCGTCCCGACTGCAGCAACTGTGAATTGCGCGATTAGGGTAGACCATCATGCTAGTGATCCGCCGAAGGCAGTTTGCGCACGTGTGTGAGAGCGATAGGCGAACGAGGCCGGTGCCGAGCAGTCTGTCTGCGCAGGTGAAACCTCGCTGCGAGGGGGCTCGCTGTGCAAGGGGCCAATGCCGACCGTACGCGCGTATTTTACGATTCAGTCGGACGTGTGCCAAAAGCAGGTACAGTGCAGGGTACCTCGAGCCACTTCGCCGTACATCGAGGAAGAGCTCTCTCTCCTTTCCCCTGCATCGCGCTAGGCTCGCTTGCGCCGATAGGCACAAACCCTATTCGGTCGGATATCTAATGAGTAATGAAGAGCTCTACCAGTGCAAGTAGTTAAAACTAGTTTTATTATTCCCTAAACGCCAATTTTCAAACTCATAATAATCATAAGCCATTATATCTCTATGCTCTCTATCATTCGCTGTAGCTCACTGCGGTCGCGTACTCCACTTTAATCAACAGCTGCTGCACGGTCTCGGCAAGCGCCTCCACAACCGCGCCCAGCAGCGAAGTCGACTGCGGCAAAATGATATTCGCGAGATCCACATTAGTGACCTGGATCGTGTCATTGTAGCCGTAGATATACGCCGGGTATCCACCCAGGTCCTTTACGACCACGTTCTTCACCGTGATGTCGCTAATCGGCGCGACTTCAGAGGTACTCTTCTGCGTCAGGATCGAGAGCCAGCCCCCGTACGTCAGATCATGGCCCTCGACGACTTTCTCAACCACAAGATTCTCGAACGAGATGTCTGAGACGTAGGATGAGTATGATGACTGCTTGGAATCAATGCCGATGCCAACGGCTCCCTGATAGAGCGTAGAGTTTAGGAAACGCGAGTTAAAAATCGGCTTGTAAGTGCCGTATCCGACTTTCCAGGCAATGCATCCCGTCCATGCGACTGTATCTATGATTTCAATGTTGTTGTTGGGGCCAAAGAGATCGGGCCAGCCGCGCGCGACGTCGGTGTACTTGTTCCATGTCTTGAGAGAGTAGGCGTCGTCTCCAGAGGCAACGAATGCATGAGATACAGTAACGCTGGTAGAGTGCATGATGTCAATGCCGTCGTTCTCCGCCATAGTCAGGTTATTGACGACCTTAAGATTCGTGATCGTGCCATCGGTAACCATTGTCGGCGTGAAAGTCCAGAAGCCAGACTCACGCAAGATCGGCCCGTCAAAAACAAAATCAGTAGTAGCAATAGGCTGAAGAATCATCGTCTTAAAGAAATCTTCGGCAGCAAGACAGTCAGTCGAGCGCGCATCAAACGTTCCCCGACCGTAGATTGTAATGTTTGACGAGTACGTGTCTGTTCTGATCCAGTGGACGATTGGAATGCCGGCCTTAGTAAAAGCGACGGTGTAGTCTGCCAGGTCCGCAGTTGAGCGGATGTATGCGCCGCCCTCGAGGTAGAGCTTGGTGTTCGATGGAAGAGTGATCGAGCCGACAAGGTAAGTTCCGGCAGGCACGTACACGATAGCGCCTTGAGTCGCGGCGTCGTTAACCGCGTCCTGCAGCGCGACAGTCGACACCTCGGACCCGGTCGCGTCGGCAGAGTACGGCGAGTCGGTGATGCTGAGGACCGCAGAACCGCTATCGTACGGCAGAGAGTCCTCGAAGGGGTCGGCGAAGATCACGAGCTCGCGCAAGTCGTTGATCTTGACGATGATGTAGTTCGAGCCGGTGAGAGGGAACGACAGAGTGAGGCCATCAGATGAGACGGTCGCGTCGATGGAGAGCGACAAGGGCGAAATCGACCACGACGAGATTGCGTCTGCGACCGAGACGTCGAGGATGATTTTCTGCCGGTACGCGTGCAGCGAGTAGTGCGCATAGTCGTAGTCGATGAATTCGAGCACGGGGACGTCGGTGTCGTTACCGGAGAGCGTGAAGATGGACGAGAGCGCGTAGACGTCCGGCACGTCGTAGGTCGTGATAGGCGACGAGTCCGCGTCGTCGCGACGGGCCAGGTCGAGCGGGTGCGCGGCGACGAGCGAGAGAAGGCCGACGACGAGCGTGGAGAGCAGCAGCATGGTGAGCGATAAGCAGGATAGCGCAGAGTAAGAAGAAGGCAGAGACAGCGCGACAAAGCCAGACAGACACAGACAGGGCAGGGAACAGACTGAGGGTTATATAGCGCTCCCGCGCAACCGCCCGACGCACAAAGAGCGGAGGGCATAGAGATAGAAAGGACTCAGGCCCAGGAACAAGGAGGTGGTTGAGCAAAGGTACCTGGCCGCGCATGTTGGGTACGGACGGAGGAAAAAGCAACTGCCGGAGTCTATTGTGCGCAGGTTAGGTAAGCCACGGTGTGCTGCGCGCTGATTGCTGGAGATATGTCTGCTTCCAGCAGAATAATACGACGGACTATATTACAGCGAGGGTACAAAGAGAGCAGTGCGATAGCCACCCGAGATAACAACAAATAATAAACGAATAGATAATAAATGCCAAAAGCGAGCGAGCATGATCGGCGTAGGGCAGCTGTCAGAGGCGCTGAGGCCCAGGTCACGTGAACCTCGACTACGTTCACACATGAAACTCGGTCGGAGGCCCTTGCTTCGGCCGCGACGTTAGGCTGGCCGGTGCTGGTAGCAGTTCAGGAGTCGCGAAGGCGCAAGAGAAAACTCTTGCTGGCGGCAGAGCAGGAGGTGGTACATGCTACCATCCGCCGTGTCTGCGACTCTGACTTTGGCTCTGCGCCGGCGGCCCTCCTCCTCCCCCTCCTCCTCCTCCTCCGCCGCCGCCCACTGGATTGCGCTGCACCAACGGCCGCCTCTGCAGCTTCTCCCGCACCCGCGACTCCCCCGACGACCGCCGCGAGTCCACCGTGTCGAGCGAGGCACGTACCGTAGACCCACCGCTGCCATTCTGCATTGCTTGCGATCCCGGGCCCGGCAGCGGCCCGTGGTGGTTGCGCTGGTAGATATCCTGCAGCGACGGCTTCGGCGTCGTTCGTCGCGCGGGCGAGGACGACGGTTGCCCGTATTGCTGCTGTGGCTGCATCTGCACAGAGTATTGCGACGTCGAAGACGACAACACTTGCTGTGCTTGCGGACTGCCAGAGTACTGCTCCGGCATCTGCGCGCTGCTCGCATATCCTCCCGGCATGTTCTGTCCCCGCCGTCTCGAGTGCTGCTGCTGCTGCTGCTGCTGCTGCTGCTGTGGTGGCATGCCTGTGCCCCCTAGAAATTTAGGCACCATGCCGTACGTCTCGAGGTAGTACTGCACAAGCACCTTGTGCACATTTGTCTCTTCCTCAGTATCTCCGTCGACGTCGTCCGAGAAGGCGGCCACCGTCGTCGCGCCATAGCGCTTGAGTCTCGACCAGAGGCCGCTGGGCTGTAGAGATGCCATCTGTCCCTCCTATGACGAAAGATCCTGACACACGGTCTGCTGTGATTGCTGTTGATGTAGTTGTTGTGACGGAGGCTCGTTGAGTGGTGTAGGCGATCGCTTGCTGCTGTTCCTGTGATGGATTAAAATGGTTCTGATCCTCCAGACAAGAAATAAACTACATCTCCACCGCAACGCTACCACCACAAATTCCGCATTCTCCCCACAGAGAATTCACCAAAATCAACACACAAACTGAAATACAATATAGCACGATATCTCGCTAGGCTAATTCATGACTTGGTCATCACAATGCACACGTAATTGCTGACGTCATCTACGATGTGCGCGTCCAGCGCCACACAATCTTCTGCGCTGATTTGGCGTCAGGACTACGGCGATCTCCCTGCCTCATCACTGTATTCTGGTCACCACTTCACTCACCAGCACGGACTACTCCGGTCTCTTTCGTCGTCTCGTACACGTATGCTCTGTACCTTCTCTTTCTTTTTTGCATGCTTTGTATCTCGACAAAATATACAAGAAGCAGAAACTACCTGGCATCCCAGATAGCCCTCTTCTACTGACGATGTCGCTCACGGCAGCTTCGCCTTCCTCCAGTCGCTCGCGCTCGCTCGCGGCAATCGACGCAGTCCCAAATGCCTCCAAAGGTCAGCTCCTCTTTGCGAAATCAAAAGTCTACGTCCACCCAACTCCTTCTGCAAAGGACAATATTCCTGGGTTCATTGCACTGGTTAGACCCCCGAATGGATCTGACAGAGAGATCCTGCTTGCGTGGATGCCAGAATCTCTGTTGAGAGGCGACGACTTCCGCTCTTACTGTAAAGTCGATCTGCATCCCGACGACGCTCCTTCTTCTGAGGTCTACGTCTCTCTTCCTCCCATTACTTCTATTTCAACATTTGCCTTTGCTATTCCGCTTACCAGAGTGTACTCTGTTATGCTGCGACCTCCAAGTCTTGGTTGGTGGTGGGGTTCGATCTTAATCCATACCCGCGACGAGGATGTTGTCCCGGCCCTCTTTTTCCACGATGCAGAGTCGCAGAGTACAATCATGCAGCAAAAGCAACGAAACAAAAAATTCACTCCCTTTGCTTCTGACGGTGATTTATTTTGGGGCGGTGATCAGTTTATGAAGTATCTTAGACGTTATACTGTTGTTGAAAAGTCAACATTCGAGCAACGTCTTTATCTCATCAATCCTGATCCAGATGATCTTCTAAGCTTTTCGCCCCCTAATGCGCGAGCAGAAAAGGTTTCCGAACGAGAGTCGCTCAGTAAGTTAGTTAAAGATGCGCGATGGAACATGCTCGAGCGCCTTGCGCGCGTCACTCGCTTCTCGCGAAGAACGGCGCAGGAGGTCATTGGGAATTCGCCGCCTGCTGTGAGAGCTATGTTGAACGTACCTGAAGTTAGACAGCTGGGAGATGATTTTGATTCCGCTAGAGTCTATCTTGCAAAGTGGGCCATGACGATTTCTGAAGAAGCAGAGCGGAATAAAACGAAGATCGTCTGGACTGATGTTGTTGGTGATCATATTGGATCTATGGTAGGTGATTTTGAAGATTTGAATGTTGATGATCGCGTTGAGAGACGCAATGAGGTTTCAAGAGATGAGTGGAGGGCCTTTTTTGATCATTCTGGACGATTGTGTATCACCGTCAGTGAAGTTAAAGAGCGCATCTTTCACGGCGTATGTCACTGATATTTGTTTTTCTATTCTCTATACCAAGTACTAACCATGAAGCCTAGGGTCTTGCACATAATGTCCGAGCAGAAGCATGGTTATTTCTTCTTGGGCTCTATCCTTGGGACTCTTCTCAATTTGAGCGACAAGTCATCATGGCCTCCAAACGTGACGAATATTACCGCCTAAAGCGGCAATGGTGGGATGATATTGAACGACAGAAGAATGAACCAATTTGGAAAGATCAACGAAATCGGATTGAAAAGGATGTTCATCGGACAGATCGTAACATTCCGTTGTTTGCGGGTGAGGATACCCCACATCCAGATCCGGATTCACCGTTTGCGAATATTGGCACGAATGTTCATCTTGAGCAATTAAAAGATATGCTCATTACTTACAACGAATACAACAAGACTTTGGGATACGTTCAAGGAATGTCTGATTTATTGTCGCCGATCTACGCTGTGATTCAGGACGATGCAGTTGCATTTTGGGCCTTTGTCGGATTTATGAATCGCATGGAACGTAACTTTCTACGTGATCAGAGTGGAATGCACCGTCAGTTGCTCGCACTCGATAATCTTGTTCAACTTATGGAGCCAAAACTTTATACGCATTTAGAAAAAGCGGATTCCACGAATTTCTTTTTTGTCTTCCGCATGCTGCTTGTTTGGTTTAAGCGTGAATTTATGTGGGATGATGTTCTACGGTTGTGGGAAGTCCTTTGGACCGACTATCTATCCAGCCAATTTGTGCTTTTTGTCGCCCTTGCGGTCCTTGATAAGCATAAAGATGTTATTATGGAGCATCTTGAACACTTTGATGAAGTTTTAAAATATATGAATGAACTTTCAAAGACAATTGATGTCGAAGAAACGTTAACTCGAGCGGAGGCGCTCTTCTACAGATTTCAGCGTACGGTCGAGGCCATCGATCGTAAGAATAAGGAACCTTTGCCTGCAGGAGGATGGAATTCTCGAATATCAGCTGTCCCTTCGAATAGTAATGGATTTTCGGATGGATTACCGGATAAGACGTTACCGCTTAAACCGGATGTCACGGGCAGGATCGTTATTAGTGATGTTTTGAGAGAGTTGCTATCGAAAGAGATCATGGTTGTTAAGGATACGATTCCGATGGAGGAGTATGAGTCGTGATATAAGAATGGAGAGAGAGAGAGAGAATGGGTTTTTGTTGTTTATATAATTCACTGTTACTTTGGGAAATCGGGTGGAGTTTTTTTGTTTCCTTTTCTTGCTTTTGTGTTTTGTCGCTTTTCTATTTCTTCAATGATGTAAGTTTATCTGAATTTCACTTAATTCTACATTGAAAAGGGTGTTTTTGTGGTTTTGATGCATTTAAGTAATTCTATTTGATATCACTTTTAATTGCTGTCTTAGAAGCATTCTATAAAATATATATACAACAATTAATTTGCATGTTCAAATACCATATTCTTACAATTTATATACATTCGATTCGTCCCATCCTCTCTTCTTTAGTAAACCTCCAACTTTCCCTTGTTCATCTTCCTCAGTGTTAACTTTTGACTCTCCAATTGGTGAATCCAAAGTAGTTACGTCTGCACGCTTTCCAGCTACATATTCAACATAACCTTCCGGTCCCGAGACGATAGCAAACGCAGGTCTCTTTGGTAATTTTCCGCGGTAATGTTTAACCATTGCTTCATGCCATTCAATTGCGGTTGAGAATTTATCTTTCTCAGAATAGAATTTTGCGCGCTCTTCCTTACCTGCATGAGAAGAAGAATACTTTTCTAAATCTTTTGTCGAGAATGGCTTTGGAACGTCGTTTTGCCGCAAGGAAGAATTTTCGTCATCGATGTGATAGTGTACTTCCGCGCGACCTGTTTTTTCTAAAAAGAGAAGAAAACGTTGCAGCGATGCAAGATCTGAGCGAGAACGCACAGAGTAGTGTAAAATGACTTTTCCAGGAGGAGGATTTTTACTTAAAAGTAGTTGAAGAGCAGGAGCTATTCCAGTTCCAGCAGCAAAAAAAACGATATCGGCCGGCAATTCGACTCGAGGAAGAGGTGGTGGAAGTGTTGATGGTATATCTACCATCGGAACGAGTAATGGCTGAACAAATTGTTTCTTTGAAGTTATGTGAACGCGTTTGGGATCAGTAAGACTTCGAGGATGAATATTTTCAGGCAGTGTTAATTCCGTGAATGGACCTCTTAATGCAACTCGTGAATTGATTGGAATCGAGCATAAATATCTGGATAGTTCACCATCGGCATATCGACGAATTAAAAGCACGAGTTTGCCTTCGTCTTTATTAAGATCTGGTCCTAGGATTTTCAATAACGCACTGCGTTCTGTTCCAGATTCAGAAGCAGAGCTAGATCGTAATCCCAATACATAAAATAACGGAAGCGCAGTATATTTTCGCACAATTTGAAGTTGAGGTTGTACAACTTCTACACTCCAAGTTCTTGAGCCATCCCAAAACCCTGTTAGACCAGGGTCATTTGCGAGAGGTGGGTCGCGAGAGTCATATGGTGGTGTGCGCTTTGCTCTTGTCTTTTGCAAATTCTTGACTTTTTCAAACGGTGGTGAAAGTTCGATTAAATATAAATTATCTCCTATTTTCTCACGATGGGTTAAGATAAATGTCGAGAACGCGGCTGGGTCGAGTGCAGATGCAGTTGGTAAATCAGACGGAGCAGCTTTGGCGTTTTCATCATCAAACCAATGAGATTTAATAAAAATTGCGGCCCATATAGTGAATACAAAACCAGCGATAGCTTTAAGTGGCTTACTTGGTTTCCAGGGCCGTTTTGGTTTTCCTTTTGAATCGAGAGGTGGAAGTCGTGGTGGTTCGTAGGATATTCGACGTGGTTCGGACTGTGCAGATGAAGATGATGATTGCTGGTCGGTTTTGGTTGGTTCGTTGATGAGTGGTGGCTTTGCTGGAGTTGTGTATTGTCTAAGAAGAATTATAGAACGCGGAAGAACCGACGGATATCGCGATATTCGAGATAATTGCGATATCGGAAGCATCGCTGATTGCAAATATATCAGTGTAAATTGAGGAGTAAGTTCGAAGAACCCGATAATTTATTTCCAGCTTCTCAGTTTGCTTTTTCGCTTTTTTTCAGGGGCTCAAAATTATTCGACGATGTCATCAACATCTTAAAATCTAAATAGATTTACTCATATATACAACAAATCACAATAAACAATGAATACAACATTAATATGACATATGCCCGAATACTTAAGCGCTGCTACAGCTCTTTTTGTCCCTCGTCGCCTACAATCTACGCGCTCTCTACTGCTCCTGGTCGCGCGGCATTAGGCGTAATTCGATTATCCGGGCCCAGGAGTAAATTGGTAATCTGCAGTTGCCTTTTTCTCGTATCGAAAAGCTGGCATCGACTCATCTCAGAATAAAATATATTTAGATATTGCAGCGTCTTACAAGATCGAAATCAGAGCCAAGACCACGACTAGCATCGCTGAAAAGGCTCTACGCACCTACGATATCCTCCGCAGGTCCAGAAACCGAGATCCTTGATGATGCCCTAACGCTCTACTTCCCTTCTCCGCGTTCCTACACCGGTGAAGACATTGTCGAACTTCATGTGCACGGCGGGCGTGCAGTTATCAACGCCGTTCTTAAAGCGATCCCATTATACGGCCGTGACGATTTTCTCGATAGAGCTCGACGTGAGAGCGAAGGTGATACTGGAATTGCAGTGCGATACGCTGAAGCAGGAGAATTTACAATGCGCGCGTATACGAATTCGCGATTAGATTTAACGCAAGTTGAAGGCGTTGGCGGAATGATTGATGCTGAAACCGAAGCTCAAAGAGTAGCTGCAGTGTCAAATGCTGGTGGATATATGAAAAAAGTATATAATCGATGGCAAGCGGAATTACTTGAAGTATCAGCACTTATGGCAGCTATCATCGACTTCTCAGAAGAAGGATATTTTGAAGAAAGTGAAGGAGAAGCTGATAGTCAGTTGCTCCAACAATCAGCAGCTAAAGTTGCGAGTATGCTACAGAGTGTCAGGGCTCATGTTCAACAGATCGAACGGTCGGAGATTTTACTATCCGGTGTGAAATTGGCATTATTAGGACCGCCTAATGCTGGGAAATCATCGCTTTTGAACGCTCTCGCAAGACGGGATGCAGCTATTGTTAGTAATACCCCGGGAACGACTCGCGATGTCGTCGAAGTGGGATTAGAACTTGGTGGGTATAAGGTCGTGGTGACTGATACTGCTGGGTTGCGGAAATTTAGCAGCGCGGATGAAATTGAAGTACAAGGGATTGTGAAGGCGAAGGAAAAATCTGCTGAAGCTGACGTAGTCGTCATTGTTGTTCCTGCTTTGGTGGAGGATTTGACGTGGCATGAGGTGGTGAAGGAGGAAGCTAGTAAGGTAGCGGATAAGCCTGTGGTGATTGTGGTTAACAAAATTGATCGAGTGAAGGAGAACGACGAGCTGGAGGTGCGACTTGAGGACTACGCGAATCAGTTTCGAATCGCGAGATCGAACGTCTTTGCGATCTCATGCACTGAAGAAATCGGACTCGCGTCCCTGACGCAGCACTTTGTCTCTACGTTTACGACCCTAGCGGATTTAGGCAATGAGCCACTACTCGGCGCATCCGAGCGCGTTCAGTTGATTTTGAAAGATGAAGTCGTGCCGAGTCTCGAGAGATTTTTGCATTGTTCACGACTTGAAGACGTTGTGATTGCGTCTGAGGAGGTCAGATATGCTGCTGAATGCCTTGGAAGGATTACGGGCGAGTCGATGGATGTCGAGGATGTACTTGGAGTTGTGTTTTCAAAGTTTTGCGTGGGGAAGTAGGATCACCGTATTAGGTTGTACATATGTCATGGTGGTTGCAAGTAGAGTACGGATGAGCTTCTTGTCTCGGATTATCTTTAATGCAGCCGACGCTTAGTAGATTGCTATCCGCTTCCAACTCCCATTCACTCCTTGACTGTATTTTATATTTTCATCGATAAAGATACTTGCAACAATATATAGTAAAATGTTTATATTGCCTAACTTCTCTGACTTGCTGCTGAATAAGTATAGCCCTCGCGACAATACAGCGAGTCAAGACGTAGGGTTATCCGGCCGGACTGCCGACGCAAAGTCCGAGTGATTCCGTTCCGCTTCCGCGCTGTGCTCAACCCTGAGCCGGACGACAAATGAGCTCAAAAATCTCCATGGATGCTGCTGCTCCCCACTTCTCCAACCTGTTGTCGTTCCTTATTCTCTCGTCAGAAGCAGGGCATGCATCATGGCTAGCAGCAGCATAAATGTGCAAGACGCCTCGTCTGCTCCTATTGCTGAACACTCCGCTCTCGAGGATGGTTTGCCAGATCCAGAAGCGCGACCAGAGGTCTTCTCGTCGACGCTCCACGAGTGTGTCTGCGTCGTCATCCTTGCGTTTGGACCAGTAATGAACTCAGCTAACCAAGGTGCTATGCAATTAGCACTTCCTCATGTTTCGGAATCGTTCAATATCGACGGCGGTCAGCTTAGTTGGACAGTGACTTCATACTCGCTCGTCACGGGCGCGACAATGCTCGTGATGGGAAGATTGGCTGATATCCTCGGGCGAAAGCGAATGTTGCTCGTTGCGTTCGCGTGGTATGCCATTTTAGCTTTGATTTTGGGGTTTATGAAGTCTGCGATTGTGTTTGACGTCATGCGAGGTTTACAGGCTCTCGGAGGCGCAGTTGCTCCTTCGGCCGCTGCTGGAACACTGGGGACTATTTACCCCAATGGTCGGCGGAAGAATAAAGCCATGGCTACGTTTGCTGCGGGGGCACCTTTAGGATTTATTATGGGAATTGTTATGTCTGGTATTTGTACACAGTTTATAAGTTGGAAAGCAAATATGTTCTTCCTTGCTATCGTCTATGGCTGTCTTTGCGTCGCGATGTTTTTCTTACTACCAAGTGATGAGAGATGTGCTGTTTTTGCAAACAAAACAATAGCCGTGCATGGAGGTACGTTACTTGTTGTTAATCGCGACTGGAAGACGAGTTGGAAGTTACTCAAGGAACTTGATTATATCGGTGTTATGTTGTCAATGTCTGGTCTCGTGCTGTTTATTTTTGCTCTTGCGGACGCCAGTGGCGCTCCTAATGGCTGGAGTACTCCTTACATCATCGCCTTACTTGTGGTTGGAATTGCACTTATTGGAGCTTTCGTGCTGTGGGAATCGTATGCGCCACAACCGCTTATGCCGCTTTTCATTTGGAAGTATCCAGGATTCGCTTTGGTAAGTTTATAGTAGTTCACATTTGTACGTTTTATTTGACGACTGACTTGTTTTTAGTGTATGGTTACTATTTTTTGTGGCTGGATGGACTTTCAAGGAGTGTTAATTTACTTTGCATCTCTTACTTTCCAGCATATCAATGGCTACTCACCTATTCTGACCACAGCTGCCATGCTTCCTCAATCCATCTCCGGTGTCATCGTCAACATCATCGCCGCATTCATTCTGCACCGTATCTCCGGTCGTATTCTTATGCTTGTTGCTATGGCCTCATTCCTTATTGCTGCCCTTCTCTGGGCACTTAATCCAATCGACCTTACGTACTGGGCCATGACATTTCCCGCTCTCGTCATTGTCGTCATCGGCGCTGACCTCGCATACAATGTTGGCAACCAATTCTCGCTCTCTACTGTCCCTCCACAGTTAAAATCTACCGCAGCCGGTATTTTTAATGTCATGATTCAATTGGCAGGTACAATTGGAATCGCGTCATCGACTGCGATTGTGACCTCACAAATCGGATCTGATATTGAGAATCAGGATCGTGAGATTTTACATCGTGGATATCGTTATGCCTATTGGTTTGCGGTTGGAGTTGCGGGATTGGGAATGATTTGCGCATTTTTTATGAAAGTTGGAACACAGGGAGGAAAAGGCTCGGTGCCGGAAATAGTGGAGATGGAAGAGAAGGATGGTGCGAGAGATATCGGGCAACAGCCACAGCAGCAGCGACAGCAAACCGAAGCAGGCCTGAGTTCATCTGAAGCACGCGCTGAAGAATCTAAATAAGCTATTCGTTTGTGTGCTGCATTTTATGTTTGTACATTTTTTGTCGGTGTGTGGGGATTTTATAGATTGTGTAATTATTTTAGGTTATACTTGGGTGAGTTGAAGTGATAGCGGGAGGAATTTCGTGGGCTGCTGGTTGATACTGAATATATGCTTCTGAATGACCAGGAGATCATTTTAGTAAGTCATAATTGCTTTGAACATTCGACAGCTAAATAGCATCGAGCTCCGAGAAACTCGATATCCTAGCTGGCGCTGCTTCATTCACATATGCAGTTGACATATACTTAGCCGTCCGTATACAAAATTAGAATATTCCCCTTTTCAGTAGATGTCCCATGTTCCAATCTATTTCAATTAGCATAAATAAAGAGATCATAATTTGAATCATTAAAATTCGTAAATGGGCACCGGTAAACATAAAGATCCCGCCTATATCTGAAGGCGCCCAGCACAACATTAAAAAAACCCTATTATACATATTAAATCCTATGAAATCCTTCAATGAGAATTATTATTCAAAATGATCATATCGGGTGGGCCGACGATTTCATGCTCCGCCCTCGCGCTTCGCATACTCCTCCTCCATGCGCTCCAAGTATTCAGCATCAATTTCCGCCTGTCGACGCGGCTGCTCAGAAGAAGATTGAGCAAATCTAGGAGGATGCCTGAGTACTATTGGGTTTCGAAAGCTGTGGCGCTGCGAGGAGGAGGATATGTTGGCTCCGTTTGACGAAGCGATTGGTTTTGGAGTGTCTTTGTCCTCGTCGGGGCGGGGTTGATATAGTGGACGAGGCATCGCAGAGAGTAAGATCACTGTCACTTGATCTTTGATGAATGATAAACTAGGACTAAAATGAGAAGCTGAACTTGCTCAAGAAAAGATCAATAGAATTGAACAAGTTGAATATATTATTGAGTGGCGACAGGGCAATCTCGATCGTCTGACACGTGCAGCCGACCTCATGTCGTCATACCCTTCGTCTTCTCATTGTCGCAGCTCATAGTAGTCATTCTCCATAAACCCTGAGTATTAGCATCTGCATAGTAATCGGTCTATAATTAGAAAAAACCTCCTCATAATTACTACAGTTTATATGTAAGTAGAAACAAATTCCTGGCTGATTAGGTGACTACTATGCACGTGAACGATCCAAATCGCTACTCTCCAAATCTGTAGAGCTTATATCGGAGTTGATCTGGACATAAAAATTCGGCTGCATTGGGCCATTAAAATTTATCTACAAATTACCCTTAAAGAATTGTGGTGGCCATAATCTACAGGAATACAATTCGAGAGGCATTTTGGAATTTAATAGCAGATAGAGAATCACTTAAAAAATAATTTAGTTGATATATGATAGTGCGCGGTTAGGGATCATTGCGTAACAATGCCGTCACAGGCATTAATCTGCGATATATTTTCCCGCAACAATAGTCAACAAAAACCCGCAACTAAAGAGATCGTGGGTTTGTGCCAGTCGTATTATTGCTGAATGAGACTCTGCTAGCTGCTACAACTGGGCGCTTGGAGACTAGATTTAGCTTGTTGTCGTACTTGTGTATAACTTTCCCTATTTCCCTCTACCCACACGACGCCTCTCATTTACAAAAGTCCTCAAGTTTCAAATTCTACAATTCTTGCAAGGGTATTACGTCAGACCATCTCATCGTAATGCCAAACGGTCTCGGCGATCAGGCGAATCGGGTTTGGTTTTAGCGAAATGGACTAAAGTTTGGTGATCGTCGACGTCGTAACCAGCCTGGGCTTCCCTCTCATTTGCTCGCGTGCAAACCACTCTTGAGAGCCAGACGGGATTCTACAACCTTGTTTGTGCTGTGATTCACTTATTGCTCCTGTCTCTGCCTGTCCACGACCTGGCCAATCACTTTTCTGCCTCTTGTCGATCTCATTACTGTTCTGGCTCCTTCCATGCACGATTGCATCACTTGTCTTCCGAGTGATTTGCATCTTCATCTCTTGTTCTAAACTTGAACCAGTTTCTTTGTCACTGCTGATATTTTTATATATACCCTCGCAAACTCTTCCGCAGAACAGGGTCTTTTCGAAGTTCCAATCTCTTGCACTACCATTTTTGATTCTTACAAAACAATATGGCTCAAGTGGCAAGACCTACTGATACTAACGTTCGCGATGCGGATATTGAACGCAAATTACAGCTCTATGGCATCTTCCTTGGTATCTTTACCTTGGTGTTTGTCTGATTGTGTGTCATGCTAACCTGTGTGTGATTAGCTCTCAAGGAGGGAAAGATGCCTACCAACGCGCAGGCCGATATCGCGCTAAACTCACTCCTTTCTTCCGATCTTCTCGATCCTACTTCAAAGTGGAATAAGAAGCTTTCTGATGAGGGGCATGTGCTTATCAAAGACGCAGCTTCTGTCGTCGAATCGGCAAAGATGCTCTGGATCACCAAGAACCGTGCTAACCTCTTTCAAGAGTTTCTCTGGCATTCTGCGCATGCTGGAGGAAGTAAGAGTTCTAATGATAAGAATGCTGTTGAACCTGTTGTTACTGGCGAGATTCCTGCCAATAGCAGAGATAGCGCTACATTGTACGAAGATCATGATGTTGTTAGTGGCCTTAAGGATCTTGGCACTTTGATGATCACTAATGGCCAGTTCCGCAAGCTTTGTATGTCTTTTCCCTCTTTTTTTTTTTGGCTATCATGATTTCAACTAACCAATTGATGATTTAAGTAAGTGACTTTACTATTCTCCTCCGTGATATGGCCGGTGACGTTGCTGCCAAAGGTATCGAAAAATTGTCCGACGCCGCTCAGAAAGTCCGTCCTTCGGAAGAAGAACTAGGCCAGATCGATGAGTCTGCTCCGGATAATGTATGGACCGATGCTCCCGAGTCTGGACAGTTTGATAAGTACAAACGTAAACTCCGCAAGGACAGCGATGAAGCCAGGAAATATAAACAACAAGCTCTTGATGCAAAGGAGCAAGGAATGGAACAGGCTAAGGATTATATTTCTAAGAAGCTTCCCAAGGAACGCCGTGATCAGATTATCTTGCGATTGAAAAAGATGGTTGTTGAGATTCAAGGGCATCAAGATTTCCAGAACGCGATTGATTCTTTACTTGAATTGCTTGAGAAGCATAAGGCTACCGCTAAGGAAGCGATTGGAAGTGAATCTGGCAAGGCGAAGAAGCTTGGGGAGGATGAGCATTTGCAGATTGCTCAGACAAACTTGAAGACTCTTGTCGAGCGCTTTGCTAATGATTCTTCGCTTGATGATCTCTTTGGCGTTGTTAATGATTTGTACAGAGCAGCTGAGCAGGATGATAATCTTCGTCAGTGGTTTGTCGACGTTGATGGGTATCTTCGTCGAGTTTTGAAGGAGAAAGGATATATTCTTGAAGATCGCGCGAATGAGGACTACAACAAGCTTTACGATAGAGGAAGTGAGCTGTTTTCGAAGCAATACAAGGAGTATGCTGATAACTTCTCTGACGAGACTCATTACCTTGTCGAGCAATTCCGTGCAGATCCACTTAACGCCAAGTTTGGCAAGGATATGGATCAACTATTCAAGGATCTCGGTACTGATGAAGACGGAAACGCTGCTTTTAAGACAGCTCTTGTCAAGGATATTGCAACTGTTATCATTCCCAATCTTTTTGAGCAGGCGAGATATGTTCCACTCCCTAGAATCGAGTATAGCGACAACAAGATCGATGCCGTGGTCGAGAACTTGATTATCGAATCGAGTAACTTGTTCCCTAACTTGATCGAGGTTCATAATCAGAGTATTGTCAAATGGGGACGAAACGCTTACTCTGATGCAAACTTTAGTCATGGCGCATTCACGATTTCATGTACTGGTATTCAATGTGACCTTAAGGATGTCGGATACTATATCAAGAAGAAGACTGGATTCCCTTCAATTCGCGATACTGGTCTTGCTGATTTCTACCTGGGTCGTGACGGATTGAGCTTCACTATCTCTCTCTCGACTGCTACTGCGAAAAGTCCCAATAATTTCTTTCAAGTCGATAAGGTTAATGTTTCGATTCAAGATCTGAACGTCAAGCTTCGTCAATCTCGGCACAAGATTTTATTTGCCGTTTTCCGACCGTTGTTGATGTCGATCATTAAGCCTGCTATCAAAGTTGTATTGCAGCAGCAAATTAAGAAAAGCTTTAATGATCTTGATGCTATGACATACCGCGTTCACCTCGAGAAGAAGCGTATCGCAAACGACGTCAAGACCAATTCTGATCTTGAATCGAAGCCTTCTGTATTGGAGATGTACTCTGAGGCCTTCAAGAACGAGATGTTCAAATCTAAAGAGAGGAAGGCTGAAGCAAAGAGGAACAAGCCTGATCGTAATGCAACGACTAATATCGCTATGACTCAAGATGATTCGATGTTTAAGAGCATTGTTTTGCCAAAGGGTATCTCGTCTGTTAAAGCTACAAAGTATAAGGAGATGGCACTCTCTGGCGAGAGATGGACATCGCCTGTGTTTAGCATTGGATCTGCTTCTATCACCGGAGATATCAACGCACCTGAAAAAATCTCTTCTCGTGGTGGTGATACTGCTGCGACTGGTGCTGCCCCAGGTACCGGCGACAGTTATGCAGGAGGCGATCAGCCTGCTTCTCATGAATATAGCGAGAAGGATTTACCTGCTGGTACTGGCACCGCAGCGATTGCTGGTGGTGGTGCTGTTGCTGCTGCTGCTCTTGGCACGAATTTTAACCAGAGCAGCACATATGCAGGTGAAGGTGTTGGTGAACGAACTGCTGCTTATGATGCAAGCAAGACCGATCGTCCTGAAGTTACCACTGCAACGTCGCAACAATCTGGTGTTAATGATCGCGGAGGAATAGCTACTGAGCAGACTAAGAGTGATTCATTTGGATCAGGTAATGCGGGTTTGCAGTCTTCTGGAAAACAGAATCAGCAGAGATCAAGTGGATCGTCAATGCCAGGACAGTATGAAGATCCTACGTTTCCTACTATGAGATCTAAGCAGAATCCAAGTGGAGTGCAGCCAATGCGTGTAGCTGAGAAGGCTGAGCGCGTAGCTCAGACTGGAAAGCTCGATAACTCGCAGATTAACTGAGGAGGCTGAATTTTTCTGTTTTTGGTTTGGATCTGATATTGGTGTGAAATGCGAATTGGCGTCTTTTTTGCTTTGCAATTATTGATTTTTGGGATATGAGTAGTATAAAAATTAATCAGCTGTAATGGTGTAGGATTTATGAGTGGGTTTGTTGCAATAAATTGATATGATACCACTAAAAATTATATCCTTTGTATTGCCGCGTAAGTGCTTATAAGTTCACCTGGTCGTACGTCTATCTCTCTATCCAATCTATTTCTCCAAAGTGTATATGATACTTGTCCAAAATCTATAAATGAGAACACCATCCCCAAAAATTAAGAGCGATCTAGTCTCTCTTTCAAGAAAAACGACAAAATTCCAACATCGTACAACAGCTTAACAGTCATCGCGATTTCGAAACTAATCCACATCTTTCCTTGGCCTGCAAAAGCTCCAGTGATGGAAGGTCCGATAGCAGTAGAAAGAGTTCTGACTACGTTCATAAGGCCCATTACACTTGTTCTTTCTTCCGAGAGGACTATTGATGAGATGAAAACTTGTCTTGGTGCCGTATCCATCATATTTGTTCCTGAGCGGAAAGCGAAGAGAGACGATGCAACAAACAGGTTATTTGTTGCCGGAATTAGACCTAAGATGAGTGATGACGGGATATGAGTCATTACCATCGTTGGAACTATACCTAGCCTTTTTGCAGTTGAGGCAGCGATGAGAGCACCGATTGAAGCAAATACATGGCCGATGAAGAACATCGTTCCAAGCGAGGCTTCTTTAATTCCAAATTTATCATTAAAATAGTATGTTAACCAAGAGTTGTTAACTAATCCTTGACCAAAAGCATCGAGAAAGAATAGAGGAATGAGAATAAGAAGAGTCTTTTTAGATTGTGAAGAAAGGGTCGGAATAAATGACCAAATTCCTGATTTCTTCTTTTGCTGATGGGGACCTCCTTCTTCAAGCACGATTTCATCGTGGAGTTCGTCTTCCAATTCTTCGGTGCTTTCTAATAATATAGCATCCTCTGTATCTTCATCTTCATCGCTAGCTTTTATTTTCTTTCCTTGTCGGATTAAAAATGACTCAAGCTCACATTCGTCAGAGAGTTTGTATGAGGTATAGAGCTTTATCAAAGCGATCGAAGAATAGAAAATATAAATAAACCGGTATGCGCGTACATTACTCCATCCTATTCTGTCTTGCAGAAATTGAACTAGTGTACCACAGGTTATAGTACCAATTGCGGCGCCAATGCGACCGAGCAATGCATACCACGAATAAATATCGGAGCGCGTTTCCGGGGGTACAAGATGCGCAAGCGTAGACTCTTCCACGGCACGAAATGGACCTACTTCATTTCCACTTGGGGATATAACTCCGACGATTGCAGCAATTAAAAGAATCCAGAAATTATCCGAGATTGCAAATACAACTCCGCTGATGAACATCATTGCGCATCCCAATATAAGCACCCGTCGACGTCCTAGAGCATCCGCGAAGAGGGTCAAAAAGAATGAAATGCATACGTCCCCAATTAATGTAGCACTCATAAAGAACCCAATCAGTTCATCAGAAAATCCAAGGGCGGAGAAATAGAGGGTCAGAATGAGTGTTGCTTGACCATATGCAAGCATTCGAATAATCCGTTGGAAGCAGAGAATTCGCACGTCATGAGGCGCTTCGATAAGTGATTGAAGGCCGACTTCGCGGACTAGTTGGCGGAACTTGGATGGCTTCCGAGGCTGATCTAGAATGCTGTCTTCCAGAAGAGTTCGAGCGTCTTCGGCAGCCATGGTGGTTGCTGTCTTGATGAAGATGATGGTGGTGGTCGGAAAGGAGTCAGGTATGCAGCCCTTGAAGAGATTCTCTAGCGCAGCGAGTTCGAACTGCAACAACAAACGCCAACCAATAATTTCAAAGCTCAACAACAGCAACACAAGAAGAAAGAACAAAAAAAAGATGAAATCGCAGGACAAAACAAAGGACAAGCAAAAGAATCTTTTCTCAATCTGGAATTGCGCCGTCGAGTGAGTCGGCTCTCTTCCGTGGGACGGACTTAAATCCAGCTCGCGTGCTATACCAGCCGATATCGCTCATTTATTGAGTCATTTAGTCACGTGCATAATAATCAGTCCGGGTAAGCTGTAAATGTCAAAGAAATCAAATAGCTGCAGAACAAGAAATTAGAGAGAGATCATAGATAATATCAGCCATGACTGACAACAATAAGATTGCAAAAGATAATTCAGAAAAATTGCCAACACTTCCAGAAGCGATTTCAAAAGCCTTTGACTTGAAATTAATTTCGCAAGGTGCTGAAGCGCTCGTATTTTTTACGCAGACACATCCATATCTACAATCATCATCATCATCATCAGACATATTTTCAAGTTCTCCCGCATCATCAGCTGGATACATATTAAAATTTCGACCACCGAAGCCGTATAGACATGCTATTCTCGATGCGCAATTGACGAAGCATCGGACGCTATCCGAGGTGCGCAGTTTGTACAAGTTGATGCTTGCGGAGGTTAATGTTCCTACTATTGTGGCAGTGGATCCAAGGCAGGGATTAATTTGGATGGAGAATATTGATGGGCCTAGTTTGAAGGAATGGATTTGGAGAGAAGAAGAAGCTATTGATACTCGATTCACTGAAGAAGAGAGTAGGGTGAAGAAGAGAGAAGAGATGATCAAACCTACGTTACTCGCTGCCGGAGGTGAGATTTCGAAATTGCATCTTCTGGATATAGTTCATGGAGATCTTACTACGTCTAATTTGCTACTGAGGAAAAAGAATGAGATAGCTGTGACACCTGTGTTGATTGATTTCGGGTTAGCGCAACAGTCGACCTTGCCTGAGGACAAGGCTGTGGATTTGTACGTGCTCGAGAGAGCATTTTTGTCGACACATCCTATGCATTCTGAAGAGTATACAAAATGGTTATTGGAAGGGTATATTGATGGTGTCGGGCAAGGTAAAAAAAATGCTACCGTGAAAGTTCGAGAGATTATAAAGAAATTAGAAGCTGTGAGATTACGAGGACGGAAGCGGAGTATGGTTGGATAAATATGAATGAATATTATGTATATTATATCATGATTGCTCTACTAATTCGACCACCCACCCTTGACCAAAGACAACTCCACGGTCAGCAGCAACACCAGTAACTTTCATAAGCCAATCCCAAGACCATTCTTGATTTCCTTTGGCCCCAATCAAGTTGACGAAATCAGGGACATCTTCGATCGGCAATATATTAAAATTATCGTTATGAGCAAGTAATTTCACGCCGCTATTCTTTGCGAGTGCGACTAAACTAGGTGGTAGGACGCAGCAATCACGGATGTTGATTTGGTTGACGGCGGGTTTCGCGCAACCTGTCTGTTCGGCGTATTTGATTAATGCAGATAATCTGACTGTTGAAAACTCAGAGACACCTAAATGCTCGATAGAGAATGTGCTGGCTAATTTACTTGCTGCACTCCACAATTCAAGGATATCAGGCGTAAGGGAGTCGCCGGCACCGGCAGCGGCAGTAGCGACGGCATCATCGGCATCTTCGTCATCGTTGTCGGCAAAGGTGATTTCTGGGAATGAGAGATTGAGATAAGTGATTGGTGCGGAAGGAGGCATCGACTCGCGCAGCTTTGTGAGGGCGCGATTGAGGGCTTGTGAACGAGCAGAAGAGCTGCAGCCGGGAGGGAAGAATAATTTCACTAACGCAGGTTAGTCCATGCCCACTACGCACTCCTAAATTGTGCTTGTCGACATACCGGTCGTCTCGAATTTCTTCTTTGCAAGTGCTTCTTCAGAGCAAAAGAGAGGCTCCGAGGGGTCTGCGAGTATATCCAGGACCGTAGCCGCAGGACGGTCAGGAGCTGTGGTCTGCTTCCACTGCCTTATCCGCTGCTTGATGGCCGGGACAGCGTCGAGGCAGTGGGCCTGACGCGAGTGCGAGACGTTTCCAGTGGAGATTGTAATGGCCATGAGGTGCTCTGGCAGTGTTTTTACTATGGTATCGCCGTCAAAATAGCGAACTCACGCGGCAAGAATGACAAAGCATCAGCGTGATCACGTGACTGATGCCTGTTTATAATCATGGCCAGGAGCCAAAACCTTGAGGGGGCAGGTCGCCGAAGTCCACAAGCTGCATTGAAGGCCTGCCGGGCCCCCACTCTCGGGACCGGCTCTCGACGTCGGCGACTGGCTGCACCTCGGCCTGAGCCTGAGCCTGAGCCTGAGCCTGAGCCTGGCCCTGGCTGCAGGCAACTGGTCGGCGAACGGAGGGCTCCCAGTCCCGCGCGGTGCCCTTACGCTCGCCTCGAAACCTTACTCTGGCCGGTGGCTCGCTAATGCCCGTGACAGTCGGAACCAGATAAATAATCCGTCGTCGCTCCTCCTCTCGATCTACTCCACCACCATCCGTTGTCCCTACAACACGCAGCAAACAGCAACCATGTCTGTCTCTCCCTCTTTCTACGACCTCTCACCTTTCGATAGCAAGGAAAAACCCTTTGACTTCCACCAGCTCGAGGGCAAGGTCGTCATCGTCGTCAACGTGGCCTCCAAGTATGCAATGCATTGTCTTCTAATTCGTCATCTAGATCTGCTTCTAATAGTGTAATTTCTTAGGTGCGGTTTCACTCCTGTATGTCGTCCATAGTATCGTATCAGACTCGTTCACTCGATTAATCGAGATCTATAGCAATACACGGGCTTGGAAGCTCTCTACCAGAAGTACCAAAGCAAAGGCCTCGAGATCGTCGGTTTCCCTTGCAACCAGTTCGGTACGTCAATTAATTTTTATCAAATTGATAATTCACCTGAGCTTACGATTCTCCTCTTTTGTTACAGGTCACCAGGAGCCTGGTTCTTCGGACGAGATCGCCTCGTTCTGCACCCTCAATTACGGCGTCACTGTACGTCTCTTTCCCACTTTTGACTCGCGTTTACTTTGCATTTTCTAATATATCTTGTTCAGTTCCCCATTTTGAAGAAGGTCGAAGTTAACGGAGACAACGCTGATCCTGTTTACAAATACCTCAAGTCTAAGAAGTCCGGTCTTCTTGGATTCAAAGGAATCAAGTGGAACTTTGAAAAGTTTGTGATTGACCGTAAGGGCGAGGTCGTCAGTCGATACTCATCTGTTACTACGCCTGAGTCTTTGACTGCTGAAATTGAGAAGCTTCTTTGAATTATGTTGCCTATCTGATTTAAAGGATTTGTATTATCCTTTTTTTTCGCTCTCTTTTGTTCATTTTATTTCTCGCATTGATGCTGCTCGGGCTGTTAATGCGGTCTCTTGAGGGATAATCTAATGGAGCCAATGTAATAATAATAGTAATAACTTAATAATAATGATAGTATTAAAATTTTCTTCATAATATCGTTGACACTCAAGGAAGCCCTTCTAGATCTTCATAATCAAGGCCGTCATCACTAATATCATAGTTTTCCTGCTGTTCATCGATATAATCTTCCATTATAAAATCATCATCATGGAAATAATCTACATCATGTGATGCGTGTAAATTCGATGACGGTAGATTTGGAGCTGAGTGTGTTCGCGCATGAGGTGCTAATTGCTGTTGCTGTTGTTGTTGTTGTTGCTGTGGTCGTGTAATTGCTGAGCCTGTACTTTCACCCGGGCTTAAATTTCTTGATCGTGGAGGAGGAAGTTCGTCATTTATCCCAATTTCCTTTTTCAATTTAGTAACAAGCGATTCTCTAAACCGTATGTTCCATTCCTCAACAACCCCACCATGCAAAACAGTAGCGGTAGGTTTTAGCATAATCACGCTTCTTACGCATTGCGTATTATTAGTGATTGTAAGCTTACAACCTAACTTTAAACCAACTTGGATATTTTGAATTGGTTTTTGTTCAATCGCCCAAAATACTCGACCAAGTGGATCTTGAAGAAGTAATTTGCATGTGGACTTTCCGATTAATGGTTTTAGTTTGCCATTGCTTTCAAACATATGGAATTGGATTGCTGAGTTTTGTTGTATAAAAGTAAAATCTGCGTGCTGCTGCTGTTGTTGGTCATCAATCGTTCCATCGTCCGAAATATCACGTATAATCTTTCTTCCTCCATCAGTTAATCCATCTTCCAATCTTCGCAATTGTTCATATTTGCTAATTCCAATTTCAACTACGTCAAGAATTTGAAATGTAATTGGTGTAGGAACTGTAATTGAATGAGAACTTGTTGGTGCTAGATCTGGTAGAAAATTCGACGAAGTGATGCAAGCAATCATTTCTACTTCTGCTTCCGAGTGTGAAAGATCTATTAGATGATGAATCGGTGGTTGTTGCTTTTGTTGGGAATCACACGGTAAAGGAGGTATGCATTTCCTTAGATCTTCATTCAAAAAAGCCGGTTCCAATTTTGCAAATATAGAAGCCGACGACATCGACGACAGCAACTGTGATTGCTCTTGCCCGCCATTATTCACGGTCGTTCCTAATCTAACGCAAATCGCAAGATAAACAGGCTCAATCCAATATTTTATGGATGGTCGAAGCCCATATTTATCAAAAAATAAAATTTGTATTTGTTTAGCCAAAGCATTTGGAAGTTGCATATTTGTTGATGGTGTATTTATCGCGGTACTCGCACTGCTAAGCCCGCCAAAGCGAAGAGAATCCTGGACCCGCATGATAAATACCTTTTCTCATAAACTCTCATCGAGACATTTTTCATCTGTGACGCATCTATTTCTCGACAGTTTATCGTCGTAGATGATGCGCGTGATTCTATTTTGATTTCTAGTTACGCGATGCCTGACGCGTCTGTCTCGTCGATGGGAGGCGTGTATTTGATAGCCGGGTAAGTAGTTTCTGTTTTTATTACTAAATTATTGTGTCATGCTCTGCAGTAAATAAATCATTTGCTGCAGGTTCTATGCATGTTTACGAATAGATATTTTTTATATTCTGTGATTTATAGAAAGTCGACGCAGCGTTTGTAGTAGCACTTGAAAGATCAGACGCAAAAGGCTGACTACGGGGCTGAGCACGCGTCGCGGAAGAGGGTTTCAGAAGTCCGAATTCTCCGAGAAAGCTTAACTGGTATAAACAATAATGGCAACATTGATTTCTATTTTATATAAAAAAATATTCACAAATATAATCCAAATATATAAATAAGAAATAGCATAACATAGCATAGCATAAGATTTCAAATCAGGTCGTAAAGGTCGTTAACGTAAAACTTCATAGCTGAGTGAGCTACTTACTGCAAGAGTAGTAGTACTCGCTATGAATCATATAATATCTCATAATAGCCAAAAAAACAAAACTCACACACAAATAAATTTCCCAGATAAGAAAAAGAACAAAAATAAACCAAAAATATCACATTTCAATTACACGTCTCAAGAAAGAAGTATAACGCTGCTGTCTAATCGTAACTCCAAGTGATTGAGATTCTACCCTCGCTTTCCTCACCAAGTTGATCGAATGCGGCAGGCGAAAAATCGAGATCGTAAGTAGAACAACCCATACAAGTGTCAACAACAGTGACAGTAACCGATTTATCACCACGATAAGCAGTGATTGAAGTTCCGCAGAGTGGGTTGGTGTTTGGGTTTCCATTGCTTTGAGCAGACATGAGCTCGTTCGAGATCGCAACGATGTAATCGGAGTCGGTGGAGGTAGAACCGCAGGAGCCGAGACCGGTGTCATAGAATGTACCATCGCCAGAGTAGGTTCCTGAGCCAGAAGAACTGGCGGAGGCGGAAGTTGCCTCGGCGGAGGAGGTGGCGGAAGTAGTGGCCTCGACGTACTCCGAGGTAGACGAAGTGGTGGGAGCGACGTACTCGGAGGTGGTAGACTCAACGTACTCAGAGGTAGTAGGAGCGACATACTCAGAGGTAGTAGGAGCAACATACTCGGAGGTGGTAGACTCAACGTACTCCGAGGTAGTAGGAGCGACGTACTCCGAGGTAGTAGGAGCAACATACTCGGAGGTGGTAGGCTCAACGTACTCCGAGGTAGTGGGAGCGACATACTCTGAAGTCGAGGTCGAAGAAGTAGTAGTCAAAGTCTCGAACGACGAGGTAGGCAACTCAGGAACAGGTAAAATCGACGAAGTATCGTCAGCGACCGAGGTGTAATACGAAGCTGCAGAGGAGACATAGTCCTCCGCGTCATCAGGGGTAGTAGTAAGTGAAGTGACGGAGGTAGAAGTAGCAGTCGCAGTTTCGGTGACAGCGGCAGGGTCGGCGGTAACATAGACAGTCGCGACGACATAGACAGTGTCGACGTAATCAACTGAGTTTGTGACGGTCACGTATGCGACGTCGCGTTTCTCGTGGAGGTTGTGGACATGCTGCGCAGAGGCGAGGCTGGCGAGGGCGAGGCCGGAGAGGACGGCGGCGGAGCAGCGCATTTTAGAAGTAGTAAACGAGAGTAGAGAAAAGAAAAGGAATGAATGAATGAATGAGCAGAATTGTGCTTCTGCGGGAGCCGATGAATACAAAGAACGGATATGAACAACGGGTGCGAGGAAGAGAAGTAGAACAGGAACGGGGAACAAGGAGGAGTGCGTGAAGGGGTCCTTTTGTTCTCCAGCGTTTAGCATCGCCGGCCCAGCTTCTTTCTTGAAACCCACAAAATTGCTTTTTAGCCGCGCCAAACGCGCTAGCCCGATCGGGTCTAAATCTTGCGCCCCCTTCGAGAACGTGGCGCGGCTAACAATGTGGTAAGGAGTCAGATGAGTAGCAGGCAGCAGCACGCAGTAGTAATAACAATAATATATTATAATATTAATTTGCAGTTATAATACAAAACACGAACTACTCGCCATAAACAGAACCAACTCAAAAGCTTTTTTTGCCCTGCTCAGCTCATTTGCGAGCGGTCGTCGCACCCGGCACGAGAAAAACCTTTAAATTACGGGTGTCTTCGGACCCAGAATAATAACCCTCTTTGGGAAATGTAATTAAAAAGACTTAAGGACCTATTGCCACTGTAGCAAGCTTGTCCGCACTTTAGCGATTATGATTTATTATTCGAGTAGAAACAGATTATGGTAGAATGTATTTTAATTGTACTAATTTTGATTTTTAAATTTGTTGCTGCTTCAAAAATCGGTGATCAGAGCTGCTGTGTTAGTAAACTACTTCAGCGAATCACAGTGAAATCAATCAATCACAAATTAAAATGAGACTGTGATTTTACGTAATTAGTGACGGGACTGCAGTCGATTGTTATAGCACCTTATTCTCCGTCCATTGCAAGCTGAGGAGAAGAATTCTAGATAAGTATTAGCTAAAAAAAACGGGCAATAGAATTGTAGCTAGGTTGAATTAGATAATAAGTAAGCTTGGATTCGGATCATTAAGTAGAAGAATCCATGTCAGTCATGATCAGGAATTTATTCAAACGACCGTAATATCTAATCAACAACTACAGTTACCAGCAGGGCAATGAATTTCAAACAGATCTCATGATATGCCAGCTGCTCTTCCGAGTATCTGAAGTGTAGCGTCTCCTATCAACTATTTTGTTCTCGCTTGTGCCTTCATACATCAAGTAGCTTGTTTGTATTTTACTTGTGGACTTAAGTACTATACTTATTCCTAATTCCTATGATTCCTTTCAATATTACTACAACATAGGTTAAACCATCATGTAGGAATTGCTCAATAAGACCGGATGGTCATATTATGTTATCAGCTATCGACTATGATAGTCATCAGAGCAATTTAGCCTGTCTAGACATCTCTCTTTTTGGATAATTAACTATAATAGAACTTTCATTATTGGATAAGTATATAAATATTTATATATAAATCATTTCACTCTGCGACGCTGACTGTAACATTCAATTCCTATAAATACCTTCAAAACCAGTTAGTATGATAAAAACCGAAAAACCCACTTCCCCATCACACCACGCACAAAACAAAGACAGAGAACAATGCAAAGAAAATCCGTTATTGCAAAAGAAGAAAAATCAAAATCATCATAATTATTCAGAGACCCGTGTCCTGATCAAGTTAACCATAAACAAAAAATTTGCAAACGGTAATCACACGGCACTTCCTATATATTAAAAATTTCGGTACATTTCATCATTTTATGATTAATTTGTCTATTCTCTTTCGAACAAAAAACGGATTTCTTTGCTATTGTTTGTGCGCTGTTGTTGTAGGATGGAACAAGGTGTGATGTGGATTCGAGATTGAAGTTTGAATGGAAAGAAGGAGAAACATACCATATTAGCTAATATCAGATCAGCATATATATGATTTCATTGCAAAGACATTCAGAAAACAGCAAGTAGAAGAGAAAATGTTATCCAAAGTGATTAATTGTTGATGAATTACATTCAATTCAAGAGTGAAATTTTTTTTCGGTTTGGTTGAGAGGTTTATATAAAGAGGGAGGAAAAAATGAGTGTAGGGTAAGTGCGGCTTTTCAACCCGGGTAACTTGGGACTTTTAAAAAAATTTTGGAGCTACAGTCTGAACATTATCGAGATCAAACTGTTGCTGATTTCTTGTTATTATCAAGAGTTGCTAGGATTCTGTCTTTTAATACGATTTTTGTTAAATCGCAATGATTTCTGGTACGACGTGGGTTCCAAGAGGGTTTGCAGCCGAATATCCCAGTCAATATCAACTTGATGAAGAAGAAGTTGATCGGATATCAAAGCTTGCGCAGTTAAGAATCGATGATGCGTTAGAGGATTATGAAGGTGCTGTTGCTGATAATGCTGAGAATGGAGATGATGATGAGGTGATGAAAGGTAGTGATGAGGAAGAAAAAGAAGTTGAGGTTGTTGTTGATGAGGAAGGAGATGAGGAGATTAAGAATGAGCTTATTGCTGATGCGGTAACGTGCGTTATTATCTTTGCTTTTCTTGAACGTTCTCGATAGAACAAGTGTTAATCTTTTGTGTTTTTTAGGCAAGAAATTGAAATTTCTGATGATTTGAAGGAATATGATCTTGATAATTATGACGCTGAACCGGAAGCCGATTCTTGTTAGTCCTTCTTTCTGTTCCATTATAAACCTCTCATTTATGGTACTAACTCAATACTAGCTCTAAGCATGTTCTCCAACATCAAATCTCTCGCATATTATAAATCCAACAACGAAGATCCATATATTGTTCTTCCTAAAAAGAAGGATGGCCAAGATCTTTCTCTGGATGAAATCGAAGAAGATGAACGTGAAGAACTTCAAATTCTTGATTCCGATAATTTACTCCTCGTTACCAAAACCGAAGATAATTTATCGCATATGGAAGTTTATGTTTATGAACAATCTGAAGCTAATTTATATGTTCATCATGATATTTTATTACCTAGTTTTCCCCTTTGCGTGGAATGGTTGAGTGTGCGAGTTGGAAGAACGCGTACAGAAGAGAATCAGCAAGGAAGTTTTGCTGCTATTGGAACTTTTGAACCGAATATTGAAATTTGGAATTTAGATGTTGTTGATGAAATGTATCCTGATGCTATATTAGGAAATCTTGAAACTGACAATCAAGCGTTGTTGGAAGAAGAAGTTGGTGAGAAGCCAGCTAATAAGGACAAGAAAGGGAAGAAAAAGAAAGCAAAGAAAACTACGATAATTCGGAAACCTGCTGCGAATGAAAAGTACCATGTTGATGCTATCTTGGCTTTATCAGCCAATAAGATGCATCGAAATTTACTTGCTTCGGGATCAGCGGATAAGACGATTAAACTTTGGGATTTAAATACTTTATCATGCGCGAGAAGTTATTCATTCCATGATGATAAAGTCTGTTCATTGTCATGGCATCCAACTGATGGACCTGTATTACTTACTGGTTCTTACGATCGTACGGTTATTGCGAGTGATATGCGTGTACCTGATGTATATCGTCGATGGGGAGTTGATACAGATGTTTCGAGTGCAAAGTGGGATCCTCATAATGAAACTAGATTTTATGTCGCGACCGAAAGTGGACGAGTTTATTGTTATGATGCAAGAAATGCTCCTTCTTCACCAAGTGAGGCAAAGCCAATTTGGACCTTACAAGCGCATGATTCAGAAGTCACTTCTTTTGATGTGAATCCTAATGTTGGAGGATTATTCGCAACAGGATCTACAGATCAGCAAGTTAAATTGTGGAATATTTCTGAAAATGGACCTTCGTTGCAATCAAGTAGAGATATGGGTGTTGGAAAAGTATTCTCGGTTTCTTGGTTGCCTGACAGAGCTGCTGCTAGAACGTTGGCGGTTGGAGGTAGCAATGGGGTTGTACAGGTTTGGGATACAAAGACAAATGATGCTGTACGTGTTGCTACTGATGAATTCGAAGATGAGGATGAGGATGATGAGGAGTAGTAGTAGTAGCAGTAGTAGTTTGAGAATTCATTAGTGTGAATATACATAGACGAGGCTAATAGGTGTACGATTATTGAGGTTTAAAAAAAGTTTTACTTTTGATTTTTTTTTATTTATATTAAAATTTGAGCATATAATTATTCACATCTAACGCGTAGTATAGATGCTTATATGCTATAAATAAAAATTAATATGACAATGCTTTGATATCCAGCCGAAATACTTTAAAAAAGAACATAACATTATAAATCAAATGCACATCTATATCCACTACTTCTCATTATTGAAGTAATACTTTACAACAACATTAAATAGGAAATCTATTTCTCCCATGTTCCCTCAGGTGCTTCCTCCTCCAACGGTTCCCAAACCTTCCACTCCAGCATCTTTTTCGCAAGAGTATATTCTTCGCCCGCCTGAATCAAAATTTCCTCAATCAAGCCACCACCAATCTTTTGCTCAATTTCAAGCACATCGTCAGAAGATTTAATGACTTGTACGCGATGATTGATTAATCCTTCAATTGATTGACGATAGACGCTAGTTTCGGGAAATTGCTTTAAAAGGTCGGCAGTTTCAGCAAAGAGTCGCAGAAGACGGGGACGAGGGTTGGGAAATTCGTAAATTCCGGTGAGACCGGTTTGCTCTATAATAGAAATCATTATTAGATCCTTCCCTTTCCTTTATCTCGTGTTTTGCAAAGCTGCCAGAGCGAGTTGTAGCACAAGAAGAGAGCACGAGGTGGCTAAAAAAACGTACTGTTCAAATACGAAGCACGATAAAAGCTAGGTTCGATTTCAATGGCGCGAACAAGAGTTTTCCGCAAAGCAAGGATTTGTGAGGCTCTCATTTTGGTTGTATTATTATTGTATTCAATGCGTGTAGATTGATGAAGATTCCGAACGAAACGGGTCGGCCAGTCTGCTCGATTCCGTTTACAAACCTGATTTTTTTGTAAATATTCGAGAAAACGAGGATCTAAATTCGACCAAACGAAAGCTTTCCTCCGCTAGTTGTATTGGATATTGGTATATACTCTTGTATACTAATCTGAATATCGACGTGAAAGATAATAATGATAATCTCTGTGTTTCCGAACGCGACTTGGTTGGTTAAGGTTTAGTTGATGAGCAGTAGAAGAATCAAGTGAGCCGTGGTTGGCTGGCTTGTTTATGCACTACCTTTTGCGTAAGATGAAGCTTTAAATCTCGAAGGCTTAGAAGTTTAGAGCTCTTTGCGATGACACCTACTCTGCATTCTTGATCATCTTTATCTTTGGTATCAATTGAGATGTGAGGTAGAATGATATAAGATGATAAATATATTAGTTATTGCAATCTTGTTGAAAATAATACTTCACTCCATTATTTAAGCAGTACATCAATTTGAACTTTAATCTATGACGACTTCTCCCCTCTCTCAGGTCAATCGAACCACGCGCTCCCCGCGATCGACCAATTTGCTACCGTAACCTATCTATTCCAAGTGCCTTTTTTTCGATAATCACAACAATGCCTTCCGCTGAATTCCAAGCCGCTGTATGTATTATTCTTTTGGTTTGGTGATTTATCTTTCAGTGATTAAAAATAACTGTAAAGTTGAATGGTGGACTGAGAGGTCTATGTTTTGTTTGATTATATTGTGGATTTTTGATCTACAGCTTTGATCGTTATATCTCAGCATTAACTTCTGTCAACATCAACTTCTGATGCTGTATTATTTTGTGCTGATTGAATTAAAATATAATATAATGAAATACTAACGACAAGAATCCGCAAAACATATAGGCTGACGCAGTTCAGAAGCTTCCTAAGAAGCCTTCGGATGATGAGCTCCTTTCTGTATGTTTTCCAATTTGATTTTCACGGTTATGTGGTTATTAGATGAGTATTTTGGGCTGCTAATTGATATGGAATTAATATTAGCTTTATGGACTTTTCAAGCAAGCTACCATCGGTGACAATGATACTCCTAAGCCCGGCGTATTTGACTTAAAGGTATACGCCACCGTCCCTTCCTTCCTTGCTTCATTCGTTGTTCGCATAGCTAATCACTAGTGTTTGTATGATCAATAGGGAAAATATAAATGGAACGCATGGGATAAGTTGAAAGGAAAATCAACTGAAGATGCCGAGAAAGAGTATATTGAACTTGCAGAGAGCTTGATTGCAAAGTATAGTTCGTAATACCCGACCTTTTGATTTTTTAAAGAAAGAAGAGAGAGGATTGCTTATTTGATATTGTGGGAAATATATATACATATATAAAGAAGATAATAGGTCTTAGAAGCGTCTGAGAGTGGGCTGTAGCTTGTGGCTTTGATGCAAATTTGGCTCTCTCTGTATCGACTTAGTGAGTAGCAGGCAGTTCCTAATTGAGTATAATATATATATTACTACATTAAATTAAGAATTTATCAAATCATAAGAATATACACTGCAGAAAAAATGATATAGAAGTACACAAAGCACCATAGAACTCCATAATAAGCTCTCCAACGCAGAACGAAGAGACTACAAAGATAATCCATCGTATTTTAAAGCTCTATATAGCTATAATACCGACTTTACATTATTTGAACTTACTTTGCTAATACAAAAGCAGAAAAATATAGCGTTAGATAATGCTAATGCTTGCAGAATCGTTAATGATCAAATTGAACGTAGGCGGTCTCTACGCGGGGAATTGTCATCATGAATATCCGCTGTTGTATAATCAACATGATGATATCTTTTCTGTTGCTGCTGCTGCCGATAAATTGCTTCATCAATATTCGCCATTCCTGACTTAGTTAGCAACGACCAAGAAGAAGCCTTTATATTTGCGGATTCAGGTTGACTAGCAGTTCTTCTCTTTGAAACGGTTGTCCAGATCTCGCAAGAGTGCTCGTATGCATTTCTGCCTGAGGAGGAGGATGAAGCTATTGAATAAGAGGATGACGAAGATGAAGTCGATAAGTTTCTTGGTACGTTTGCTGCTGAAGGTGCCGAAGTAGTTGTAGTCGTATTCAACGGATGAGTTGGCTCCTGATTCGAGCATTTATCCAGTTCCCACAGCCTCCGATACAGACTTCCACACAAGTAATGCTGATACGGAGTTTGAGCAGAAGTAGCAAAAGGAGAAGATGTGCGAGCATTGGCCGCGAATAGCGAAGCAGGCGCAGAATCAGAATGCCGAAGAGGGTGACGAGGAGATGCAGCGGAGAGTGATAAAGCTAGTTCAGGGGCCGGAGATTCGCAAATTGAAGGAGGAAGGACTAAAGAGTCTATATCGTCTTGCTCTTGCAATATCGCTGATGATAGTGAAAAAGATTGATGATGACGCAGATATGGGGGAGATGCTGATGTAGACGGCGTGAGTGCTAGGGAAGGCGAAGGCAGGAGGAGAGGCGAGGCGGCGAGGTGGGGAGTCGTCGACATTGCGGAGAGCTTCGCGAGCAAAGCAGTCGTCCTTCCTCTGGCAAGCTACAGTCGTCCTTCTCTGGCCTACACAGCACCCATTTTCAGGACAGAAGATGTGAAGAGAAGGAGGGAAAGGAGAAAGTTTATAGGCCGCAGGAGCGCCTGGCTGCCGTGGACACCAGCGCTTCTTGATCATCAATGCGGGGTTCTCCACTGTCTCGCGCGGCAGGGGCACCGACGCTCGCCCAGATCGACAAGGGCTTATAAACGAATATACACACTGCAAGCATCTCAGTTACTAATAATATGCGGAACTACTGCAGAGACATATATGCCTTCCCATACAGGTTTCTTCATCAGAACTAGGCGAGCTCTGCAGTTTCTTTCTCTCTGGCTTGGGCTGAGCTGTGGGGGGGTCAGTTGCAAAAGTAAAATAAATTAGGGGAAAAAATTAATTCACGGTGGGGCTAGCTTTGAGATCTTCATTGCGTTGCCGATTTAGCCGTGGCTTAAATAATTCAATGCGACTTTTAGCGAAGAACATTAGAATAATTTCGCATTATCTATTATAGTACAATTGCGAAAAAGGAGTAATATGCTGCATAGGACTACCGTTCTGATGCCTGCTACACAATCGGCGGGGCTTGTACTAATAGTACTGATGTAGGAATAAGGTTTTGCCATACATTATTGAAGCGGTGCATATATTTCTAGTTTTAATCTGTTCTCGAGATATCAGGATGCAAAATATAGAATATGAATTAGTTGATTAGGTTCTCGATATCGAAAGTGATCTTCATCGACGATAAAGCAAAACACATCGTCGCTCCTATCCGAAATTGCTAGTCGATAGTCGACCGCCGTCGCTAAAACTTTAATTCTGCGCACTGCTCTCTATAATTCGTTTCATATAGTTATAGTATTGTACAAATTATTAATTACAAATATATGTACATTATAGATAGAATAGTAAACCTCTCATAATATATAAAAGCCGTCTTGAACCAATTTATATATACAACGAAAAACATCAAAATCAGCAGAATCCCGCAATTTCCCTTGACACCCTCGTAATTATCATCAAAGCAAAGAATAACAAAATGTCGCAATACGTTGTATCAAATAGATATACACGTCATTAAAAATATATAAATATCGAAACACCAATGGACTTATACAACAAAAATAGCACGGTCCTGTCTAAACATTAAATAAAAGTAAAACCAAAAAAGAGGGCATTAAAACACGCATAAATATATATATATATAAAAATCCTCAAACTCATTAACAAAAAAAAAAGACTATTATAGTAATACAATAATGAGATTGAGATTGAGTTTCTCTTCTCAACTGTTGATATTGTCGCGCTGGATCAAATCAAATTAGAATGCAATCCTTGTAAGAGTAATAAATCATTCGTATTTCCATGAAATTGAGCAGTAGCAGGAGGAGATATAGCTGAAGGATGCTGAAGTTGGAACGTGGCTGCTGCATGTTGCGGTGAAGATGAAGAATCGGCGTAGTCCCAATCGTATATTTGCGGCTGATTACTGTGAAGATGTTGTGATTGATGATGATGGGGATGATATTGTTGAGATGATGGACTTTGGGATTGCTGCTGCGGTTGTTGCTGTAGATCATATAATTGCTGCTGTGACATACTGGGAAACTCTGGTGGTTGCTGTTGTTGTGCGGATTGATATTGAGCTGGTAAATGATGAGGAGCCGACATAGGTGAAATCGATCCAGGCGAACTAGCATTTGATATCGAAGCAGAATACATACTTCTGTCATCGTAGTATGGAGTGATAAAGCCTCCATACTCAAAATTCTGTTCTGGTGCTGAATGCTGTTCTTGCTGCTGCTGCTGATGTTGCTGTTCTTGAATCAGTGTCTGTGTGGCGAGGTCAAGATATAAGCTACTATCTGGATACACGACAGGTTCATGATCAATATACACATGTCGATCATCAAAGTATGATTGTGCTTGATCAACTACAATTAAATTCGATTGTCCATCATCAATTAACTGCTGCTGCTGAGGTTGCTCGGTTCCGTCTTCATTCTTGACCATACTTAAAGAGCTGTAGTAACCAGGTGTGAGTGGTGTAGCGGGCGTTGACGGCGCGGAAGGCGATTCAACGGCCAGGACAGTTGTCGTATTCGAACTAGCTACGCTGCTAACACTTCCCGACGAATTTGCTCTTCGTGAAATTGTCGATGTAGCTGTTGCTGCAGAGGTGCTACTGCTAACCGACGAACGGCTTGCGCGAGAATTAGCATGTCGGCTCTTGCATTTTTCGAGGTGGCGCTTGAGGATATCCGAGCGGCAAAAGCAATCTGTGCAAAGCGTGCATTTGTAAGGTCGATCTCCAGTATCTAAAATAAATTAGCACATCGAAAAGAAAATGCTGCATGAACAGCTCAAGTCACAACAGGGACGCATACGTCGAAGCATGTGGCGCTTGAGATGCTTAGCGTGCAGATACGAGCGTGGACAGAGCTGGCACTGGAACTTGCCGGCGGCGTTCTTGATGGCGACGACGCCGGCGGTCGCGGCCGCGGCGGCTTGGGCAGCGGTGATGGGCGCGCCGGGCAGCATTTCTGGGGCTGAGCGCGACGAGGCGAGCGACGGGCGACGGAAGGCAGAGGAGCGGCGTGTTGTCGTAGCAGTGTTGGTCGAGGAGGAGGTGTTCGGCGAGACGCGCGACGGCACGGCCTCGTCCGATAAGGCGCGGGCAAGGACGAATCTGCCCGGGGCTGGCGACTCGGCGTAGAGGTCTGCAGCGAGGCGAGCCATGGTGGAGGGGAGCGGACGAGAGAGAGAGGAGCAGAGGAGAGAAGAAGCGCAGAAAGAAAGGGAGACGGCGGATGGTATAAGGCTGCGAAGGCGTGCAAAGAGTCCGGGGCACGCGCCCCGAGTCGTCGTCCTGCTGAGCCCCGGGTCCAAGCTCCAACCACAGGCAGACACCGCCACTGCCAAACCCTATCTGACGGCGGTACCGACCGCGCGGTGGTACGTCGACTGGCTGCGACGCGGCGACCGAGGCTCGACTCAGCAGCTGCTGCACTTCTTCCGGAGCGAAAATGCGCCGGGTTAGCCTGGAATAGATATTGCGTAGAACTAGTAACAGTTGTAGACTAGTAGTAGCAATAGCAGCAATAGAAGTAGTGGCAGCAAGGCTATCAGACAGCTAAGACCGCTACTGCTTGCCTATGAGTTCGCAGGAGGTAGTTTGCCTGATGGCTCTGATAGCATGATCCTCTGCCCCTTTAGCCTCGTGGCCCGTATACATATCCGACCCGCTCTTAGTCCGCTCGTATTCTGCGCGCAACAGAGCCCTGGCTGATTTAGCGAGACTCTGTGAAGTGAGTAGAGAAGCACGTTGGCCACCCGCTTTGGGGAGAAATATCCATCGGATTTGCCTACTAATTACTTGCTTACTTTTAATAACGACTGAAATGAAAAAGACTAAAAAGTCGCGCAATAGTATTATCTAACGTAATATGTGTTCCTCGTTCAACTCACGATCAGAGAGCTAGCTCATCCGATTAGCGAATAGCAGAAAATAAAGGCTCAGAGCGCGAGTTAGACGAATGAAGTGGCGGATCGATGACGGGATTGATGCAGTCGATAATAGTCTTCTACAACCCCCGTTGACTTTTGTTCCCGGTTTTGGGTCTTATTTAACGTGCGGATCTAATATGTCACGTGAAAACATTATACGATCGATTTGAAGAGCCCCGGCTCCGCATCAACTCTGTGGAAAAGGGAGCTACGCGAGTTCATGCACTGAACATTAGCAGAAAGAGTTGGTATTTACTGAAATGGTGGCGGTCGGCGAGTGTTCCGCGATAGTTACGGGCGGAATAGCTGCACACGTCGTAATACGATGAACGGCGAGGTCATCATTGCTCTTGAATAGTCGATGCAGCCGTGCCACATTGAAATGTCGTCCAGATTGATGTAGTTTATAGCCAATCCACGAGCAGTGGTCGAAAACAAAGCATAAAGCAGATTTACTTCTAGAGGGTACAACTATTCCATAGGAATGGATATGATTATGATAATGTTAATACTACTCGTATCGTATTCGTAGAATTTACTGGATAATCATATTAATTATAAAATCTACAGATTATCGAATACTAATCGTGTCGTAATCGTATTCCTATTTAGGCATAGTCTTAGGGTTTCGCTATAGGGTATTTGCGAAACCCTAGGATGAAACCCTGAGAACCTCGCAATTCCAGTCTCGGAAGTGGCTGTGGAGAGGCTGTTTAGGGACGGCAGAGAATGGCTTGGATTAAGGCGGCATTCTATGGAGTCCAAATCCAAGAGAAAGCTTACTTTACTCGCAGATTACTATTCAAACGGAGTTCAATGGTAGTTTTGCTTTATTTATTTATTTCTTGTCTGTGCGTTTAGAGCGGGCAATGAAGCTTATAGAAATTGAAATAATAACGAATAGCCGACTTATTATTCATAAAATTATTCGTAAAGATTTCATGCCATTTTATCGTAATAATATTCTACTTTTCGAATGCGAATAACGAATATCCGTATATCGTATCCACCCCCTGATCTTTTAGAGTTGAGCTTTAGAACAAGTCTGAACATCGGCTCGAAAGACGTACGGATACTGGTGAATTTTATGCAATTGCATTTTCTTTTTTTGACTTTTGTTGAAGTCTGCCGCTATTTAATTACATTTCTCTGAGTTATATGAGCAGGAAATAGTTTGCGTGGTCATACTCGTTAATAAATCATATTAAATTGCGCGCCCGATTGATCATTACGAGGTCAGCTTATCAGACAATCAAACTGTCGCTCCGAGTTCTCATTTCCTGGCTAACTTAAAGTTATCGCAATTTAACTCGCAGCAGTCTTATGCATGATATGTAGAAGACCCTATCTGTAATTTCTGTTACGTACTCTCTAATTATACCTGAAAGCAGCTGATCAAGATTATATTCTAGGCAATCGGACTGCTGCTACAAAGTTTGCTTCTCGGAGCTCCCGTGTTTTGGCCATCTGTAAAACTTAAAGCAGTGGTTTTTTCACAAAACATTAAGAGCTTTCTAGCTGTATTACTCAAGAGTAGTGAACGTCTGTCTGCAAGAAAAAAAAACGACGTTTTGCATACGTTAGTGTATATATATACTTCGATCTAATAATGATTCTGATTACAAGCCTGTTGATAAGCACTCCAGTTGTATGCACGCGCTGACGCTGATAACCAGACCAGTAGACGCTACGCTTTCGTGGTCATTTTTAAACTTATATATAATCTGAGATTTATTGAATGCTATAGAGGCTAGCATCAATTTATTTTACTGCGAACGAGTGGCGTAGATATTGCCGACTAAAACCGGATCATGTAGTAGCTAATTAATACTGGAAGTCGGCTTAATCGCACTACATTCAACCCAGGTTCATTTCTTCCCATAGAATTGACAAAAAAAATTGTAGATAGTTCATGAATGAAATGAATTTCAGTACATTTTTGCAGTTTGATGAAGAAGAAAGAAAAAAAAGGTAGTCCAGTGTGAATTTCAAGAAGAGCGTCATTATGAAAAACAGAGTAACAAGGTGTCAAGTCATCACTGATTGCAGTCGACATGATCTCATCATCGATGTCATCAATTCGTAGAGCTTAGGGCCATGCGCTTTCATTTAATTCAAGCTCGAGCTAGTAGAGCCGTGTTGGAAAAAAAATCCACGTGATATTCTTTTGGCATGCGGCACCGTCTCGCCTCACACAGCCGGATTAGAGTTATTCCGGCAGCGTACCTTGAGAAGATTTTCCGGCCCCTCCTGGTAAAAACAGCTGTCAGATCGGAATAGACCGTCTCGAAATTTTTTTTCCTATGCCGCTTGAATTTTTACAGAAATTTTTATGCAAAGCAATGATGTGGCTCAGTCTGTATCTGTACGTATTTCTTTTTGTCGAATCTTTGGCCTCGAGAGATGAAAATAATGAGCTGCGTCGACAGCTCTAGTTCGCGCCTCGCCTGATCCAATATATAAATAACTATGCATACGTAATTGATCTATTCTCAAGTCAAACATAAGCTAATCCTCGTTTTAAACTAAAAAATTAGCTCCTTTGGGTTATGAATTGCCGCCATAGTCCTCGACTCGAGAGAGGACGTAGTTCTGCATTTCGCCACCGACGAAAAGGTTTTTCCTCTTCCGTTCTGACAGTTTGACAGTTGTGCAGTCTTTTGAATAAAAATCGTAGTCTTTGTATTACTTCAGTTAACTATATATAAATTATCTATTATTAATATGTTATCCTATCTGTTGGAATGACTGCAGTCTGCCGATAATATTGGTCAACAATCATATCAACAATGCGTCCGCAATAGTCTAGATCAAATTTCTAGAACCAGACCATAGCCAGGTCGGTAATCTCGACACAAATGATCTTCCAACTAGCTTCGCCCGTCGTCGGAACAGCCGTAGCGTTCAAATCACTGCACCTAATGAAGCGTGTACTACGGTCAACACAGAATGCTAAATGTCGCGAAGGAAAGGAAACTCCACACAGCCACAGGTTTACTAAGGTTTCGTCATCTGACTCCAAGCTGCCTTAGTGCTAACTAAACCCTCGTTGAATTTCTTAATATCCATAATAGAAGATCAAGACTAGACGTGGGCTATATTCTGATTACGAACGCTGAGTCGTTGCTCTGTTGGGCGAACTAGCGTACGTTTTTCATCTATCTCGTCTTTACAGCTACTGCATGTGTGAAAAGGATGCGGCACCAAAGGGGAAAGTACTAAGACAAGAGTGAAATTTTTTTACCAATTATAATCTCTTGATTCTTTAAAGAACTGAGACATGCAAGACCGGAGGCCAGAAGTTTAGACCTGTAATGAATAAGAGCGAATTAGTATAAAAGTATATACATTAACGAATACTCGTTCTTTAGGAGGAGACTTTGTATTCATAGTACTAGCGTCTGACTTATTGAGCAACTTCTTTGATCATCGTGCAGGAATCAGACTTGAAGAAGATTTTTGTGCTTCTCCAGCTATTGGAAATGTAAGCTGGATATCCTTTGATTTGATGCACAATTACATAGTATGCCAGGTGCCAGTTGTTGCTTGTACGGTCTCGTCGATGACGGTGATCTGTCTGCTCGTTACATTCTAACTCCCAGTTGTTTGGCTTTTGGTAAGGCAAGCTTAGGGCGCGTTTACGTTTTTCCGGCTCCAGCATTTTGACAGCAGAATTCACCAGTCTTTAGCATCAATGCATTTGGATTTAATTTGCTTGATTTCTTGCCACTTTAGTAAACATTGTTTTCTTTTATCGATATTAGTAGTGCGGCTTGAACTCGACCAGCTCTCTTCGTTGCTTTATCTTATCAATTGTTTGTATTTGCAAATTGGCCACTTGCCACCGATTAAATGTCGACCCTTCTTCATTAAAAGTAAATCATTAATTCATTATATTACAGTTGGAACTGAGTTTTGATGTAATATGGCCCCCCAGGGTATTAAAACTCCATGGTAAAATGGAATCTGTAGAGTGCAATTACGATGAGCTAGATAAGGTGCAGTCACCCTCTTCGAAATCAGAGAGTCTTTCACTAACTAAGCTCCGAATCTCCGTGACCGTAAAAAGCCCTGAACTAACCGGGACAGATAATGTGGCTGCCAGTGAATTTCCATATTAGGAAGTGGGGTCCAGTGGCCACTTGATCAAGAAGCGCGCAATACTCTGAAAAAGACGCTAGTTCAGCTTCATATACACAAGTGAGAGTCTGAGATTCCTCTCTTTTGATTGATTGCATTTGCTGTATGCATCAGGATAGCTTGAAAAAAGTGGAATTATGATTCAATGCGACCAAATATGACGATCTCGTGTTATGGTGAGGTGCAAGTGGAACCTGAGATTTCTGATCCTGCTGGTGGTATTGTCTGCCATTGCGGTGAATACAATCAGATAAATCTTCTCTCGTTTTTTTTCCATTATTTGCCACTTATCTAATTATCCATTCAAGATACGGCCCTTACAACGGCGTCTTCGCAGTCCCCGAAAACGACTACAAAATCCTCAAGATTTAATCAAATCTTGGTCTTACACAGGTGCCTCAGGAAACCCCGTTCGCTGCTGCTTCTGTGGTACTTGTGGAGTGAATTTATCCAGAAAAGAAGCCACGTAGCTGGACCTACTGTTGTGATTGCACCACTTTGAAAGAAGGTTGGGAAAGCGGAGTTGAGACCTAGTATGTCGTTGCTTAAGAGTAGGGCCCTTGCCTTGGATTAGCGAAGTTGGTGGGTCGAAGGATTTGTAAATTGAACTAGATAATTCAGCTATTATTTTGATTTCTTGTTTTGGTAGTAAAATTGATTTATCAATAGATTTTGCTGTTATATCTCATTTCGGTTCAATCTACATTTGGGTATTTTCAAATCAAAGTCTTCGTGCGTTGAATAGCTATGTCCATGTAATGATACAAGTGTTGATTATCTATCTGGCGAATTAACTTATATGTTACTACCCTCTCTTGTTGTTCTGTATTGTACTACGGAGCGGAGTTGCAAACATGGCCAGCGCTTGATCAGTCTAAGCTGCAACTTCGATAAACCTACGATGGCACACGTCATAAATTTTAGAGATTTTGAGATTATGATTAACGTCACGCACCTAGTAATAATTATCAAGATAATGTAGTTGGCGACAATACGTATCAGATTCGGATGCAGAATAGCACTTTCTAGAGCACGACATGATAATACCAATGATAATCAGAATCTCTCGCGTAGTCTAAAATGGACCATGTCATAAGCTTCTAGATACTACAGTGCGTACATGAAAAAGACAAGAATCCTGCAATATATATGTATATATTTTTTGAAAAGCGCTATACAAAATACGCATACTTGTCAATTCAAAGCTGTTGATGACCATAAAAACATATAACGTGAAGAGGAAACAAAGAAATAAAATAACAGCAAAAATAAAAAGGACTCCATATCAGATTTCCGTGCTTGACAATTTCCTGCGATTCCATCCGCCCGCCCGCTGTATCATTCATTGACTAGATAGATGAATAGATTGCTAATTCCGCCGTCGACGACCATGAAGAGTCGAGATCATATGAATGCTAAATTAATGATCCAAGTATATGATGATTCTAATGACCATATTTCTGAAATTCCCTATTTATTATTAAAAAAGATGTTAGTAAATAAATACCCAAAGTAAAAGAAAAAAAAACGAAGAAGAAATCAGCACCATTCTCTGTTATCTAACGGACATACTTGTCGCGTTTTAAGCCAACGTGAAATGCAATGAAAGTGAAAAACGTGCTATAGTAATTCACAAAACAGTTAATAATATTTCAAAAGAAGCTCGTAATACTAATGAAATGAATCACATACATTGCAAATTCCCCAAGCTACCATGCATTGATCACCATTGCCTTGATTTGCTTGACACTCGATACCTAGAAACCATCAAAGAGTCAGCCATGGAACATGAGAAAATCACCTAAGAAGTGGGAGGGGGCAATACATGGCTCCATAAGATGATTGCGGCAAATAGCACAGTTATCGACAACGATATCTAACCCAGATGTTAATCAATCAAGCACAATCTTTATTCGAATCTATCATCATTACCCCAGGCCCATAACGCAACCGCATTCCACTAATCAACAAAATTCATTAATATCAAAGTTTAAGTAAAGCAAAGGAAACGAGGAGAAGGAAAGGAAGAAAATACTTTTCTAACTTCAAATCTCTTCTTCTCTGACTTTGATGATTTAGTCACCGTTGAAGTCGAAGATGCCGTCGATTCAACGGCTGCCACAGCAGCATCTACTTCCATCGCCGAATCAGCCATATTAAAGTCGCGTGATAAGAATTCTTGTTTATATCTGTCAAAATATTTATTATATCAGGATGAGATGGAAATCGATTATATCGTCGTGAACTAGAGGTTGCTGGTGCGCACGGCGAATTGCTTAGTGGTGATCGATGCGAGCAGGTTGAATATAAGCCGCACAGGTACATGGTCAGCGAATATCCACATTTTATGCTACTTGAGCTACGATTCATAATCATATATCAATCTTTCGTTGCATCTACTTGATTGTTCCATAGATATTGCAAATAATTCAGCAATAAATAAACAATACGCTACTTAAAAAAGAAACATCCTAGTTAATGCAACAAATATAAAAATGATAATAATATGATGGATCTTTCAAAATTTTGTTGATTTCCGCTAGATTATACAATAAATACAAAGATTTTCTAATCATCCCATTTCAAAACACCACTCACAAAGCCGCATTTTTTAACTCTCTTTCTTTCCCTTTAAATGAAACCGACTCTGTTAGCAACGTCAAGAACGTCACTCTCGGAGGCCAATCTTATGTAAGCCTTCTTCTGGCCGGTGGGACTGAAATGAAGTCTGTTAGTATAGATTCTTTGTGTTGCTTATAGGAAAAGGGACAGCGTACGTTATAAGAGTGGTGACCTTGGAAACATCAACGCTGTACAGGCTCTTGAAAGCATCCTTGATGTGTCTCTTGTTGGCCTTAATGTCAACAATGAAGACAATAGTGTTGGACTCTTCGAGCTTCTTCATGGTAGACTCATTGCTGTGGGGACCAATGATAACCTTGTACTGGTCAAGACGAGGAGCGTGGGCAATCGACTTGCGCTGGTACTTGGGAGTCCGGGGAAGACGGAGAGTGACGGGTCGGTGGAAGGTAGTCGAGGTACGGACCTTGGTGACCTTGGTTCCGTGGACTCCCTTGACGACGGCCTTCTTGGCGGCAACAGCCTTAGAGGTGGCGGATGCTATAGGAAAAAAATATGTTAGAAGCAATTCGTAGAGTGATTTGCTTGTGGTGCTATGAATCGGAGAATGAATTTGTGGTATGTCTTGTTTTGCCCTTTACTTCAATGTCGTTCTTAATCCCACACGACAAAATAAGAGCATTTCACATAAGTAGATCGAGCTGAAATAAACCGTAATCTCTGGATTTGCTTATAATTCGATAGGATGCAAAGGACGGAAGCTGAGAATATGACCTTCCTGAACGAATCCCGCTTTCCAACAAAACGCATAACACAAAATCAAGAAAAATACCACTCATACTCCTCCTTCAGAACAGCAACACAATAACAAATATGAAATAACTTCAACAGAAGACTTACATTTAGGTGCCATTGCTGAAATCTAATGGTTAGTTTGAAATCTGAGGAAATCAAGATTTGACCTGCTCTGCCTTAGAAACTGAACGCACGCTCCTAAACTGTGTGCGTTGCTCCCAGCTCTTGCCCGCTCAGTCTCTCAACATATGGAAAGTGACTGTGACTGCGTTTGCTCTGGAGGGCTAAACCCTACATTTTGAGTTTGTGGCAAAGTTTGCAGCACCGCCATAAGTTTGGCACTGCCACATAAAGGGGTTAGGGGAATTTACTGACGCGACTTTGAACGCGTCGGTATAGTTTCGATTAAGACGCTGTACGATAAGCATGTCTACTTCGCGCAATAGTCGGCAGGTAGAATTATGGTCTGGATCGATAGATACTGCTGCATTAGAAGAAGATCACGAAGTAAAATTTCAACTATGGGGCCCTCCAACCAAGAAACCAAAGGATACATCGGCTACGCCCGCCGCAAAGAAACGAAAGACGACGACCACGATTCAGCAGACTGAGAATTTATTTGGAGAAAGTAAATTGTCGGCTATTGCTTGTGTTGATGTATCTAACATTATGATTTGGATGGTTTCGAGACCTGCATTATCAGTGTATGTTATTTTGACTTCGCTGTGCATTGGTGATGGAGAGATTGTACTGACTATGATTGATTTGATGTGCAGGTATACAAGTGATCCATATTCTGAAGCATTTTTCAAAAGGATATTTTTAACTGCAGTATGTATCACACATAATTGATGCTTGTTTATATTTTGATTAACTCTTAGTTTGATACAGACGATATCGGACAGTGGCTTACTTTCTCGAGCTGTGATTTTAAAAGTAGATCCACCATTACCATCAATTACGGGTCTAGTGATCTTAGGCAGAGTCATCTCGCCCGATAAATGTACAATCCCATCCACTTTTTCCACTACTACAATATCTACCACGAGTTCAACAAGCCAAGATGCGAACATAGTTGAAGCACAACCGGAAGAAGATCATGTGTCGATATTAGCATTTGTGTTAAATACAAATCATAGAATAGCAGCACCTGAACAGAGTGATGTATCTTCCAGACCGACATTTTTGGCGCCTTCAGCCGAGGATATAAAAGAGATTTCGCTTACTCATAAAAGAAATCAAAAACTGGAACGATTATTGGAGAGAAGGGCATCGACTAAGAAGCTGTGACTGTAGATTATAAGTGACATCGAAAGTACATTATGAAGATTGTGCATGATACATTGGGATGGCGTTTGCAAATGGGTAAGTTAATAAATCAATAATAAAGTTAATATATAATTAATGTAGTGATTTAGCAGAGCAAGCACTTGTTCAATATCATTAATCTCTTTCAGAATTTTATTCGCTCTACATTGAAAACTATCAAATATTATACCTCTATGGCTGACCTTTCGACACATATTTATAATTTTACATAAGAAAAGGATATTTTTAATTTAGCAACGACGAAACACGCCGGACGTGGTCGTAGCTGGGCGGCTTTCAGTTTTTGTAGCGTGATTTTAAGAACTGCTCTTAGCAGCTAACAGTTAAAAGTCCAGCATTTACAGCCCTACTACGGGAATAAGCCGCCGGGATATACTGCAGTTTGTAGGCATTGTAATATAGAATGGCTAAGATAAAATATATGCATATTTGCAGACCAAGGGCGAGCGCGTTAAACAGTTGGTACCTGATAACCGAGGGCACCAATCGGTCGAGTAATCCTCTGTCGTGAAAGAGATCGTTGAATATGGACGCATCCTTTAATGGATTTTAACAGCTTGTAGATGCTGGAAGATAAGGTCGAATAGTTTGTATATTATTGACGGTCTGCCTGTCCGAGCCATTGGTGCCATAAATGCGCAGGACAAGATGCAGTAAGATCGAGCAAATCGATGGTGAGGATTATTTTAGTGAAAGCCGGAATAATCTACATAATAATTTCAGGCCAGCAGTCATGCGATAGAAAACAGAATTCATCACTCCACTATCTGACATCTCATGATACTGGGCCTACAAATCAAGTGGAACGCAGCTTATCCGGCAGGCACATCTGAGCTACAGGATGGCGCATCAGATGATCACAATGGAACAGGTATCAGCTCTAAATCTTGCCTCCAGCCTCCATAGTTTCCCCGATGCAGGTTCTGAGAGGTGGTGGAGGTCGGGCGAACGGTAAAGCGAGTAGAGCTTGAAGAGCAGTTCGGTGCAGTCCCGACAAGTGCGCGATGGTGGCGCTGCATAACCGTTCCTTTAGATTGCGTCGCCGCCTTGTTTTTCGTTCGTGAACTTCGGTGCGCTGTGTCGACTCCGATCGAGCCGCGGTATCGCTGCCGTACCGCACAGATATCCGCGCCTCTCTTCGCTCATGGTTTATTTTTCGGCACCAGAGCACATGTCGGAGCAGCTGTCGCGCTAGGCCTCAGCAGAAATAGCCCGATCCAAGCGTGCTCTTCGTCTACAGATGGTCGCCATTGGAACGGCCACCTTGCGAGCTGACCATAGGGCTGCCGCGTCAAGGAAAGTCTTGCGTCGGTTTTCACAGTAGCAATATCTCATCACCGCACCGCACAGTCGAAAGAACTCCCGGTCTCTTAATTACAGTTTCACCGATGCTTTTAAAACAAAATTTTATTCTCTGAATCTTATATTTCTGAATTCTAAATTCTCGGGCGTTTTGATCAGGTCAGAGTTCAACGGCTTAGTCTAGTTTGAGATTGGAGAATAGCCTCGGGTACTCACTTGCCCTTTTGACTCTTTTCCCAAAATGCGACTAGCCCGGGCCCCAGCTTCGGTAGCGGCAGCAGAGGATATCGTCTCTGAAGATAAGCAATTAACTAAGCAATCGAACGCCATCTTCATCATAAGACTTTCTCAGCAGCTCACCCTTCAGTCACCCCGCTCTTGCTAGGCTACTGCAGTGCCGCGGGAAGCAACTACTGCTGGCCCACAGCCGAGAAGCAGGGTCCGCTCCTGCTTCGTAAAATTGGCTGCGAGTGCGCACGTGAGCAGGTGCTTTATCGCTATCTGGAACTCGGCGGAGACTGAGGACACGAGGAACCTGCTTAACTACCCACCGGCATTTTGGATCAACATTGCAACTGCATATGGACTCAAGTATGAATAATACGAAATATGTTTATGTATAAGTATACGAATCTTGTAATAATTCACGGACTCAAATTCACGTCGTGAACGTCAATTACCCCTTATATAGGTGCATATAACCGTGCAAACTTTAATAGGATTAAATAGCGATGTGTGTGAATGGCATGTTGCGTGCGATATAGTAAATATAAAGTAAGAGCGCAACGTACATCTTTTGAGTATGTTAAAGGTAATATATCTGAGAAACAAGCCGCGCAAATAATAAGCAGAAAAGAGACAACCTGTATAGCCGTTTCATCCAGATTATCAATAAGTAGATCATCAATAATGGGCCGAACGAGGAATAGTTGTCAAACGACCGGAAAGCGATCTTTGGATTATATTGTTGTTATACAACATACTGCGAAATACGAAACCACGACATTTGAACCAATGGTCTTGGTGGACTTAATTTTTATTTGTAAGCATTAGTAGAGACTTCGACAATTATTACATAATCAATAAATATATTGATAATATTTTACATAACTAAGTTGAAGACTCGGCTCCGCTGCAGGACCTGCTTGAACGGCGATAACAGATAAAGGCGCCACGGAACGCCTAACTTCCCCCAAAAGAGAGCTACCCTCGACGCCAAACGCATAGGCCCTGTCCGAAGAATTGGTGGAAATTAACCAAACCGAGAGAAGCTGTTCGCGATCTAAAAATGAGGCCTCCTCGCGCAATTACCCCCAGCTGCGTTTTTTCCCTTGCTCATCTGCGCAATTCCTATTCTGCGATCAATCGTTTGCAAGCAGGTTGTAATCATACCTTTGAATATATTTTTGGTCGAGATTATCGAATAAATAGAACGCCGACTTCCCGACAAATGGCTTCCCTTCCCGCTATTCCTGTAATCAGCGCCATCGCTTCGCATTCTGCGACAAAAACTGCCATCATCCACAACAGCTCCAGAAAGGCGTTCCATTATGGCTCATTGCTCAAGGATATCGCTCGTTGGAGAATTGTTCTTTCTAGGCTTGGTGGCCCAGCGATCTCCGGAAAGCGTATCGCGATTATGGGCGAGAACAGCTACCAGTTCGTCATCTGCCTTCTCGCAGCAGTATCTCTCCCGGAAACTATCGCCGTTCCTTTATGCCCGTCGCACACCCCTCCGGAGATTAGCTATCAACTCAATGATGCTGATTGCTGCGCAGTTGTTGCTACTGAGCGATTCAGAGAGAAGCTAGCTCCTCTAGTTGGTGAGCGGGAGTTTGTTATCTACGAAGATGTTGTCCTTCCTGAATCACAAGACGTCACTGTCCAAGAGGACACTACTGGAATTGTCAACTCTAGTGGAATTATTTTATATACTTCGGGCACCTCGGGCAACCCCAAAGGTGTGGTCATTCCTAATGCTACTCTAACTGCTCAATCCGAATCATTGATCAAAGCGTGGGAGATTAAGGAATCTGATACCATTTTGCATACTCTTCCCCTTCATCATATTCATGGCATTCTCAATGCCCTTTTGGTTCCCTTGTTTGTCGGAAGTACTGTGTTGTTCCAGTTTCCCTTTGCTGCCGCCCCTGTGCTCAGCTTGCTCGCTCACGAAGACGCGACCGCTCCTGCAATCACCATTTATACCGCTGTTCCTACCGTCTACTCCCGTCTATCTACATTGTACCGCACCTTCACTCCTGAAGTGCAGGCTAAGGTGACCGCCGCTATTCCAGAGAACCTCCACCTGGCCATGTGCGGCTCTGCGGCGCTTCCGGATCCACTCAGAAACGGATGGGCCGAGCTTTCGGGTGGCCATCCTCAGCTGCTTGAGCGATATGGTATGACTGAGGTCGGAATGGCTTTAAGTCAGCCTCTAAAAGAGGAGGAGCGTACCAGTGGCAGTGTTGGAAAGCCTCTTCCTGGTGTCTACGCGCGATTAGTAGACAAGGATACTCTTCAGGTTTTGTACGAATCTATTGGCTGGGAATCCGAGAAGTGGTATGCTCCCAAACCTGAGTCCGCTGAAGATCAAGTTTTGGGAGAAATTGAACTTTCTGGGCCTACTATCTTCAAAGAATACTGGCGGAAGGAGGAGGCTACTGATAGCTCCTTTGCCGCCGACGACAGCGGAAGAAAATGGTTCAAGACCGGAGATATTGCCGGGGTTGATGGCTTTGGCCGATGGTGGATTAAGGGACGTGAGTCTATGGATATTATAAAGTCAGGTGGTGAAAAGATTTCTGCTTTGGAAATTGAGCGAGAAATTCTTTCGCTGGAGGGTATTTTGGAGTGCGCGGTTGTTGGATTGCCGAGCTTAGAATGGGGACAGTCTGTCGCCGCTGTTCTTGTTATGGCTGAGGGCTATCCTCCTATGGAGTTTGCCGAGTTAAAGGCGAAACTGCGTCTGCGTTTGACGGGTTACAAGCTCCCAAAGGAGCTGAAAATTATTGACAAGATTCCAAGAAACCAAATGGGCAAAGGTATGTTTCACATTTGTTCAACTCCATTCTGATACATTTGATGCTGACCATATATTATAGTTAACAAAAAGACCTTGGTCAAGCAGGTATGGCCCGAGAAATTCGAGTAGTTGCATATTTGAGCATATTTCGGGTATATGATAGGATTCCTCGATGCATGTATGGCTCTTTGTTACTCTCTAAATAATTAGCATAGAAGTTGTAGTTGGGTAAGCATGTATGCATTTTAAAAGTCTTTTATCTGCTATATTAATACATTTTGTTGAATGTGAAACAACTCTCTACTTGTTGAAAGCACGGACGCGAAATGAGGATGATTGAATGCATATTGTATGAAAACCAGAGAGCAAGGAGCGTGAACCACAATGGAACAGAATGAAGGAGACCTAGTGAACGGAATCTATACAAAGCATGATGGAACATGTATGGTTTTATGTTTGGGGACTGATTACATGCAGCAGCTTTCTCCTAACATCCTTACCATTAGTTAACGGATTCCACATGCGAGTTGGCCTCACATGCGGGTTGGCCACTCCGCCCTAGTGTGTTACTTTAAAACTGGAATATCCCAATACCAACTGAAGATATTTTCCTCCACCAAAATGTTGCCAATGCACTTCTTCTTCTCATAATAGTATCTTAGTGTAATATGAAGTTGCTTATATTCTTGTTGATTGTCACCCAAATGCCAGTTTCCAGTGTCAGCATATGCTTGAATGATATATTTCATTACCGCGATTCCTTGAGCATTACAATGCAGTAAAGAAAGATGAAATACTGTCAGAATGGATGGAACCATAGAAAATCTTACTTGAATCAACTTTATTTCAACTGTGTTTCCAGAATTGGAAAAATCAAGTCAATTTTCGGGAAATTAAAGTATGGAAATATAATGGTAACAAATGTTGTAATGATGCATGGGATTTATTGAGTCATGCTGAAAGTGTACATGCCGCACTCAAACGCATGGCTAAATTGTCTAACTTGTTAAGAAAAATCGAAGAGTTTAAGTCCATTGTTATATATGGTGTATTCCAGCATATAATTCTGAATCTGATAAAGAATATCTTGATATGAATACCGAAGAACAGAAAAGTATTCAAGAGTTTGAAACTACAAAGATGCCTACTGATTTCATAGTATTTCTGTCTCTGGAGGCGTTTATTATTGATTGACACAGATTTGAGCTGGCCACAGATCATTATCCTCTTCATCAATAAAAAAAAAAGTACTGCTTATGCATGTGCCAATGCTACAAGTTTTACCATTACTAAAGGATCTCCTGATGATCTGACTTGGACTTTAGCTCTAAATTTGGCCGAGATGCAGGGCAACAGTAGCTATAGCTTGATTTATCTGAATCGACGTTGATTAACGGTCGCATTCCAATGCTACCTTCACAACTTCCAGATTTGTTAATAACTGACTATCAGTAATATCTGTTTTGAGGTAGTTTATATAGATTTGACAAGCCATTGCCAAGGACTATCGGATGAGAATGTAATTGATTTACGATGATATGCACCTCATTTATCAGAGCTATGTATACATCGCCGCTTAAATATTTTTATGCAATCCTGAGCTTATTCAAGTAATTCCTAGTTTTCATGAATTACGGAGATTACATGCTAGCAACAACAAAACTTTTAATGACAGTTATTCAAAATAATCGCTGCGACTGTACAAAAGTTGCCATACTTGAAGGTAGCACATACATCAGTACAACGCCAGGAATTCTCAAATTACTCAATAGAATACACTATGCGCATTAATTACTGATTTACTGCCGCTGCCTGTCAGGACTCCATATACCGAGTGGGCACGCTAAGCGCACAAACACTTATTGCGGAAAATACTCGCATCGGTTAACGGTCAAAGCTCGCGCAGAAATTGACCAGTGCACCGCACAGTCGTCAGAATTGAGGGCCACAACGCGTGTCGATTATCTCGATATATTATTTACAGCAATCCGAAAGGGCTATTTTCTTATTCGAATAGCGATTTGATAAGTTTTGGTACAGAGAAAGAAATATGGCTGCTCGTCTCAACAGAACCGAAGTACAGCAACTCAGCGAAAGCAACTGATGGTGTCAGATCGTCTGATATATTCGTACTCCAGACGTTCTGTCACTCTTCTGCCCGTAATTACTAATCTCATGTGTAGACATAAGAACAGCCTGAAATTGTGCAGCTTGTGCGAGCCGTGGAAGCACCGGGCTCGGAACTCTATTTGAGATCTGGCATTTTTATCTGAACTGACAGCCAAATCCCATTAGTTAGTGCTAGTTGGGCAAAGCCCGAAAAGTCAGAAAATGTATGTAAGCCCTAATATAATTTCGAATTTTTTGTTAAAAATGAAGCAGACTGTCAACCATATCATGGATTTATAGACCTTGTGCACCGATGTGTGCTTTAGACCTTAATTTTCTTATAACAATTCTTGCTAAGACAAAAGAAATAATAGAATATGCGCTTCGGGCTTCTCAGTGCAATAAAATAAATACTGATATAGCCATCACCTAACCGCAGCAGTATCAATAATAGCAAGAATAATAGGAAAAAAAATTATAGACTTTTCTTCGAACGAGCTGATATTCGTAAGGCTGCGTCGAAAGAGCAAAAATACTTTGAGGTATATGGGACCAGACACCAATAGGGTTTTTGTTTTACACATGAATTATATAAGCGGTATGCGGCTGGAGACAGTGAATATATTGACACTTCAAGATATTGTGCTTTCTATTGAAGACCGGCGTAAAAGATGAATAGTTCTAATCCCGACGAGCGCCTAATGATGGCACGATCAAACTATCACAGTATGCGAACCCACGTGGAGGATGATACAGCTTCTAGTTTGCACGGCGAGATTATTTCAGGATGGGATGTTGAGACCAAGGCAGAATTCTTTGAGCTTGGTCGTCGAACATATTTTGATCTAAGGATGGCTGAGACTGGTTACGCATGCTTTATTGGAGTGAGTATTTGAGCCTAAGACAGTCGATTGAAGTTTCATCTATAACATATCAGTTCTAAAGTTTATCGGTTCCCGTAGTTTCTCGACTTATGTGCAACGGATACTGGCTCCGTGCTCGATTCACGCACAGAAATCCTGGGTCGAGGATTCGATGACGGTGTTACTGCTCTGATGGTGCGTGCTCTTCATTATTGTGCTCAAGCATCCTTGGATCTGGGCGCAAATCAGTACGCTCTTCGGCATGCTTATGATATGATTGCAATATATCCGGAATATGTAAAAGTATTCTCTCCCTATCTCTCCCGAACCAATTTGTCGCGCTTGCTACTTATATGTCGAATAGTCTTACTGCATTGCTGTGCGTTGTCACCTAGCATTGAACAATCCCGAGAAAGCGTTTATATTGCTCCAAAGGGCCATTGAGCGCTACCCAAGTTTGCGGACGTCGCTCTCGCCCCTGAAGGACTCAATGGATCTGTTAGATCAAAATGTCGATGAGCGCACACTTTGTTGCGAAGGTGGATCTCCGGTACGCACCACAGATCCGGCGCGGATATTTCCGGTAGAGCTGATTAGTAAAAACATATTGAAAGATGCAGCAACGCGTCGACTCTGCCAGCTGTCGTCTGTCTCGGCGCGATGGAAATCGATTATTGACAATACTCCATCTCTATGGAGTGATCTGATATTTAATCACACGAATACCATCATACGAAGAGGTGACATATGGAGAGCTATCAAAAAGGCCAAAGGACAACTCAAAAGTCTTGAGATATCGGATTGCATTGCCCGCAAAGACGCTCGCATGTTTATTGCGGAATTTTTGTCATTATCAGACAATTCGATTATTGAATTCCCTGACGAATATAGCTGTAAAGCATCGTTGATGATTAATCGCTGTGAACTTTTTAAGCAACTTCAATCTCTGAAATTAGCATTTTGCTGTAGTCTCGGTCATGTGGAACTGTGGGATTCTGTTGCCATCACCACGATGAGAAACTTGAGAGTTCTCCACGTACGATTCGAAGACTCGAAGGCGATCATGTCTCTGTTAGTTCGCGATCGATTTCCTAATCTTGAGGAATTACGATTTATTCTTCCATATAAAATTGTACGATACAATAATCACATCATTTATGACCGCGCACCTGGAGATTTAGGAGATGACCCAAAAATCCATATGAACCTGAAGATTTTTCAGATAGGTGGTCCGACAAACTTCATTGATCGTTTTCCATATGCTCAAGATCACCAAAGATGCGAGCTTGCCGCTTCGGATTTGCAAACTATTCTTGGATTTATGCCTAATCTGCTTGAGCTTCATTTACTTTCCTGTACCGCAATTGATGGAATCTTTGCTCCGGGAATGCATGACTCCAACTCACTCAATTTGACGAAGTTAACACCAAAGCTTCAGGTTTTGAACCTAGATAGAACAAACTTGTATTACATGCCATTTATCCCAAAATCATGTCGAAAGTTAATTTCGAATGGGTTTTCATCGACTTTGCCGCCTATACTAGAGTTCAAAGAAGGGGTTTGGAAGTATAATGATTATGGAGTGGAAATAGAGATGCCGGCAGATAGAGTGGAGGAATTCAAGTCGATCAAAGATCTTACACTTCTTTCGCTCTCTTACGCTGGTCGCGAGTTGTTTGATTTATTAGCTCGCTTTGGTGATAATCTAACGAGTTTGAATCTTAACGAGACATCCGAATCAATCAATTGGAAAATCCCGGCTGATAAAGTTATGGCTCGTGTGATTGCTAATCCGTCTGTGTATGGATTTCCTTCGTCACTGAGACAGTGCAAGTCCATGATAGGGTGCATTGGTATAATGTTTCCCAACCTTCGCCGGCTCGCTATTGGCTATAACTGGATGATTGATGATTCAGTTATGCAAGGTATCGGATTATATTTTCAGAATCTTGAATACCTTGACATTTCGGGCACAGCAATATCTAGTCTAGGGGTTTCCCTATATCTCTGGAGATACGACGAGAATATTTTACCTGATGGTTACCATATCTCTGGCGATACTCTCGAAGATTGGATTATAAGTCGGAAGGACCAACTGCACGTACAGTCACTGAGATCACTCATCGTAACAAAATGCCAGGCAATAGACCAGCGTTTTTTTCAGTATTGGGAAGAAGCTGGAGTGAAAACTTACTGTGATAGCTATGTGGATGAGAAAGGGATGCAGATGTCTCGAATCGAAGAGGACCGGTAAGCCAACCGATATTGCGTTTTGAGGTAAAGTACTTGAAGATATTGACACTTTGAACTAGAATGTTTCACAATCAGTATGAGTCTACAATTTTGAGGAAACCATCTAGGCCATGGCACTGCTCAGACGATCTGAGGAATGGCGACCAGGACTTGTCTTGGACTGACCACCTGCCCTGATCGCCATGTAGGTTTATAGTATTTTCTAGAGCGACCTACATAGTTTTAGATTCCTTCCTTTGCTTTTGTTGTGAATTTTAGTGGGCTGGTCCGCCACGTTGTCTTCTTGCCACGATATTGGATCAGCACAGTCTTAACCGTAGCATCAATCACGAATAAGACTCGATGACAAACGCTCTAAACCACCTCACACGGATGGCGTTGGCCTATACTAGCGAGAAATTTGTGTTTTATTATTAATAGCAATAGCTTTTACTCCGCTGTCCTGTTCTCCGAATTCCGATGGCTCCTGCGGAAAAACATAATGTGCGGGGGGTCCTGCTCACCCACTTAAACCAGTAACTCGGTCATTTTGTCTTGGAAGCAGTTTGCGATCCCTGCTCTCTGCTATCCAGGATGACGTCCAAGATTGCAGCTTGAGCTGCAAGATCTTCGACGTCGTCAAGAACTCAGCGGCGAAAACGGCCGGCGCGTGCGAGCAGCCGGTGTAAATATTATTTCTAAACGAAGAAGAAATGGCGTTCGCTCTTTAACTGCCGTGCGGCTCACACATCTACCGCAAAAACCTTCGATTCCCCACCTCCTTCCGCCGCTTCCCGCCACCCGCTGCCTGTCCAATCCCGAGACGGTAGCTTTTGTCGTAGCATTTTTCTCGATCACTCGTCAGCTTCAGATAATCGACAAGACAGCCGACCACACTCGCAACAGCTGGTGCAGGTGCACATTTAAGAGCTTTTATTTAACCTGCAAATTAGTCAATGCAACTTTTGACCTTCTTTGGCATTTCATAACTGGTTTTAAGTAAGCAGCGCCAGTCCGGTTTATTCCGCCGGCCCTGGTACCACTGATTTTGCCTCTTTGCTGCTACTCTCGCGCGCTTCAATTGAGCAAACCTCAGCAGGATGCCAGGTCCTACTCGGTTTTCTCTGCTCTTTGCAGCGTATCCGACAATCACAGCCGCTATTTTGTTAGCGTTCCGACGACTACAGCACCCTTTCTTCGATCGGATCATGTCGCAGCAGACGCAGGTCCGGTTTCTCCAGCGCACTGCTAGCAATGGACTCTCCATCACAGCACCAGCAGCTTCCGCTACTGCCACATATTCTTCGCCATCGAATATTGGTTCGACTGCCAACGTGGGAAACGGAGTCGGCAATATGCCGGGAGGTAATGCTGGGTTCAACTATCTGGTCAGCCCGTCGTACCACGCCAAAAACCGCAAGTCTTCTGGCAACAGACCCCGCCCAAGAAAGTCTGGCAGGCCGGACTCTGGCGAAGACAGCTTTTTCTACACAAAAATTAGAGATTCCGACTCAGTCGCTCTTGGCGTGATTGACGGTGTTGGAGGCTGGAATGAGATTGGAGTCGATGCCACGGACTTCAGTCATACATTGGCTGAAACTATGGCCGAGCTTACCGCCAAATTAGTTACTGATTCAAGTCATATCAGTGCTGAAAATCAGATACTGTCTGATTTTTCTTTTCCTCCCCTCGTCTTGCTTGATGCCGCTTATACCGCAATAAAGAACTCTGGCAAGGTGAAGGCTGGTGGCTCTACAGCATGCGTTGGTGTGGTTCACAGCAATGGCACGCTGCAAGCTGCAAACTTAGGAGATTCTGGGTTTTTTATCTTTAGAGATGGAAAGCTGCATTACATGTCCGATCCTCAGACCCATTTCTTTAACGCGCCTTATCAGCTGGCTATAATTCCTCAACAAATTATCGAGGAGAATGCTCGCCGAGGAGGGAAGAATTTCGATGACAAGCCAAGCGATGCCAGTTTATCTACGCACAAGTTAAAACATGGAGACGTCATCGTCTTCGTTACGGACGGAATTCTTGATAACCTGGCACCAAAAGATTGTCTGCGAATAGTCAATGAGGAAATGGTGCTTAATGGAAATTGGATCGTCGATAGACGGTCAGGTGATATTCATGCCAATGCAAGTGATAAGCAGTACACTGGCGTTGATGCTTTGGCGAAGAGAATTGTTGGTGCAGCTTTCAAGGCTAGTACTGATCCAAAGACCGATGGACCATTTGCAAAAGAAGCCCAAAGACAAGTGAAGGTTTTGTACAAGGGTGGAAAGCCGGATGACATTACTGCTGTTGTGATGTTTGTGCAGCAACCATGGGGTGGACGCCCACAAGAAAAGCTATAATACGCAATCGATTTGCTTGTGTTGTTGATGCTTAGAAAATAGAAAAGTTTATCAGCTTCATTTCCGGGATGTTTTTCTTTTGCACTGGGAGAGCTGAAGAATAAGAATCTTTGGGTTAATATTTTTGTGAAGAGTTTTTGTTTTACATCCACATGGTTTGAATGGCGTTAGCTTTACTAGGTTTTTTTGGATTTTGTGTTTTTGTTATCAATTTTGCGCTCGAGCATAACTAGGCTCAATTTATGCTTAGTTGTCTAGTCCTATATATTAATATGATTGTCGATGCAATTACTATCAGAACTCTAAGAAGAGTATATCTAAAATTTCTCGGTAAATCATGATTTTGGTTGTGAGAAGATTGTATTAAAGTATCCTTGAATGCAAAATAAAACCTCGAGTGATACAAATCAAATATACTAGACACCAACAATACAACGACAAATCACAAAATTTTCTGGGAAATCAAAAACAATTGGATCGCAAAGACCTTATCAAAGACTTATTGCCACAAGATGACTAGCAGAGAGAACCCGTGTATCGAAAATCGAAGAACTGCTGCCGTATAAATCTGATAAGGACTAAGCCGATCCACATATGATGATGCGCTTAGGCAATCACGCACATGTAGTTGGGGCCGGCATTCTCAGCTATAGCAAACAGTTAGTAAAAGATACATGGAAGACTGAATTAATTCGAAAAGACGAACGCACCAACAGCGACAGGCTTGGCGATAGTAATAGGCTCCATTGCTAACGATAGTTGTTTGAAAGGTTTCAAAGAAGTTTGAAGTGCGTGAGTAAGAAGTGAGTAGTGATGAGGATAGGGAAAAGAAGAAAGGAAGGAAGACACCAGGACTCTTTATATAGACGAGATTTTGCACAAGTAGGCTGATCCGGGATTGCAAATTGAATTGAATCTGAAAGGATTTTGAGGCAACAGTTCGGCAATTGTGAGTCGAGACAGAAATGAGAACAGAAGAAGGAGAGCCTGAGACAATACCGGCGATCATATATTGCAAATGAGCTTCAAAATTAGAAATGATAATGATTCTGGATTGTAACTATATGTATCATATATTGTTCCCGTCACCTGCGACCCACATCTTTGCACTGGGGATGTGCGATGAATCCTAGATCAGGTATTCTCCTCGTATGATAATTATCTGAAAGACAGTATACAAGCAAATTAACTATGCTGTCCACAAAATGTACAGTCACAAGTCCAAGTTGATTAACTCTTGAAACTAAACCATAAGGAGTAGGCTCTCGTCAATGATGGCCGAGCTATAGATACCAGCCGATCCACTATCCAGCTTAGACGTAATTTTGACCACCAGACTCCTTTTCAAAGTTCCTATAACATGTATATAGAGGTGATGTAATTGTGAAGATATAACCTTTCTCTCGAGTAAGACAGACACTCAACCAGGTTCTCGATATGCCGCTCTGGGTATATCGAAATAGGCAATCGAAGAGTATCAGATCGTCACTTGCAAAACTTGCATACCTCGACGCAAAAACGCAGCTATCTTGCTTCACCAAAAATATACAACGGTATCAAACTAGTGCTTAGCGCGAAAACAAAGATGCCATGTGGTTGTGGAGAATGCTCCCTTAGTATTGTCCCTCCCAGAGTTGGTATTGTTTCCATGAGCCGCAGAATCGAAATTGACAGATATTGACAGGCTCGATAATGATCTCCAGTCCAAAATCTAAGAGTTGCATTAATTTCTGAGTTTTTAATTCAATTTACGCGTTTAAATCTTCGATCTATATGATCTGAATGTGTCTGTATACCAGAGATTGATTAGTCGACGCGACGATGTAGAGCGAATAGGCGCTGGCGTGTGCCCGTTGCGGTCGATCATGAGTCTTGAATCTTTTGCTCCTTTGAAACTCCGTATAGTAACCTGCATACAAACTATTCTACCTTGCGAACAGTTAGATAGTTCGTCTTCTAAGAGTTGGCCTCTGCGAAGGAATTTACTTTACGAACTCCATTATTGAAAGTTCGAACAATATCAAGCTGGCCAGTTTCCATCGGGAAACCCTTTTTATCATCAGAATTAACCAGCTCTAGGTGGCATGGAATGGCAGTAGAAGTAAATTAGATCTAATCCAATTCCTCGAAATTATGATGCTAGCTTTCATTGTAGTAAAGCGGACTATGTCAAAAACCATGCACCGCACAACATAATATAATCCAGCTTTTACGCCCCTATCGGCAGCACTAATGTCACGCTCGGAGAGACAATACTAACTAAGAGACCACACAATCCCCATCCAAAGACGTGTTTTCCCCGCCAGTCAATTGTGCCAAAGTCTCGGGAGGAACTGCATTTCGGCCGTCGCGGATTCTCGTTGCCAGATCAGCTAGTAAACGCCTACCAATTAGCGTTTCTACTAATCCCTGTCGTGAATTATCTTCATTCGAGGCAATAATACCATACTCATCGCTGATCTTGCAACGCGATGGACCGAGAAATTTGCGAGGCGCAAGAGATCGTTCTTGAATAGCGTTATTAATTTCTGATCTGGCAGAAGATCTTGCGGCATATTCACTTTTACTAGTTGTTGGCAGTAAGATATTAGGCACTGCTTGTTCTGCGAGTTCTTCTTGGGCTCGCTGTTCCCTTGCCATCTTGATCTCAATATCATTCGGAGAAAATTCGACGTAAGTTTGGAATGAATCAGTGGCATCACTAAACCTTCCAGAGTTATAAGCCCATCGATGGAGTGTTGAAGTTGGAGTAGGCTTATAATCGAGACTGTAAGGACTGAAAATCTTGATAGTGCGATCGATTCCGGAGACGGCAATTTGTGGAATTTGAGGGTGAGGTTGCATGACGTTAACAATTTCTGTATCAGCCTGCAATATATTTACAATCTGAGAAGTTTTTTTGTCCCAAATAAACAAGTGTCCCGAATCGGATCCTGACATGACATATTCATCGTTCGCTCCAAAGAAATTGACATCCTTAACCGTTTGCACGTTGCAGTGGCCCTTGTAGCTAGCAATGGGATAAATAACGGGTACCTCTGCGTCCACTGCCATAGGATCATGACGATGGTCATAACTGTAGCCGTAGTTCATCCAAGCAGAAGGGTCATCATCATCGTCGGCGTCATCGTCATCATCGCCATCATCATCATCGCCATCATCTGAGTCACCGACCTCAAAATCAGCATCAGACTCATGATCTTCGACTAAGTCCCCGTGAAAGTCTTCAATAGCATATTCAATTTCATCCTCGCTATCACGATCGCGATCGTCTTCAATATCGTCTGCTTCTTGATACTGCGCTAATAAATTAGCTTCCGTAAATACTGCTCTAACTGGTTCATCGTTTTCAGACATCTGCTCTGGTGATCCCTCTGAATCAGAAAGCTCATAGCTATTGCTATCTAGGGAGTCATTCTCAGGGCTTTCAGCTGCACTATCGTATGTTCCGATTGATATCTCCAATCCAGACGTAGCACCGGGAGCAATACTGATCTCTAATCCGGCTCCCTCGGAAATCTGAGGCATTTCATAATCATCGACGTCACTCTCTGTGAAGTAAAATACGTCGTAGAAGCTATTATTATCGTTCGTATCATCTTCTTCAACATTGACGTTTTCATTAATATTACTGTGGCTCAGATTGCGCAGCGATATGTTGCTGTCTCCAGAACTATCTGCTGATGCAGACTCTCTAGACAGCTCTTCACCTTGAGTAGAAACATACGTCTCAGATTCAAGCTCGCTTCCCGGCTCATCGAGCTTCCGAAAAAACCACAGACTTTGGGGCTCTTCATTAATATCATAAAGTTGAACATTGATATCCATTCTTCCGGCATCTTTCGGTAAGTGCACTGCCCACCCAGGCCCGAACGCCTCAAGCAATCGTTCTTTGCCGATTTTCAGAGACTCGCGCTTAAGTAAGGTCTGAAGATAAGGAGTCCAGTATTGTGATTGAATATCGACATCAGTGAATGTATTGTGTAGTCGCTCTCGCCGTAACTTCTCAGCAAGGTGGTACTCTGAAAGTGCAATCACATCAGCTGTTACAGGATGCCTTATTCGGGAGTGATTTTCGTATGATGCCTGTCGAAATATATCAGGATTAGGAAGGCAGGCAATTCGCTCCCTCTCAGGGGATTCAAACATATGCTCCAAAATGGCACGGATAAGATCATATCTTGGAGACCATCCTTGACTTATTACTAGACTTGGCGCAACTTCTTGTTGATTCAGAACTTCATTAACATTGGCCTGCAAGCTACCATCGCTCAACGGCGAAATTTCGTCCTGGTGAGCATGTCTTAGACGGACAAATTGCGATATAGCTACCGCAAGACGGAAAACTTGAAATTGAGCATCAGAACGCGGAAGGTCCAGTTCCCCAAATTTTCTCATAAGAGATTCCGAAACTGCTAAAGAACTTCCAACGTCGCCTGAGTTGAAAAACATACTGCGAAGTTGTTTGTACAGATTGTGAACAGGCGCGAGTGCTGGTAGACGATGAGAAATTTGCACTAAAGGTATAGACACTTGCTGTTGACGAGCCTCAAATTCTAAATTGCGTGTGGATGGTGACGACTCAATAGTGGATGGTGGCGCATCATCATTGACTGAACTACCAGAAGAAGCATGTCTTCGCTTCCGAGCACTTGAACAACTAGGATCATCTTGCGATAGATTAGTCGCATCTTCCGCTAATGGACCAGACTTCTTTGAAATCGTGAATTTTGATGTGCCGTTCTTTTCAGCGCCTAGAGACTCTTTATTGCTCGCGTGAATGTTGAATAGATATACGCCATCAGCGGACCAGCTGCCCACCAGCTCACTAGGTCTCGAGGTAGAAAACTTCGCGGCTGTTATATGATGAGCTGTTCGTGCTTTAGGCATAAATCTTCTCACACATTGAGTACTTTTGGAGAGATCTGTGGGCATGCCCCAAGATTCTCGAATGTCTCGTGGTAGGTATCTGCGATCATGAAGAAAAATGCAAGGGTGGGAGCCCCCTAACGCGATGTATTGAGGCTGTGATGGGGACAAAGTAACGGTATTTAAAGAGATTTTCTGAGAATGATACGAGATCAGAGGAGGAGCTGCTGTGGCATCAAAAGAACGATACCGATCAGGGGCGCGAAGGTCAATCTGACGAATATCACCTAATAACAGAATCAGTCAGCGCTAGAAAGAAGGGAGTATCACTTCGAAACATACCATCCTCGCTACAAGTCAAAAAGAGATGTGAACTGTCGCCGTCCGGTACGATCCGCTTAACACGATCGCGATAGCATTGAAACACGTCCCTAGTTATTGCGCTTCCATTATTGAGATCAAACACGCGCACTTCTGCATCTCCTGCAGCAGATATAACTACGCTATTTCCCGAATGCGGCATAAATTTAACAGAGAAGATATTTCGCGTGTGGCCAGTCGCGAAACGGAGCCGCATGGGGTATGAAGGACTATCAGTTGAATAGACGTTAATGTGGGTATCATCGGATCCCGAAGCCAGAAGACGGCCGTCGGAGGACCAGCATAAGGCATTGATACACCCGGAATGTCTGCACTCAACCAATCAGCATATATAAAATAACAACAACGTAAGACAGAGATCGCGAACCCAAATAGCTGGTGAGTGAGCTCAAGATCCTTGACAAACAGTCTGGAGGAGTAGAGCTTCGGGATAGCTGACCCGCGATCCAGCTCGCGATCAAGAAGAGTGCGCGCAAACGACATCGCGACAGGGAGACACCATAGTCAAAGTAAGAACAGCAGCTGCAAGTAAATAGAAATCCGAAAGCAATAACTGTATATTCTCAGGAAATAATTTCGATTGATATCGACAAGGACCAGGCGCCGCGCTATCTTGGGTTTCGTCATAGAATAGCAGTTGGGAGATGACGGCACGCTTATGCAATGCGTTCGCTTTCCACTTTCGCGTGCCCTAATCCACTTCTCGCAGCGTGCGAGACGCCCGCCCGCTTGTTATGGATCCGCTTGGACTATGACGACGACGACGACACTCCACGATTTTCTTCGTACCAGCATTGTTCACTCTGCCGCCATCGCCCTTGCCGCTCTTCCACTCCTGCCCTTCGTGACAATGCCTTCCCTTCCACTCATCTACGTCTTCAACGATGCCGACGACATGGCTCCGGCCCTCGCAGACTACGTTCTCTCCGCCCAGGCCGCTGCCCTCCAGCGCCATGACGCTTTCAAGATTGGCGTTTCAGGTGGCTCCCTCGTCGCCAACCTGAATAAAGCCCTTTTGCACAACCCGAATGTCGAGTGGGGAAAGTGGTACGTGACTTCTCTATTGCGGATTCGCCGGTTTCGGGCTGTTGCTTTAGCTATTTCTGCCGAGGCGCTCCGCCATAAGTAGCACTATCTATGGACGGATTGTCCATCGGCAATGCGCGCGATTGCCTATCGTTCGTCGCGATTTCAGCCAATAGAGCGCTTTTAAATATTTTGTGCAAATGAATAGCTGATGTATACTTACTTTTCTTTTTTGTTTCTAGGCACATCTTTTTTGCTGACGAGCGCCTTGTTGAACTTGACTCGCCTGATAGTAATTACGGCTTACTCAAGGCCGGACTTCTTGACCAGCTCCCGGAAGGCACCGCTCAGCCAATCGTGCACGGAATAGATTATTCATTACTTGAAGACTCACTTGAAGCTGCTGACGCGTACGAGAAGGAATTGATTAAGAGCTTTGCTGCTAAAGGTAGATAAACTCCGCCGGTTACATCATTTAATCAGACCCTAACAGTCTCTTTGATAGACTCTGTCAGACTTCCTGCTTTTGACTTACTGCTTCTCGGATGCGGTCCCGATGGTCACACTTGCTCTCTGTTCCCTGGCCATGAATTGTTGCGGGAAAATATCGCTTGGGTTGCTCCAATCGAAGACTCGCCCAAGCCTCCACCAAGACGGATCACCCTTACTCTCCCGGTCGTTACCCAGTCGATAAGGTAAAATCTATACATTCGAAGTGTTGGGTTTTAAGTTAGAAGCTAATAATTGTCATATAGAATTGCTTTTGTGGCCGTTGGTGAGTCGAAAGCTCCTGTCTTGAAGACTGTCTTCGAGAATCCGGAGGAGGGACTGCCGTGCTCTCTTGTGAACGAAGGTGCTCGAGGAAAGGTCACATGGTTCGTTGACGCACCAGCAGTGAAGGGAGTCGCAGTTCAGAAGAAGGAATACAAGACTCCTTCATTATAAGATTATGATATACAGTATGTATATGAATGTATATGACGGTACGAGAGGAAGCGGTTGAGCAATCGTCGACAAATGTGGATTAGTATTTTATGTTTTATTTGCTGGAGCGATAGGAATGATGTTTGAGCGCTACTGCTTCCACCTCGACTGAAAGAAACCAGAAAAGCCAATAAAAATACGTGGCCAGCGCAAATTACTAATATTTTGCACTCAGCCAGTCAGTTTCAGTCAGTTTAGCATGGTTGGCTTGCGTGGGCGGAATATATGATACAGAGCGTGTGGGTTGTACATGTGTATATTTGATTGCGTGCGTTATTGAAGCAGTCGCACTATCCGACTAATCAGGAGTCGACGGTTGATCGTCCAATTCAATACCATGAATGGTAAGCTCGTGTATGTGTTTATTTAAACGCGGCGGCTTCTATGCAATCAGAAGTGCCGTTTGCCTTGTATTTTTTTCGTACTCTTTTTTTTTTTGTCAGTTTCATTATTCATGTGCCAGTCTTTTACGCTAATTTGCTTTTATCTCATATTTTGTTACAACAATGTTGCTAGTTGTCCAGGATATGTCTCCTCTTTCGTTCGATGTATTGTCATAGGCATTTTATTGGGTTTTTTCCTTTGATACTATTTTTATCTCTTTGTTTCTTTTGATTTAGTTGCGGATGTCGTATACGATCTAAATGCTGCTTTTGAATATACAAAATGCAGGATTAAACAATTTGTAAACTTGAATAGGTGTAATGGCGGAAGGTGCCGAAGCGTAGGGGCATTTATGTTATATAAGTCGATGTAAGATTTGAATACGACTGAAGCTGGACAGAGAAAATGGTCAGACATGGATGTCTGCAGTTGCGCTACCGGAACTGGGAGGAAGGTGTAGGGTGGCTTTGGGACAGGAGCGGGGATGGTGAGTTGCGGGGGGTTGGTGGGAACTTAGGCTGACCGGGGAACTCGGAAGACGCTCTTCCAGCCGCAGCCACTCAAAGATACACCATCTGCCCTGGCGAGCCTCCCCCGCGTGCCCCCACCGGCGTCTGCCGAAGACATATAGAGCCAATGGCTCTCCCGATGGTCTCCTATCTCGTGCACAGAACTGAGCGTCGAACCAGGAACCATGTCATCTGCTCTCCTGCTCGGCGACATCGAGAACCCGAAGATCACGAACCGCAACAGGCTTCCCACCCGTGCCTACGCGCTCCCTGACACCTCCGTCGTCCTCAACGGCGACTGGAACTTCTCCTACGCCTCCTCTCCTCTTCTTGTCCCTTCGCCAGATACACCCGCAGATGCTTCGTGGAACCGCATCGCGGTGCCAGGAAATTGGCAACTCCAGGGCTACGGCCACCCGCACTACACCAATGTCGTCTACCCAATCCCCGTCGACCCGCCTCACGTGCCATCAGTCAATCCAACCGGAGTCTACGAATGCGAATTCTCCCTGCCGACTGACTGTGCAGCTGGTTCTGAAATCCGCATCAGATTTGACGGAGTAGACTCGGCGTATCATGTTTATCTCAACGCCGAGCTTATCGGATTCAGCAAGGTTTCTCGATCATCTTCCGAGTACGATGTTACTGATATGGTTAAAGCTTTTGGAAATGTTTTGCGTGTGTACGTGTACCAGTGGTCAGATGCAACCTACATTGAAGATCAGGATCAGTGGTGGTTGTCTGGTTCGTGAGGCCTTTGCTTGAAAGCTGTCTGTGACATTTAATTTTAACTTTAATAATGCCAGGCATTTTCCGTGACGTGACTCTCATCGCTTTCCCTCCCGCTGGACATATCAATGACTTCTGCGTGGTGACTGACGTTGCTGAGGATCTTTCTACTGCAATTGTGTCTGTTGAAGTTTCCACTGCTCGAATCAAGGAAAATACAAAGATTGAGATCAAATTTGGTGATCAAGCGCCCGTCTCTATCCCCGCATCCGCTAAGGAGTCGGTGTACAAGTCGCAGATTGCTATTGAGAAACCTAAGCTCTGGACTGCTGAGACTCCTAACTTATATCTCCTAACTATTTCTCTTGGGGATATTCATACCGTTTCTCAGAATGTTGGTGTGCGCACGATCAAGATTATCAATGGACTGATCTGTTGCAATGGTACCCCCCTTGAATTTCGCGGGGTTAATAGGCATGACCATCATCCTAAGTACGGTCGTGCAGTTCCACTTGAATTCATCAAAGAAGATCTCTTGCTTATGAAGACTTACAACGTCAATGCGTTGCGCACATCGCATTACCCCAATGATCCGCGCGTATATGCTCTATGTGATGAACTTGGCTTGTGGGTAATGGACGAGACTGATCTCGAATGTCACGGATTTTACGATGCAGTTGCTCGTCCTGATGAGATTCCTGAGCTTATGGACTACGATCAACGCAAGAAGCTCGTTTTCCCTCGCGCTGCAGAATTCACCTCTAACAATCCTGATTGGGAAGATGCATACCTTGACCGTCTACGGTTGCTTGTCCTTCGTGACCGAAACCATCCATGTGTTGTTATTTGGTCGCTTGGGAACGAGTCGTTTTACGGTCAAAATCATGCTAAGATGTATGAACTTTCGCACAAGCTTGATCCTACTCGTCCAGTACACTATGAAGGTGATATGAAGGCTGTTACTGCCGATATGTTTTCAGTCATGTATACTCCTCCTGATAAGTTGCGACAGATGGCATCCGAATTCGGACCTAATTTTGCTAAGCCATTAATCATGTGCGAATATGTTCACGCAATGGGCAATGGCCCTGGCGGATGGAAAGAATACATGGATGTTTTTCGTGAACTCCCTGTCATGCAAGGTGGTTTTGTCTGGGAATGGGCTAACCATGGGTTCATGGTTGAGAAGGATAAAGCCCACGTGTATTACGCTTATGGGGGAGATTATGGAGAGTTTCCTAATGATGGCACATTTATTATGGATGGTCTCTTGAACTCTGACCATACTCCTACCCCCGGCATGATTGAGATGAAAAAAGCCTATGAACCTGTCAAGGTTACTGTGGATGGAAATTCGGTGACAATTAAGAGTCACTACGATTTTATCTCGTTGGACCATTTGGTGGCTAGATATGTGGTTTCCAAGTTCCCGCTTTCTTCGTATGCTTGCCCTTCCTGCATCAATAATGTTGAAATTCTAACGAGCAATATAGTACTGCCAAGCCTGAAATTTTGCAGGAAGGTCCATTTGATATCCCTGAAGTTGCTCCCGGCGCTACAGTCAAGACTCCTCTTCCATCCATCAAGCTTTCTTCCGAGAATGCTGCCGACAGCGAAGTCTGGCTCACGATTATATTCTCGCTCAAAGAAACATGCAACTGGGCTTCTAAAGGCCATGAAATCGCATGGACTCAGTCTGCACTTCAAGCTCCTGCTCATACCCCTTCACTGCCGTCTTCATCAGATAGCGCTATAATTTCGATGAAAGCAATCGTTGATACCCCTGCTCATTTGACGTTGGAAGCGGAGGATTTCTTGTTTGATTTTGATAAAGTTCAGTCAAAGATTGTTAATTGGACCGTAGATGGAAAGCAACTTCTTACAAGCCAGAGTAATGCTCTTACATTTTGGCGTACACCTACTAGCAATGACAATCCTGTCGATCTCCCGAATTGGCAGAACTTTGGTCTCGATCATATGTCTTTACGTTCGATTTCAACTGAATATGTCGCAGCTAAGGACGGTGTTGTTACTATTGTCGCTAAGAGTGAATGCGTAACTCCTGTCCTGTCGTGGAAGTTCAGTATTGACACATCTTTCATTATCAGCGCTGCAACAAAATCAATCCGAATTAAGACTAGAGTCTCACCCACTGCTCGTGCTCAGAACATGATTCCAGTCGAAATCCCTCGCATCGGTTACGAATTTTCAATTCCTTCAACTCTTTCTGAGAACGGAGCTGCAGTTGCAAAGTGGTTCGGTCTTGGACCAGGAGAATCTTATGCAGACAAGAAGCTGGGTGTGAAAGTTGGGGTGTTTGAAATCAAAGCTAGTGCATTAGATTTTTCATATGAAGTTCCGCAAGAGAATGGAAATCATGAGCAAACTCGTTGGGTTGCAGTCACATCTCCCAAGTCCGGTACCGGTCTTGAGATTTCAATGTATGAAAGCTCCGGAGCGTGCCACCCATTTGGATTTAAAGTCTCCGATAAAATTGATGGACTCAATGGCGCTAGACATCCATGTGACGTCACTAAAAGCGATGACTGGATTATTCGTGCTGATTACGCGCAGCACGGTGTCGGTACTCAAGCTTGTGGTCCTGGAGTATTTGAGCCATATAGACTTAAGGTTGGTAAGGGGTTTACTTTTGACGTGCTACTTAAGGCAGTGTGAGCTAATGCCTTCTCTCTGGGATTGATTTGATGTGAAAAGAAGTGAATTGCAAGAAACTAAGCAAAGTGAATTTTATATCAAAACTGAGAAACATGAGCTAAATCACCGACATAAGCGACGTAGAGTAGATTGATCCTTAATATTAGAAACGAGAATAGCACAAGTCATCTGGAAGAACTAATCGGCATATTAAATCAGTAGACTGCAAAAGCATTCATATCATTTTCATCAAGCGTTGGTGTTCATTGCCACAGTTGGCAAGTTGATACTCATCCGGCAGTACTCGGGATCTGCAGCAATTTGCCCATGGTTAACAATCCGCTTTCCGGCATGCTGCATCATCTGCTCAATTCCTCAGTATTTGAAAATCCTTGACTTACCGCTATCTTGGATGGTTTGGAGCAGCGCAGTTTACATTCGCTCGCGAGTAGATTGTTACTGCCAAATCACGTGATAATTTTACCGAGTTCTCGCTCACTCTTCAATTTTCACACCACGGCAGCCAAAAGGGCTTGTGAGCGAAGCAAGTCAATGATGTCTGCACGAGAGGAACGTAAGATGCGAGAAATGGTCGCTCGTATTGAGCGCCTTGAGCAAGAAGACAAAAGTCGCCCCCATGGATCACCAAACGGCATGAGACTTTCGTCGTCGCCTAGTCCCGGAACTTCACAGAAACGCAAACGATCTTCACAAAAGAGTCTATCAGCTAAGAGTACGTCAACGACGAGGGAGGGAGGAGAAGGAGAGGGGTTAACGACACATCGAACAACTTCAAATCGTGATTATTTTTCTTCGTATTCGCCGGAATTCGATGCCGGTGCAGAGAGTGAAATGTCGACGGACGACGATATCGATTGGCTGCCGCCGAAACTGGTACTTGTGAGAAAGTTTTTCCGAGCAAAGGAGAAAGAGCGCGCAAGAAGCATGATGATGTCCCCAGATTCAGCGTCGAGTCTTGGAACCACGGCCACGACCAGAGAGTCGCCTTCGGATACAGATATGTCGAGCCGGAAAGGGAGTGCAGCAGCAACCGCTAGTTTTGAGAAGAAGGAGACTAAGAAGACTGGTGATAGAGCCAGTACAACGTCGTCCCCATCTATGGCAACAAGCTCACTTCCTACAAAATCAGTCTCGCCAATGACGAAACCAAAGGAGCTCCTTCCGGATGAAAGTTCTAAAGAACAGGAAACGAAGAGCGCAGGGCCGGATCTAGCGGATTTATTTTCAGACACAGTCGAGGAAACTATAGTCCCTCGGCCAGCTCCTGTTCATGCGCAACTAGAATCAGCGACTGCTACCACAGCAACTATTACGGCGGCATCAACGGCCCAAGCGACACATGCAGCAGCGCCGACGCCTGCTACCGCACCAGCACGTCCACCACCACCACAACAACAACAGCAACAGCCGCTGAAGCTCGAGACACCTGCTCCTCAACGCCATGGATCTATATCTCTAACTCCTGGTCAATCGCTTTACGCTACCCCACAGCATCTACAGTATACTCCACAGTCAGCGGCAAGTGCATCCAGAATTCCTACAACACCGACCGCTTTGAATGGATTATCAGCCAAAGCCACTCCTCTGCGAGTGCAACTTCCAACACAGCAATCCGCAAGCCAACAAACGCCGTCGCAGGCACTCTCTCCTTTTGCGGCCGCTGCTTCCCCAACCACTGTCACATCAGGTAGTGCACCGAATTCTGCCGGGGGAGTGACTCCTGTGCAGCCTACGGCTAACGCGGGTGCGGCGACTCCGCATCCTCCACGACCAGTGAAAAAACTGTCTTTTGCGGATTACAAAAAGAAGCAGCAACCTGCCGCTAGTACAGCGAGTGCAAGCAAGGACTCGGCGACTGCAAATGCGAGCACACCGGAGGAGAAGAAATAAGGAGGACTATAGCAGACACTGCTTTGTATATTAGCTAAATCTTGTGCAGTATGATTGTTTCGAATAGCCGTGTATTATTAGTTTTTTTTGTCGAACGGTTGGCGTATGGGATTGTTTATGCAATAATACACAGCTTTTAAAAAATGAATGTTCCATGCCGTGAAGGGCCAGTCGAGATCTCGAGTCTGGACTCCAAGTGACAGCCTTGTGTTCTATTGGACGCGACGAGATGTAAACACGTCCTAATCCCTCTCTGAGCTGCGCTTTTATTCTCTGCTGGGCAAATCAAAGATGGGATAATCTCTTGGTGCGTGGATTGCTTTACTTCTTTTGTTCATTGCAGTATGGCTGACTCTGCGATGCTATAGGGCGACGCAGCCAAAGGCACCTCCTTGCTCAAAACGCGTCGCGCGCGATGTCATACGGTCCGTTCCGGCTCCGTTTATCCGATAGTTCCACCAAGACTAACAAAAGAGTTCTATAGGCAGAAACCGGGGAGGCAAACAAAGTAAGCCCCAATCTTCCCGGCGTGTCTGGCCGTCAATCGGGAAATGCGGAAGGATACATGTACACGGAGGCCAACAAGCGCGCGGGAGTGCTCTGGTCCGAGGATACGCTGGCCGATTACCTCGAGAACTCGAAGAAGTACATTCCCAGCATGAAGATGGCTTAGGTCTGAAAAAGCTGAAGGATCGAAAAGATGGGGTTGCGTTCTTGAAGCAGGCTTGTGCGTGATGTTGCGTCTTTAGGACAGTGTTCGCTGCTGGCAGCAGCTCGTGGCATATTCAAGAATATATAGATTACGTGCGCTACAGATAGCCCCTGCATAGGCATTACATCGACGACGTTGACCAGGTAGACTACACTGACAGAATGAGCAAGTATCTATGCATGGATGGAACATCGGTCAAATCATTGTAGCTACGTTACATAACCTGCTACCACCACGTGACGGGTCACGGCCCGACGGCGGCGGAGAGGCGGGTAGAGCTCGGTGTGATCTGTGATCTAAAATAGAGTTTGGGATGCGGTAAGGGGCTGGGTGGTCGCCTGAAGAGGCAAGCGAGTTTCCTGAAGAGGCAGGCGACTGAGTTCTACCGAATCTGGGAGCGCTCCTCCAGGACAAACATTCTCTGGCGGGTTCCCGAGGAGGCTTAACCCGCAGACGAGCAGATGCTCCCGGACACAGATTTAGTCGCGGCGCTGCCTGCCTCTTCCTGCGCTCTGTCGCCGTCTCTCTCTTCCTCTTCCTCCTCTTCCTCCTCTTCCTCCTCTTCCCCCTCCCACTCTCTCCTTCCTCCCTCCTTTCCCCCGGATCCTTCTCGTGCTGCGTGCCGCCGCCATGTTCTTCTGCCCCCAGCCCATGCTCCACGACGCCGCCGCCATGCCCTTCGCCAACAACCCATATGGCTACGGCGACTACAGCATCTACGCCGGCGCTCAGATGTCCCTCGAGGAGCAGCCCACCCAGTCGATGATGGTCCTGCCCGAGCAGCATATGCAACAGCAGCAGAAAATGCACCAGGCCGTCTCGCGCAAGCGCACTATCCACGACGCTGAGGCGAACACTGATCGCATGGATCCGGCCGCACTCTCGCTGCGTACCACAGCGCCGCTCAAGAGACGCAGCGCGAAACCTATCGAGACACACATCCACGGTCCGTAGTTCTGTCTTTAGCCTTGTTACTTTGAACGCGTCCCCGTTGTACTGACTGCCTCTCTAGCCTCGACCCTCAGACGCCTCTTCAACGCGAATCAGGCCCAGCAGGCTTCAGCCGCGTGCTCGAGCGCCCCTATCCAGCCCACAGAGGACCTCGAGTGCGAGGACTGCGACAACACAATCATGCTCGACGAGTACACTGCGGATCCGGACGCGTACTCGTGCTTCGCGTGCAATCGGACCGTGTGTTGGCGCTGCTCGCTGCGTACGCCAGAGACCAGCTCTGCGCTGGAGTGTCTGCAGTGCGCACACTCTCGCGGACTGATGCTGGGCTAGAGTTGTCTGTGTCTTATATGTGTATCTCGTTGCGGTGTCCGGGCTTGCTTAATTTGCTGGTGTTTTGTTTGCTTTTTTTGAGGGTTTTCAGGTCTTTCTGGCGTAAAATTGCCCTTTGTATTGTACTTATTTTGCTTTTGCTGTTGTTTGACAGCATGTGTAGTTCTATGCTGCTTCTGCTTGTTCATAAAACGGAGTGGGGTCTAGGAGCGACCGGGGGATAGTTTGGACTAGTCTTTGATTTACATGTTATATATATATATATATATATGTATGTATATTCGTCGATATGGCGACCGGGTATATAAACCGATCTATCGCATGATCTAGTATTCACAAAATTAATACACATTCTCTTCGCCGAAACCACTCGCGCTAACTATGTGGGATTCATTCAGACAGTTTAAATCCGAGAATCGGCTGCTTGCAGATTATAGTCGCGCCGAGCAACCGCGGAAATTTTGAGTTAGCTTTTTTTCACCGCCGCACACGCTGGCCGGACGTGGATTTTTACTCTCTTGGGCCTTCGCAAAAAGTATGAATAGAGTTTAACTATGCTTTATGTGTTTGCGTGCTTATGCCATAGGGTACAATTGTGCATTTATGCATTTAAAAACTCTAAACTCCCAAAGCAAAAATTTCTCTGGCGCTCAAGGCGAAGAGGGAGCTCGACACCGACTGGATCACCAGCAGAAGGTCTTGCTTGCGTACTCATCTGGTTGACTCTAAGCTTCAAGCTTTTATTTAGTTTAGAACTAAAGTCGACATGGTATGTTCCGTCTACATAAGAGTAAGAGAAGAAGCGACTTTGCTAACCCATTTCGCTCGGCTGAATACAGCCTCAGAACGAGTACATCGAAGAACACATCAAGAAGCATGGTCGGCGGTTAGATTATGAGGAACGCAAGTATGCAATTCCTGATTGTTGCTGAATCCTTTCTAGTTTGATTTATAATTACTAACGATATCTTGGTGCAGGCGGAAGAAAGAGGCCAGAGAGTCTCATCGGATCTCCAAAGATGCTCAGCGTTTGACGGGTTTCCGAGCAAAGATGTTTGCTAAGAAGAGACATCAGGAGAAGATTGAGATGAAGAAGAAAATTAAGCAGCACGAGAAATCAACCGTTGCTAACCAAACCAGTACCCCCGACGACCCTGATGGTCTTCCCGCATACCTTCTCGATCGTCAAAACACAAACCAAGCAAAGGCCCTCTCGACCTCTATCAAGCAGAAGCGAATGGAGAAAGCTGCTAAATTTGCCGTGCCATTGCCCAAAGTTCGTGGTATTTCTGAAGAAGAGATGTTTAAGGTTATAAAATCTGGAAAGTCGCGACGGAAAGGCTGGAAGCGTATGATCACAAAGCACACGTTCGTCGGAGAGGGATTTACTCGTCGTCCCGTCAAATTCGAGCGTATCATCAGACCTAGCGCTCTACGTCAAAAGAAAGCTAATGTCACTCATCCTGAACTCGGAGTTACTGTTCACTTACCAATCTTATCAGTTAAGAAGAATCCTCAAAATCCTCTGTACACCCAGCTTGGTGTCTTGACAAAGGGTACTATTATCGAGGTTAATGTTAGTGAGCTCGGTTTGGTCACCGCTGGAGGAAAAGTCGTTTGGGGTAAATACGCTCAGGTCACGAACGAGCCTGATCGTGACGGTTGTGTCAATGCAGTTCTCCTCGTTTAAATTTTAGGCTTGCATGTATGTTTTCTTCTCATAGTTGATAAATTCTTTACTTTGTATTTGGTAATTCTGGGTTTTGTTATTATCTAATCATGCGGGTTTCTTTGCTGTATTAAAATTCAAAAGTGATGGGTGTTGTAAAAATTGGTGTCATGTCCGTTCTGTCTATTCTCATATAAAAATACATATGCATATTACTATAAAAACAGAAACGACAGCTTAATGCAATCAAAATTTCCTTAAAAATGTCCACTGTGAGTAGCATGTTTTTCTCCGCCGGATCCTGACTCGGGTCCAAGATGATAGGCATCTTGGAATCCAGCTTCATCGCCTGGTCTCGCTCTGCACCAGAATCTAGTAAACTTATCATTCGAGCCTGTACAAAGAACATGGCCTAGAGGATGGAATTCCATTGACCAGATGGCGCTCTCGTGTGCATATGGGATAGATTGAACAGGTTCAACATTACGGGCAGCCGAGGCAACAGCTGAGCCAGCGCCTGCGACGGCGCTATTAGTACTACTACTCATCGAGTTTGACGTTCCGGATCGCAAGCCAGAAGACGAAACCGAAGCCATTGAAGATGCAGCCCCAGACTGATAATCATCAAGTAGATAAAAATAGACTGCACCGTTATAATCACCTGTAGCGATCATTGAATCGTGAATTGGATGCCAGGCATGAGTTGTAATGTCAACACTTGATCCTCTTAAAACAGCAACGTCTCGCATCATTCTAATGTCGAAAATTCGGCTTGTTTGATCGCGCGATGAAGTCGCTAACAGATTACCTCTTGTAGGCTGAAATTTTGCTCGCGTGATTGTGTTTTTGTGTCCATGTAGTGTTGTTAAGCACTTTCCTGTCCGGGGGTCCCAGAGCTTGACTAAGTTATCTTTCGAACCACTTACTATAAGACCCTTCGTTGGATGCCAGTCGACACATTTAACGTCCCAGCCATGGCCTTGCAGTGATCTCTCTTCTATACCTTCGTTGAAATTCCAAATCTTGAGAGTACTATCATCACTAGCAGTAACAAACTTTGTATCAGTCGGAGAGAATCTGTTAAAAATAGGAGAGTAGTCAGTAACCATTCAAATCATTTTGCTAAAAAAAATCCTCAAGCTGGGCCGCATACGATAAATCACGAACCGCCTCCCGATGTGCAGCCAAAACTTTCACATTATTCATATTCGGCTGCCAATACTTAACAAGACCTTCTTGATCTCCCGATAAAAACCAATCGTCATTATTCGACCATTCTCCCGCTCTAATAGTTTGATCATGCGCCTGCATAATTGTCTCGAAGTTGAAGCTCATGCCGTTCCATAGTGTGAATTCTCCGCTACTGCTCGCGCCTAGAACTCGTCGTCCTTCGGGAGTCCAACGTACTAGATTGACTGGATGGCGCATTTTGTTAACGCTTGCATGGACAAATTTGGGGGCAATGCTAGTTAACGGGTTGTATGGATAAGCTGCCGGTGGATAGATCTAGGACTTCATGTTAGATCAACTGAAAGAAAATAAAAGAAGCACAATATTCTTACATCGATAATGTAATCTTTACTCGGCCTCACAACACCTGGTTCTCTAACATAAGGACATGCCGCTCGTTTATGTTTCCATCTTGCAACACTTCCAATATAATCCACAGTTCTCCTATGTCCAGTTTTTCGTTGATATGTCTGTTGCTCGTCATTATCGTAATTCAATTGCTGAGCCTGTCGTCCTCCTCCGTATGTCGAATTACCTTGACCATTTGATCTGTCGTAATTCGAACTTCGTCCGCCAGCAGCAGATCGTTGATTATATGTATAACTCCCTGACGTTGATGACATTGTTTAGGCTCTATAATATACGTTCTAGTTTGACGAATATTTGAGTCGGAGATGCAAGTTTATAGAACCGCAAGCCTATTGAGTCGTCTGTTCGTCGACCAGTACCACTTGCACGAAATATATTATACAAATAAATACTCCACACAGCTCATAGCAATATCATACCAGATCCAAACTTTATAGCAAATATATTATATCACTGATACTGCAGTAGCTATTGCTAGATAGTCGACTCCGGGCAACTAGGTGCCGATTTTGATCATTGAGAGACTAAGAAGCTCAAAACCAGCCCTAACCCAATTATTAAGTGTCAGTTCCTAAATTCTTTCGAAAAGACCGCTGCAATCCCAGTCTTGAGGGTTAATACGTCCATCCAAGTTAGCTGTTTAGAAGTTCTGGCGAATAAAATGGCGTTTTATTTTTCCATATACCCTTTAAGTTCTACTAAAATTTGATTGTTGGTATAAATGTGATCGCACGATCGAAACCCGACGAACAACTGGGCTCTGTTTCTAATGCCATGCCAACAATGCTAGCCAACCTGCTCCTATTGGAGACTATATTTGTCTCTCATCTCTTTCAGACCATGATAGGAATACTGTTTAGATATATAATTGCTCGGTTGTTGTTTAAAGAGGCAAATGATGTGCAGCCTTTTAGCTCAGCATTCAGCCGAGATATTTTTGATGATGTCGATGCACTTACTTTGACGATAATGTCAAGGCTATTTTTGCAATCTATGCGATTGCAAGTTCAGAACTAACAAGATAAGACATATTGCCAAAGTTCGATCTGAGGCCGACCGAGCGATATATTATCAGGAGAAGGCGAAAGAAATTTGATGAAATTCTTAAGATCATTTATAAGTACGAATAGTCTGTGTTGGAAGACGCTGCGAATGATTGGAATATGAACTGGTTAGAATTTTATTGCACTTTTGATCACCACTTACGATTTTATCGCGATTGGGATTCATGATCGATACATGTCCATAGACATAGGTCCATATAGGTGCAGTCAAGTAGCTGTTTCTGCATTTGCACTATGGTCTAACTACCCACCAAAAATCAACGGTTAAATTTCGACGTTAACGATCATTCGGTGTAGCGGACTAGTTGCGCCCATATCTAAATTTCGGCTCGCTTATCACCTATCGCTTACCGAAGATAATCACTGGTTTCTGTTCATTTATTTGAATAACACTACCGAGTCTGATATCAAAGTATTAGATACACAAATTGAGCTACCGAATGAATTCCAACGGCTTGCGCGCATTCATTGTAGATTTAATTGCGCTTGAAGCTATACATAAACACTCAATGTGATCCATAGAAAGGTACATAGTTCTGCAGCTGGTTGATGATAGCTTGTCTTTCGGTATCAAAAATCATTTCGTTATTAAATCAAATACAAAAGAGAACAGTGATCTCTCTCTAGTCAAGTCAGACACTACTTACCTGAAAACGCCTTGTAAAGCAATGCCTTGTTTGACGACACTATCTTCGCGATAGTTTCTCTACTATTGCGCGATCGCCGCGAGCGATGACGCGCTACCCCTGAAAACACTAATCCACGAGTCATCGGGGTGCGCTCGATCGATTATCACTCCCCGCATTTTAATAGAGAGGTGTGCAGGGTATACATAAGATTGATAAAATGCGATGAATGATTAATGATATAAGGTGCATTGACCGAGGCCAAAGACTATCGTTGTAGTCGGTTACGTTCTCCACGTGGCTTGAGATGTACCCGTCGACTGATTTTATATATTCTGGGCATGTGCCAGACACTATACCAAACTTACAATCAACTAGTCACATAAAAAATCGTTTTTCAGTCAAAGCATGACGTTATGCATTAAGCGAGCGAAAGCATTGATTGAAATATCGAGACAGCTGCTTGGCCGCTCTTGCTCTCAGCTTTCCTTAATTGTGACAATTCTACGACTTACTAGTTGACTTTGACTGCTATACGATGCCTTCTCACTTTGATACACTCCAGATCCACGCTGGGTATGTTGTTTAATGCTCTTTTTTGACGATCAAAGAAGACATGAAGTGCTAATAATCCTACATAGGCAAGAAAAACCCGACTCTGCGACCAACGCCCGCGCAGTTCCGATCTACGCCTCAACAGTGAGTTCACCTATCTTTGCTCTCTTCCCTCTTCCTTATAATGGCTACTAGCGTTACTAACTCATGCTGAAAGTCTTTTGTTTTTAATGATTCAGCCCATGGAGCTCGTCTGTTCGGTCTTGAAGAAGCTGGAAACATTTACTCCAGAATCGGAAATCCAACTGTAGCAGTCTTCGAGAGTCGAATGGCTGCACTGGAAGGTGGTGTTGCTGCAGTTGCTGCTAGTTCCGGACAAGCTGCTCAATTCATGTGCGTACAGTTATGTCGGCATATTTCGAGATGGTTGAAAGAAAGACTAATTATATTGTAAATATATCAGGACTATCTCGGCCTTAGCGGAAGCTGGTGATAACATCATCTCGACTTCGTTTCTTTACGGCGGCACATATAATCAATTCAAAGTCTACTTCAAAAGATTAGGAATCGAGACCCGATTCGTATCTGGAGATCAGGCTGAAGATTTTGATAGGTTGATTGATGGCAAGACCAAGGCCGTCTATGTCGAGAGTATTGGAAATCCGAAATATAATATTCCTGATTTTGAGAAAATCGCTGCTGTGGCACAGAAACATGGCGTGCCTTTAATCGTTGATAACACATTTGGTGCGGGTGGCTATTTAATTAATCCGATTAAGTACGGTGCTAATATCATCGTGCACTCTGCAACCAAGTGGATCGGAGGTCACGGCACTACGATTGCAGGAGTCATTATTGACGCTGGAAACTTCCCTTGGTCAAAATATCCTGAACGATTCCCTCAATATTCGCAACCTTCAGCCGGATACCACGGTCTCAAATTCTCCGAAGCACTCGGGGACAAAAATGCGTTCGCAACTCAGCTCCGTCTCGAAGTTCTTCGCGACTCTGGAGCAACTTTGAATCCGTTTGCTGCATTTTTGCTGTTGCAAGGACTCGAGACTCTTTCGCTCCGCGTCGATAGGCATGTGTCGAACGCATTAGCTCTTGCGCGATATCTTGAGAAATCGCCATTCGTAGCCTGGGTCTCGTACCCCGGTCTTGCAAGTCATCCATCTCACGAGCTCGCAAAGAAATACCTTGAAAACGGGTTCGGTGCCGTTCTTTCATTTGGTGCCAAGGGCGGACCAGAGGCAGGTGCTCAAGTTACCGATAGTCTCAAGCTCGCTTCGAATCTTGCAAACGTAGGAGATCTTAAGACGTTAGTTATCGCGCCATACTTTACGACGCATCAGCAGTTGAGCGAGGAGGAGAAGAAGGACAGCGGCGTCACTGCGGATTTGATTCGGGTGGCCGTCGGTGCGGAATTTATTGATGATATCATTGCCGACTTTGAGCAAGCTTTTAAGGCGGTGGCGGGAAATGCTTAGATTACATTGATCAACTATTGAATAAATCGCAATCAATTGAACTGCAGCGAGCCAGGGTAAATAGCGTTCAGGCAAACGCACGCCACAAAGGTTCTCATCGCATCTAGCGCGCAATCTGCGAGAGAGGCGAGTGCGGGGTCTGCATGATTGTCGGAGTTGAGACTGCAAAAGGGAAGAACAGCCGTTGTAGTTGTAGATGATAATGAGCACGAGGCTAGATCTGGCCACGCGATGGCAGATCTAAGCTTGAAACGGTGTCCTGACAAAAGCATTGGAAGGCGTCGCGAGCACCATCGGCTCGGGCTTCCTCCACTCCCTTTCGTTCCTATTCTATATTCTGGCGTCTAATCGGCTGCTACGTCCATGCAGAGCGAGTGCTACGACGCAGCTGCATACGAACAAGGCGTAAATGCTACCCACGAGAAAGCCGTCACCTTTGCAGCGGGCCTTATCGTGCCTTTGTGATGATGTGATGCATAAATTAATTAATTCCGGCACGATAACAGGATGGCTTCCAGAAGCCTGTTTCGCGTCCGCCCTAGCCCTTTTACGGTCTGGCGTAGGAAAGTCGGGCGGACGGCCACTCAAGCGAGAGCAGCGAACCGACTTTTCGACAGCTGCTCCGTTCATTTCTGCTGCTCCAGGTTTGCCCTTTTACATCTCGCCACTTTGCGCACGTCAATGCGCTACTAGAATCGCTTATTGATCTTGCTCTCTTCGATTGCAGATCTCATCTGAAGCTTTTCATATTTCTTCTTGCGGAGGAGTACTTTACTTGTGCTCGAGCGTCTACTCCACAATTACTTTCAACCTTTTGCATATTCTGAGTGTTCCTCATCGCGTCTACTACGGCCATAGTAACAGCATTTTATTGCCGCTGTCAAGTACTTAGATCATTCAATCGAGCTCTCTCAACTAATGTACGCGTCCTCTCTCTCTTTCCCGCGCTATTTGAAATGTCTCGTCCGATCTCGATTGTTTTGTGTTCATACTGATCTCCTTTCTATCTTCGCTTCAGATCAACCATTTGATTATCCTAAATATTTATACATAAATTCTGCAATAAAGAAAGAAATAAAAAAGCGACTCAACGCCTTTTTTTTTGGTTCGAGCTTCTTTGTTATCCCAACAATTCTTCCACCTCAAAAACGGCGGCTCCGGACGAGACTGACCGTCCCACCTTTGAGGTTGTCATTTTGGTAATGAGTCTCTTGATTTGCCCGTTTAGTGGATGCATCATGTGTATGTGCTTGTGGATCTGGTTTACTGATTTCTTCTTGTTTTGCAATTTTAGGGAGCCTCAGGTGGGCCGCTTGAGTTTGGTCTCTCGGGTAATCTTGTTAAATCTTTCTCTCAACCATGGAGCAAACACGCAATAGTGGCGATCGATGCCGGTACCTACATGTCTGGTATTAAACGCGCAATACGCTCAGATACTAGTGTACCACTACCTTCCTCAAGTGGATCTTCGCCATCACTTACGAAACCGACTTCAATGGGGCCGACGCAGCATTTAGGAACAGGTGTGTTGCCGTATACTTCGAAATTATCTAATGCTGCGTATGTAGCTCGTGAGCTGGTTGCGGCGGTATGTCTTACGCATGCGCATATGGATCATTTATCCGGGTTCGTGATCAATTCATCTTGCTTCACGGCTGATAATCCTAAAGTTCTTGTGGGGCTACCATGGGTGATTGATAGTATCCAGAAGCACATATTCAACAATGTGATTTGGCCAAATTTGACAAATGAAGGAGATGATCCTATCGGACTTATAACACTACGAAGGTTAGAATGTACGGTGCATGTTGAGCCATGTGAAGATGAGTTGGAAGACAGTGAGACTTATTGTGCGAGTGATCAAAGTGATTCCAGTGATGATACTGGACGAATATCACCGATCGATGACTCGTTTGAAGATGAAGAGCATTATGAACCTATTGCTAACGGCCTCGAGATACGCGCGTATCCAGTTACACACGGATGTGTTCATCACGCAGGACATACGACAAAGCCATTCGAGTCCTCAGCTTTCTTTATCAGAGATATCGAGACTGGTAAAGAAGTTTTGATGTTTGGAGATGTTGAGCCGGACTCGATATCAATCGATCCTCGAAATAGACCCGTGTGGATTGCTGCCGCGCGAAAATTCGGGAGGAATAAATTGTCGGCCATATTTATTGAATGTTCATATGCATCGATCCAGCCTGAACATTCGCTATTTGGGCATTTGTCGCCACCGTTTTTAATTCAAGAGTTGAAGATGTTTGCGAATCTTTTGAAATGCGATATGCCGAGTCAAGAAATTGATGATGTTAATATTGATATCGGAAGGCGGTCATCGACAGATAATGCTGAGCTTTTAAGAAGTGATATGCTGAGTCAAGAAGTTGATGGTGATGGTATTGATATCGGAAGGTGGTCATCGACAGATAAAACTGACACGCAACTTCAGCTGTCACGGCATGGAGCTAATCTATTTGAAGATTTTGGTTTTGAACGAAGAGAAGCTCCAGCTAGCGCTGGTGCTTCATCTCCATTTACTAGTGCTCCTTCGGTTCATTTTACATCTGATGACACAAAATTAGCTTCCTCAGCATACGTCCCTCTGAGCTTCCAACAGCAAATGCTAAATAATCACCAACTTCCGCCGCAGCAGCAGCAGCAAGCACATGCCGGCCTTCCGTACAATTTACATCCTCATCCACATTATCACCATAATTCAAAGCACAAAGCAATGCAGCAATATTCACCAACTTCTTCACGCCGTACTTCAGCTGTTAGCGCGAGTAGTGTCGGTAGTGGAGGAAGTATAAATTCACCTAGCTCAACTCCATTTTTACAAGGTTTAGGCGAAGATGTTGAAGCGAATGCGCCTGTTGTGTTTTTGCGCAATGCTTCATTGAATATTGGATTACCCCCAGTTGCGAATAATGTTTCATTGAATTCATCAGCTCCGCAACGACGAACGAGTTTATTGAGCAATCCACCTGTGCAATCAAATAACTCCCCTACTTCAACAGATGCAGTAAATTCTCCTTCGCAGCAGCGAGCATCGCAACAAAGAACTTCACAACAAGCTCCGGCAGGTCCTCTTGCTGGTCTTGTAGTAGTTATTAATCATGTTAAAGGATTAGTCGACGATGAGCAAGTAATCGCTGCTGGCGGCGGTGAATTAGTTAATAGGCCGTCAAGAAGCGGATTAGCGCCTGCTGAGGAAATTATATCGCTGGAGTTGGAGGCCCTTTTGGCTGAGGAGGAAGATTTAGCTGGATTGAAGATTGTGATGGCGCGGACGGGACAGAGTTTGGTGTTTTGAAATTTTACTTTTTATTTGTTTTGCTTTCTCGAGATATTTGATGCATCGCTTCTATATAGTTATAATAAAAACTGCAATATGAGTGATTGAATATGGGTTTTTAATGCAACCGTCTATTCTTCGGTTTTTGGGCCTGCTTTGAGTCCGTATTTTGAATCCAAAAATTTCGATTTGAAGCATCATATTGAGCAAATCATTTATTTATACCAACAAACGAAACCATTGACCAGTAGCAGCGCAAGAAAAGAGGCAAACAAAAAACTATAATAAAATATCTTACAATAACACAACAGATGAAAAATTGATAATGAATTCAATCATCGCAAATTCGTATCATAAGTAGGAGGTGGAGTTGGAGGTTGGTCGTAATCAGAGTCATCTTCGTAAGGATTCGTATCTCGTCTACCAGTACTATAATTCATTTCATATTGTTGAGTGTCTGGCGAATCATTGGCGTATGGAGTCGCGAATGGATTTGCGGTGGTAGTTGAATATGGGTTATTTATTCTTCCTCCAGTGTTGTATATACTTGCGCCACCTCCATCGACTCTAGAATCGTAATCACTAGCGCTGAACGCATCTTCTTCTTCTTCAGCAAGCATTGTAGTGCCATTCCTTTTTCTGCTTCTGAATAATTTGGATTTAAAACCGTTGATAGAGAAAAGACTTGCTCCAGGAACATTATTACCTGTCGAAGCTTGGATATCCATACCAGCACGACGGTAGTTGAGGAATACACGAACGACGTTGACTGTTGTGACGAAAAACAAAACAAATTCAAAGAGAGAGAACCAGATCACCGCTTTACTGTGAGAATTTATGGAGCTGCATGAAGCGGTATGGGATTTTGTATCATCACGAGCGAATAATAGCTTTGTCGTCGTCGTCGTCGTCGTCGTCGTTGTATCATCTGAAGTATCTGATTCTTCACAGCGGACATAATCAAAGTATTCGACCGTTAAAGAAATGAACCCACAAAACCAAAAGAGAATGAGCAGAGACTCAATCACCAAGACTGCGCCCGGATTATGGAAACGAGGTAAGATTTGCGGGGTTACGGTTTGATAGATCAAGCCTAAGAATGTCGCTATTGTCTGTCATCATAAATAAGTCAATATCCTTAGAAAAGAGAAATATATCACATTGATAAAAAAAAATAAAAAGAATGAGAATGGAAGTTCGTTCGTACCAAGAAGAGCAAGAAGCCGAAAATCGAGTAATAGTAATGTCCAACCAGCCATGCTGTCAACCCGAGCAGGATGAGATTAAATATTGATTGAGCTGTGCGCAATACAAATATAACTGGAACATGTTGCAACTGATCTACTATCCCCATATTTGCAGCTAGTGATTTAATAAGATATGATCAATCGAACTGAGAAGGTGTATTTGGAATTCGTTGAAATCTGACCGCTGCTGATGAACGACGATAGATCAATGGAGCTGCAGGAGAAAGAACTAGATGGCAGTTCCAAATTAGAACCTCCCTCAATTATACACAAAAATCAAATAGCAGAAGAAAACGTACAGGTAAGAGTTTTAACAGACGCTAGCTGACCAGAAGCTGCAATGGCAGTGCAGTAGATGGATGACCTATGTACGTCTCCCCCTCGTGAGCCCGGGGCAGGAGTTTTGATCTCTCCGGATTTACCGCGCTGTGTGGCGCATGGCTTGCTGCGCCTTGGCTCGGCTGTGCGCTTCGCTAGATACACGCGTCACCGTCTCCCGTGACTCGTCGGCGACGCGTTGCGTTTTGTTTACTCAGCGCTGAATAATATTTAGACTGGGACCAACTGGTCCTCCGCGCACGTCAGCTAACTAATGATTCGTTATCCTCTCCACACGATTTCAAGCCAGATAGACCGGTCGATGTACAGCGCAACAACTTGTCTTTACAGGAGATGGAGTTATAGTGAACGCGATAATAAGCTGCCTTGACCAGTCTCGTACCTGTATTTAGTCGGTTTCGTGAGCGCGAGCAGCTAATCTAGTCGCCGGATAGTATTTTGTTAACTGATTCTGTTAGCATCTCCAAAGAGAATAAAGGTGTGATCTTTTGTGATTTGCAATTGGAGTGGAAATTCTTGATGGCTGTGCAGCTTCTTGTATTCTGCCCATTCAAATTATCTTGAAATATAATTGCTTTCTTCGAACTTGTTTTCTCTTTGATTGCTATTGTTGCAGGGGCAATTGGCGATGTTGAATTGTGACATTATTCTCGCGCGTGAGTCGTATAGCCAAATTAGGTGATTCCATGAAATATCAATATCGCAAAGTCGCTTGACAAATCTTGCTAGCTTATAAATTACAGTCGGTACTATTGCTAGATCCTCTGGATATGTCGTGAATATCTCGTCATTGAAGTCGCCGTTTACACTGTTCACGGGCGCCGGAGCTGTTCGCATCATGAACATAGAATGTGAATCTACATTACTATTCACTAAACTGGCGGTTTGCAATACAATTCTACTGTAGATAACCAGATGCACATCGGTACAATCACTACTCGGCTGGTTGGCATGGCAATCAAGGCCTCGTTCAGTCTTTGCCAAGTCGGACATTACGTCAATTCGCAAGCGGCTGACGGTGCCTCGAGACTGATAGTCGACTGTTTTCTGCGTTCCTGCAACCGCCTCTTTATGGAGCGGTGGAATGTCGTTTCAGCAAGCTTGTGCTGCTTGTAGTGTTATGCTTTGTAGAGCGAAGAAATTAATACTATATTCACCTCGAATCACCATTAAAACCACCAGACATAAAAATTAAAAAGGACTATTACATCAGACAGCGAAACTGATCATCATACATTCAACAACGAGAAATTCGATAGCGTCAAGCGGCAACGGCCAGCAGAAGCTGCAGATTATTAATTCAACAAAAACAACGCACAAAACAGCAATAAATAAAATAACATGAGCAGCATCACAATTACTTGGTCTCTGCAGGCGAGCTGACAACAGGAGCATCGGCGACAGTTTCGACGGGCGCAGACCGATCAGGAGCAGCTGCGACATTCGGTGCCTCCGCCATCCCAACTCCGCCAGCAGGGTCTTGATTGACAGACCCCTTCTCGAGATCTTCGGGGGGAACTGCGGCAGCTGTAGTAGTAGTCGCACCTGCCTCACCTGCAGCCGCCCCCACGCCAGCGCCAGCGCCAGCGACACCAGCTCTGTTGCCCGTTGCGTACATCGCATCGGCGCCGTTAAACAATGAGACGCCGGTATAGATAGTCGAAGCTACAAAGAGAGCCCAGGAAAAGGCGCCAAAGGCAATGGCAGCCTTTGCAGTGCCGCACCAGGAGCCAGTAGAGAAGTTATAGCGAACGCCAGACCAGGAGTAGTAGGATCCTCCAGAGCAGCTAAATCCGCCCCATTTAGCAGCTGCGCGATATGTTAGCATTACAGTGCAAGCAGCCGCAGTGGCAGTATACGGGGGTGCGTACCCTGCGCAATGAATCCAGCAAACCAGAAGATGGCAGTGATGAATTCTAGAGCAAACGGAATCCAAGCCAAATTGTGCGTCTGCGTCAAGGTAGGCACATATCGCGGCTGGATGAAGGCGACAAAGGCAAGCAGGAGGAGGGTCCACAGACTGACGAAGAGGAGGAAGTTTGTGGTCGATTGCGAGCCGAAGCCGCTGATGGTGTTTGCGGTGAGGGAAAGGACGAGGATCGCGCAGACGAGCTGCGCGATCCTGAGCCAGAACAGATTGGAGTGTTTGAAGTGGAGGTTGTAGTTCATGATGCAGAGACCAAGCGAGGTGCGGTATTGGGTATGGCAGAGTGTGAGGCAGAAGAAAACGAGACGGCGCGCCGGGTATTTATGCGTAGGCGACGGCGACAGGAGAAATAAGGTGCACTCTGTTTGTTGTCGCTGCTCTGGGGCACTGGCTCATGCATCATGTACGTTATCGCCTGGGCTGGCCTGGCCGGGTGCCCTCTGCGCAGACCGGACTCTGCGGGCTGCTCTTGAGGTAGTCCTACGTCCAGCACCTCTCTCTCTCTCTCTCTCGCAGCAGCAGCAGCAGCCACCAAGCAATCCGTCTCTGAGAGGCTCATGCGCTCCCCGCACAATCCCGGCCTGACCGCGATGAGCACATGGCGAACGGTCGAATCTTGCACGTGCCCGAGATCTCGCGGCCTCATCGGGATTAGCGCTCCGTTCAGCCGCGCCTTTGTCTTCGCCGTGCACGTCATCTCAACTCTCTCGCTCTCTAACTTGCCGCTTCAGGGAACACCGCTCTACACTCAATGCTCGTCTACGTCGCCGTCGTATCGGCCGGACTCGACTGCGCGTGGAACAATCCCCAGGTGGTCGCGATCTGTAGGCAACGGTCTCACGCCGGGAGAGTGCGGTTGAAATCGACCTTCAGCTCCCGGCCGTCTTGCCTGCCAGATGGAGACGCACGCGGGACATCCGCGAGCGTCTCATCTCATATATGGAAATCACCGATTTCAAACTAGCTATCACAGGATATCAATTAGCCACATTGAATAAAATTCATCGCGGTCTTGTTCGCATTGCGCCTTGACAGCGGAGCCACATGTAACGAACTGCAGCCCAAAAATAGTCCCGCTCGCTCCTGGCGACACTGATCGGCACCGTCGACACTTGCCTCCCTTGTGCTTATAACTAATATCCCATTCAAACGCTCAGTGACGAACCTCTGCTGGCGTAGATTGTGTTCTCCGTCATGGCCGAATCGCACGACAGGGGAAACCAAACCCTTCAATCTCGAAACATGCTGTTCAATGTTACCTGCTGCTCTCGCAGTCGCGGTCGAAGGTGTCTAGATCGTTCGTGCACATATGTACTTGGGTCGTGCGTGTATCATGGGGAGAGGCACAATAGACAGGGGACTTCCGACTGTGGCAGTTCCATACTGAAGTAGGACTTTGGACGCTGAAGAAACGCCACACTTTTGGCAGAAATTGAGACCAAACGCAAGACAAATCATTGTACGCAGTTCTGTTCCTAACTATAAATGCACAGAATAGGTGACAATTCTACTCATCATTGCTCAGCAGAGTATTGCTTGGTCGCCCATCTCTGCGAATCGCGGCAGATAGAAAGATAGGAACAATTGAATTAATAGTCAAATAAATCAATCTGCCGCGACAGTTGCAATGTAACGCGTGAGCTGTGTAAATATTTGTCGGCTGCTGCCGATTATAGATCCTGCTGTAATAATGTTTTGCTCGAAAAATCGAGTAATAATCGAAAAAATCAAAATTAAACGGTTTTTAAGTTTAAAGAGCGCACCACATCAAGTTTTATCTATCTGAAATTATCAACAATCTCGATCCTACAAAGGGTGTATTCGCAGTTGCTAAATAAATAAAAAAGGCAGCTACTGTTCTTCAATATAGTCATTGAAGACCTACTGAATTATATTTTAAGTCTTTCTTGTTGCGTTTATCTATTTCACAATGTCTATTCCGCCAGAGGCCCTACAGAAGGTATGCATATCGAGAAACATACCCATTAGCAGATCTGCATGATCTAATATTTACATTTACAGGTAGTTCAAGAGATCGAACTTCGAGCAATTCAATCGCAGATGGAACTCAGTAGTGTCCGGCAACAAATGACTCAAAAGGAGCGAGATATTCGGTTGGCTGATCTTACACTGAACGAGCTTCGCGACATTCCACCAACAGTCGGAGTCTGGGAAGGCGTGGGTAAAATGTACGGATATTTGATTTTTTTTTGCGTTTGCAAGACGAGAAGCTTGCAATTGCTTGAAAATAGCTAACTTATTCTTCCAGGTTTATGAATGTTCCAATCACAGAGCATATCGGTCGGTTAGAGAAGGAGAAAGTAGATAGCCAAGACCAATTAAAAGCCATGGCCAAAAAGCTGAATTACTTGGAGCAGACTTACAAAAACGCAAAGAAAAATATCGACGATATTTTAGGAATGCAGAAATAGCATGGATAAGGTGAAGAAATGAACGTCTACAATTGAAGTTGATAGTGGGCAATGGTATCCCTGTGTGCAGTGGCCAGCATCGACAGTATATATAAATCTTTTAATTTGTACAATATAGAAGTTACGTATAATGATCATTGGCTTAAAAGTACGCATCACAGTTTACCAACCAATTTTCTAATCGTATTGCTATAAACGTCGTCAACTTGTGCTGGGAGTGGCATTTGAATTTTCAGAACTCAACTCCGGGCCATCTCATATCGGAATAGTATGCATATTGGTATGCTTTGAGTTACACTGCAGCGCACAGAACAATACAATAGACTAACAGCAGATCAGAGTCCTGAAAGATCGACATAATCGATGGATGTCAGTCATATCAATTCCAAGAGGTACAACAGACTGCGAGTAATTACCTAATAATTTAATAAATCTTATATCATATAATTCTTTTGACGCGTGCTCACGAGGTTTCGATCACAGGCAGCCGCGTGTCAACGCGTTGAAGTAGTATCTATCCATAGCAGCCCTAGTCTTCAGCGCTCAAAACTAAACAGCATGCCGAGTTTTGCGTCCGATGGTAGTTTTATCATTTAAAATTGATAGAGGAAAGAGAAATGCTTTGTTTCTAACGAGAATAAATGTATAGCTCCGGATACGATCCGAATACTGGTATCGTCTGACAATCATGTCGGTTATAACGAGCGCGATCCAATCCGAGGCGATGACGCTTGGAAATCATTTCATGAAATCATGATGCTTGCGAGGGAGCATGAGGTTTGTAATTGCAGATGTCATCCTTTAGCTTTTAGCTTTCTTCTAATATTTCGATTTGCGGTTGATAGGTGGATCTCGTATTGCTTGCCGGTGACTTATTCCACGAGAATAAACCATCTAGGAAGTCTCTGTATCACGTCGTGAAAACTCTTCGGGAAGCATGCTATGGTGATAAGCCGTGCGAACTCGAGCTTATAAGTGATCCTAGTCTGACTCTTAATGACTCGTACGTTTTGCCCATATCATTACCTATTGTATTCTAATCTCACCAGTACACACAGGGAGGAGCATATTAATTACGAAGACGAGGATATTAACGTCGCAATCCCTGTCGTTGCTATTAGTGGAAATCATGATGATGCAGGTGGAGTATGTGCAGATTTGATATTGCTAAGGTACGAATAGAGCTGACGCTGAGATACCAGGCCGGAAGTCTCTCTGCGTTAGATATCGTCTCAGCTTCAGGTTTGGTCAATCACATTGGCAAGATTCGAGAAAATGATAATATATCGCTGGCACCATTGGTGTTCAAAAAGGGCGGAACAAGGCTTGCCATATATGGTATGGAAAGTGTACGAGATGAGCGCCTACATCGGACTTTTCGGGATCACAAGGTCAAGTTTTTGCGTCCGGATTCTGAAAACGGTGCTGAATATTTTAACTTGATGGCCTTGCATCAAAATCAGTATGATCTTCTATTTTCTCAAACAAAATTCGAATATTCTTATTAACGGTTTTTGGGTAATTAGTCATGCACACACGGAGACTGGGTACCTCCCAGAAAGCTTCCTTCCTCACTTTCTAGATCTTGTCATCTGGGGTCATGAACATGAATGCCTTATCGATCCTGTTTCGAATCCGGAGACTGGGTTTGATGTTATTCAACCTGGATCGTCAGTAGTGACTAGTCTCTGTGAAGGCGAAGCTGTTGAAAAATGTGTTGGACTGATATCGATCACCGGCACCCAATATGAGCTTGAAAAGATTAGGTTAGCGACCGTTCGACCATTCGTTATGAGAGAGGTAGTCATGGCTAAAGACTGCAGATTTGCAGCTACTGCTAAAAATAAGGGACGTGTAATCGAATGGCTCACTGGCCAAGTTGAGGAACTGATAGATGAAGCTAGTGCTCAATGGCGCTCTGCGAATTCAGATGAGGATGGTAATCTACTTACCAAGGAAGATCCTCCGCTGCCTCTTATTCGGTTAAGAGTGGAATACTCTGGAGGTTACGAGGTTGAAAATCCACGTCGGTTTTCAAATAGATTTGCTGGCAGGGTTGCGAACTTGAATGATGTGGTTCAATTTTATAGGAAGAAATCTACGACGATGACCAGTATGTCTCTACTATGCCAGACCTTTAATTGCGATTTTTTTTTTGTTGGCTAACCTGATTAATTCTAGGACGTATAAACGACGTCGGAGAGGCAATTGATCTGGTTGCTGCAGTTGAGTTAGAAGACATCAAAGTTCAATCTCTTGTCCAGGAGTTTTTAAAGCAACATACCCTTGAAGTTCTACCGCCTGAAGGTTTGGACAACGCTATAAGTCAATACGTCGACAAAAACGACAGACATGCTATTAAGACATATGTGGAAGATACGATCGAAAAGCAAGTTAAAAAGCTACTAAGTTTAGGCGATGTGGATGAGGACGCGATTGATCATGCACTTTCAGCACCGCGAGCAACTCCAGAAGAAAGTGCCGCTACCGGATCAAAGAGATCGAGAAATGTCGCCGACAGCAGTCCACCTGAGCGAATGGGCCAGCGACAGGCTGCAGAACCGCATGCGCGCAATGCTTTTTCGTCTGATAGGGAAAACGCAGAAGAAGAAAATGATCCAAGCCCTGCACCGCGTACTCGTGCGCCATCAAAGAAATCTGCTCCTTCTCGACGCGCTCGCGCGACTAAAGCTGCCCCAAAGAAAGTAACTACTGCTACTCGGAAACCTACTAGCCGTCAAAGTCAGCCTCTATTTAATGTCGACGACAGCGATTCGGATGAGGTCCAGATACCGGATTCGGCAGATGACGAGGAGGAAATGCACGACACTGAAGAATCAGTGAGTGAGGAAGAGGCGGAAATAGAAGAAGAACCAGTACCACTAAGCCGGAGATCAAAGAACGCATCCAGCAAGTCTGCAACATCAAGCCGACACAAATCAAATCCGACAGCTAATACGAAATCATCAGCTCCCAAAACTTCATCAAAGCCTAGCTTGTTACATTCAAAATTTGCCCCTCAATCATTACCTAAACGAACCTCAGCGGGCGGCGCTTCTACATCCAGAGTACAGAAAACACTGGACTCTGCAAGATCCAATGCTCGAGGCAGCACAAGTACAGTCCAGAGTACTCTCCATACCTCTCGCACAACCTCTGATGTCGCGTCGCAGAGTAGGCCCAGAAACGCTCCAATCCAGATTGTCAGTGACGATAGCGACGATGGATTTGCTTAGGGAACTCTATATTCTTCTCCTTGAATGAAAAGGCTGAATATGTGAATAAAAAGATATAAAAATATTAAATCATCGTTAATACCGACGATCTCGATAGGTCAAAGACAAAATCTAGTTTTGTGACCAAAGCAAATCATTTTAACTATGAATATAATAATTCTAACCTAAAAAAATTCCTCAAACGACCTGTATCTCATAAAATCAAACAAAACAAAAATTAAAACTATTCAGACACCAACATTATCCTTTCCTTCCGAAAACTCTTAAATTCCCAAACAATACCCATTAAATAAAGCACCAAAACATGCAAAAAAAATTAAAACACCTTAAAACTATAGCAATAGAGACCATACTTTAAATGAATCAGGAACCGGTACCATTAAAAGCACGTCCTAATTTCATTGCTTCCTCCGTCACGTTCCACTCTTGCGAACGACTCCATCCATTCACTTTATCAAGGACATCGCCGATAACCTTGTTCTCGTCACTGTTGACAGCCATTATACTTTCAAAGCTTAATGGACCAACAGTATTACTCCGTTGTGCATTTTGAAACGTAGATTCTGGAGGCCCATCAGCTGCATCATAATTGAGATCAAGACTTAATTCTCCCTCGGGCAATTGCGAGCCAGCATCTCCAAAGAAGTCAGAAAGGTCGTATTCTTGTCTAGGTTGAGCAACAAGAGCATTTCGGATCGGCTTCGAAGGCAAAACTTCTTCTTCTAGTTCAGAAAATGATAGTCGCTTAACCTGCTGTTTCGATTGAGATTGCGGCTGCGATGATAATGGAGCTGCTGATAATGAACCATATAAACCTCCTGCAACGCTAGGGCCTTGATGCAAAGGTGCAGGAGTTGATGTCTCCTTTGGATCAAATTGAAACTGCGAAGAAGTGAGAACCTGCGAAGAAAATGGATCATGCATTTCATATGGCTGGACCGGAGACCGCTGCGGCGATGTTGAACAGATTTTCGGTTTGCTGAAAATCAACGGAATACTACTCCCCAACGCAGTAGCAGTATTCAACGCAGTCTCACCAAAAGAAGGAGTACCTTTCGGAGAAGTCCGAGCAGATGGCGCAGAAGGAGAAAGTATCAACTTGCCATTGATATTCGCTGGTGTCTTCTTAACAATCTCATCCTCTTCATCAATCTTGCCACTCATTATCTGAATCTTGCCACCACTGCCGCATACATTACTTCCAGTATCAGGAAGGGATACGGGGGTGTCAACAGCAGCTTGACCTTTCATCGACTTGACGCTATATACGAATGGCGAGTTTGCGGAAGGAGAGTACTGAGGAGACGGCATGGGCATCTGGTTTAAATTGCCACCTGAGACAGTTCTGGCTTGAGGAGACCGTATAAATTCATTCGGACCTATAATCAATATTAGCGTACAAGCCTTATCGAAGGCGAAAATCAAAATTGAAATTACCGATTGCCGAATCTCTCAACAGTTCTTGCTGAGCATAATGAAACTCAGCCTGAGTATCAGGGTAAAGTGACAACTCACCCGCTTGATGAGAATACCCTACTTCCTTCTTCCCTGCATCAGTCTTTGCTAGACTCTCACGGATCTCTCGCATCCTTCTCTGCTCGTCTGCCCGCTTCAAAGCTTGCTCCTGCCTTCTCTTATCTTGCTTCTCCTTGTTCAATTTCTGACGCTCCGCTTTCTGCCGCGCTTTCTCTTCTTTCTCTCGTTGAGCTTGCTCTTTACTTCGTTTAGCTGGTGCTGGAAATGGATTAGGTGCGGTATCCTTTCGTTTTGTAAGACTATCTGACCGAACAAGCGGAGGAATAGGCGATTGCACCGAGATACCAGTCACATTCGGCGATAACAGTGGAATAATGCGGTCAGTCGTAGGAGGTTGGGAAGGGTGCACCATTTCCGGCTGCTCACTCTCAACATCATTATATCCTGAAGTTGCGCCAGCAAATGGTTTCTCAAGATATGTAGCATGAGAAGCGATCGCGGCAGGCGATTGAAGAGTTTGAGAGACGACAACCTGAGTACCAGGTAAACTCTGACTATGGCGATGCTGAGCAGATTCAAATGGCTGATTTGGCTGTGGCATAGATTGGACAGAATTCATCGACTGCTGCTGATTCTGTGCACCAATTGGATTAGGGGCATTGCCAGTCATGGCAGGAGTCATAGATTTCTTCTGAGTCAGCTGATATGCAGAAAATGACCGATTCAGAGGCGGAAATCCCGCTTCAGAGTGTACAGGACTGTGCTGCAATGATGAAAAATCCAACGTAGCCGAAGGAGAGGGACCTGACCTCTCCCATTCGCCTTGATGAAAGTAACTTGAGGATTGCATGGAGCTGACGGGAGTCATGCGGGAATCCGGTGAAGCGACAGAAGAGGCATTTAGCGATGGTGTAATGCTGCCGAGGCTGGTGCGCAGGTCAGACCAGTTGATATTGCTAAACTGAAACTGATTAGGTGCTTGCGCAGACTGCAACGATGGCTCTCGTTGTTGTTGCTGGTGCTGCTGGTGCTGCGGCATTTGACCTAGCTGCGGTTGCAAGTGCAGACGCAATGGTGCGGGTCGTGACTGTGATTGTGATGATGGCGTTTGCGACTGCATTTGGTTTGGCGAAGGTTGGTACAGTTGCTGGACTTCGGGTGCGTACGGAACAGGCATGGGTGTTGCAGATTGCTGTTGCCCATGTTTAGAAGGGAGAGACAACATATTAAGCTGTCCCCATTCTGGATGAGAGATATGCTGCGATATAGACTGCGACACTGGCTGTGACGCCCATTGTCGGGCGCCAGCCACATTGAAATTTTGGAGGGGAGGATGCTGAGATTGCTGCTCTTGTGGCTGTCTTGTAAGCTCCCTCCAGTCGTTGTCCCACTCACCGAAGACAGTAGCAGAGGCAATATAGGGAGGTTCGCCTGTACGAATGTAGTTTTCCGAAATCCGTTGAACCCGAGAGTAGTCAGGTTCCGGGGGTGACATGAGGATATTATTTGCTAACATGTCGAGAAATCCATCTGTAGCGGCGGCGTCAACAGCCCCACTGTTCTGCGCGTCGACGAACATACTCTGTTCGGGGCCGAAAATACTCAGAGACGGGTCATGCTGCAAAAACTGAGCGGAGCCGGCGCTTTGCTGGCTCGGGAGAGTGAATCCGTGAGAAGCATTTGATAGCGGACGAACATGGGCAGTCGGCTGCTGAGGTAGCAGGCCGGCCGCGCCCGCGCCCGAATAAGCAAACCCATGCTCTTGCTGCTTGGACGTCTCGAAGACAAGAGCAGGGCCATAGTTGGCTGCAAAGTTCGCTGCCATGCTCGTGCAGAGACTTCGTGGAGGCAGGTCGAGGAAGGCTTTCGTGAATCAGGCGACCGACCGTCCAAATGTCGAGAAAACGAACCGTCGGGATTGTGCAGGACGAGAGCTGGCGAGCCTGCGCCGGGTTCGCTCGTTGTCCGGCACACGTGAGGTCTCGACGGGTAGGGCACAATCAACGCTGCTTATAAGGCATAGACGTCGCGCGGCGGTGCAGTTAACTTGAAGGCTAGACCAATCCAGTTAGCGCGCGGCGTGGACGCCAAACTGACACAATTAAGGAGTTTATATCTTCCTCTGCGGTATGCATTTGACTAGCGGGCGGGATGGAGCAGGACCGGAAGGAGCGGCGGCGGTCCGCAAGTTGCCGCTTAGGCAGTTCATTAGATGAATCTTAGTCTCTCTGCCAATTAAATCAAAAGCGTCTTCTGTCTAGCGATGATGACTGCCCCGACCTGCCACTCGTTCTGGGCGGATCCTCGGAAGTCTCCGACTGAGTGAACGCTTACCAGCCAAAAGCGAGACGAGGCAAAAGATGCCATTCTCTGTAGATGCACCAGCTAACAGTATATAAATCATCACAGTCACAGCAACGCACAGCCAGAAACTGAATTCACTGATATCAATGTTCGTACCGATGGCGATGCACGTCTGCGCTTCCGCGGCGCCGCACTCCATATCGTTTCAATGCACGTGCCACTTAATGCTAAAACACAGGAAAGCCCAATCTAATCCATCTAATCGCGATTATCTGATCAAGAACGCAGCTGGCTCTGGTCAGTAGCTAGAAGTTGCACTCCGCCATTTTCTCTTCGTGCCCGCTGTACCAGCCTCCAGCGTTGAGCTCGCGCTCGATGCTCTTCCAGTATTCGCGTTTTGTGCCACTGCCGTCCTTAATGTCTAAGTCGGCCAGGCGACAGCTGACCTGAAACCATACTCCTTCGTCCTTGATGTAGCAACTCTGACTGTCACTGCTATCTGAGAACCCTGGACTTATCTCATTCTGACTGTGCGCATTTTGAAATTCGCTGCTAGCCGCGACTATGCGAACAAATGCAGTACAATCTCGCACAGTCATTGCAATCAAAAAATTGATGGAATCCTGCTCAGCTCCATCAAGCTCACCACTGAGCAGTCCATGCTTGTCCATATTCTCTTGGATTTCTTTCAGAGTCTTGAATAAGTCTGTAGCCATGATGAATTCTACCAATATGCGACGTAATCGAGGTAAATCAAGCACTCGCGATCCTTTGCCAATCTTTTCGTCAATTTCGGAGGGTAAAAGAGCATTCACAGACCTTTCAATACGTGCTTTGCTACATGAAACAAAATCGAATGGACAAAACGCATATTGTACAGCCTTGTCCTTTGCACGCATTCGTCGGAGAGCACAGGTTCGACAATAGGTCCATCCACTGGGCGCATCTCTCGACTGAGCAAGCCATTTCGGTTTGAACTCTAGTACTGCCACCTCCTGGCTATGGCTATTCAATTCACCCCTAAGCATATAGCCAAGCACTGTGCTGCTCCCTTCGACTTTGTATCGCAGCTCTTGGGTGATAGGTAGTACCTCAGAGCCAGACGTGGTGCTGACGGTTGCAGTCATGTTCTCGACAAACACTCCATACTGCTCATCAATATCAAGCTGAGTACCATGCCGCTTTTTATCGCGTGTTCCGTCAGATTCAAGTTCAATCAGCTGATCGTTGAGATGTTGCAGCATTGCAGGTGACAGGCGTACAAGTTTCGTCGCGACCACCATACCGGGTTTGAAAAGAGGCTCAATCGTATTTTGTAAAAACTCGAATACAGATAACGTCGATGGCTGAGAGGGGATTTTCTTTCTCAAACGGAGAAGGTAATTAGACTAGTACAACGCGAGAGTTAGAGATCAAGGCATGGATAGCAGAGAGCGCGAATCAAGGGTTGGTACATAGAGCGGGTGGGCGCACTCGTACAAGATATTTGCTGCACCTTCCGCGACATATCTAAAGACTGCATCTGGCACATTGATAATATTGGAAGAATTGTCCATGGTAACGTAGAACGACTTTTGAGAAGATTCGCTGGAATTTGTGGAGAGATGGCAGAGAGACGTAGCTGGAAGATTGAAGTGCATGACGGTCACGTGAAATCGTGCTCCTCCCCCCCCCTGAATTTAGGCTCAGCTGCTAATCAGTTTACCCAATTCTGTTCTCCGCACATTTTTCGGGAGCCTCTCCTTTATCAAGCAAGACTGTAGCAAATTAATCGCGGCTTCGTTTCTAATTAGCATCTGAAATTCACTACCAAGGATGTCTATATATAGATGGTAATATACCAAGAATATGGCTGAAGGCTGCGAACACAGTACACCTGTCGCAGAAGTAGCACCAGGATCTTTTTGAACTGCACAATAATGCCGCAATTAGAATCGTAGTCTTTTTAAACATATGGAAGAGCGATATTAAAAGCATACTATCGATCAACAGCCTCAGCGCTGAACATTGCGGGAAAAGTTCGTCGCACTATGGACGCGTCTTGACGCGTTGTCAGCGATATCTAGGTACTCGTTATTCAACCCGTCTCCTTCGGATTTCAATGTTCCACTACTATCGAAGATGCTGAGGTCCGTCCCAATGGTATTAATCTCTTCATTCTTTTGACAATATGATAGATGAAGCGTGTTATGTACAATATCTACAATAATATATACTACACTCACTCTCGTTTCCCAGTTAGCCTCCACCCTCGACCCGCAGGGGTCTGAAACGGCTCACACCATCCACCGCCCTTACACTCCATCAGCACCCACGAGAACCTCACTCCTCTAAACTCTCTCCATCGATTTTTGACTCCAGCCTCCCATCGTTCCTTCATGACCTTTTCAATCATTTCTTTGAATTTTGTTTTGTTGAGCATGTTAACCACCCATTTCCGCGACCGAAAAACTAATTTCAAAAACGAGCCGACATTTGGAACCGATATTTGATAAACTCCTGGGGCGCCGGCCAGAACAAGAAATCCAACGTTGAGCAACTCTCGTATTCCAGCTTCCTCAGCTATCTCAAACTCAGCCAAGTCAATGCTTGTAATAGCAGTCACAGCTGGCTTCTTTCGGAGCATTAGTTCGAACCTATCAAACACGGAGGCAGATTCCTCGTTTTCTCTAGCGGCAGTCAATTTGCGATCTCTCAGTATTCGAAAATAGTACTTGCTTTCAATCACCATATCTCCCGCGTTAACATTCACGTTTATCCGTCTGATTCGTCCTGCCTCAACAACTCTCTGTAATTCACGGTCGATAAAAGTAGGATCGTGAGGGAATAGGGCGTGTAGATGAGACACCATCACTATTGGCGCTATGGTCTGTAAATGAGATAGTCAATATCGCGCTAACTAACCCAAAAGATGACAGATGTATATATACCTTGCGAAATCGAAGAAGATCGGCTATCCCTTCGCCATTCAGACGTGTTCCTCGCTCAGGTACAGGATCCCACATCAGCAGCAAAGACGCATTGATTCCAAAATGAATATCCGACATCTGAGCCAACTCTCCGTCTATAATACCCATTAGCTCTGCATAAATGATTGCGGGCTTTAAAGCATACCTATCTGAACAGTATGATTTGTGATCTGTAATCGTTCCTCTCTCGCTTTCTTTGGTGAAACTTCCGGCTCTTCTTGCTGTTGTGCCTCATACTCGGCTATCTGAATCATGTCCGAGCCATATCCGGGTTCTCTCTTCCGTTTGTTTCTCCGAACAGCTGATGATTTCGATGCTGTTAATCTAACCGACATTCTGAATTAGCTGCAATATACTATTGAAGTGCGTTGCGCAGCTGGATTGACGATTAGAACGCGTCCGCCCTCGACGTATTTTCACCGCGATCTTGTGTTTCCCCAAAATCCTTCGTCCAAACTTCCAAAATGACCTCTTCTCATCGCCAGATTTCAGATTCAAGCTATTCTAAGACTGAGAATCGTGGTAGGTAGTGGCCGTTCAAATGGTAGTGTGCCCAAGCGGCATCAGACCTTCGCCCAAATAGATCTAAACCCTCAAATGCTTACAGTATAATTCGCTTGTAGCTTTATCTTTAAAGCTTTATCAAAGCTACATATCTGTACTTACGTGGAACCTTAACTCCTGGTGGGCTCACCATTTTTGTGCGTTGATCGGTCGCGAGACAACCATTAAGTGCAAGGCAAATCTCACGTTCTTATCGTCTTCCTTTGTTCAGCACATCTCCAAATTTCCGGCCACCAAAAAGAATATGGCCAACGCTTCAGTGAAAAAAAGAGCAGTTGCTAACGCGGAAGCTCTCAAGAACCTACATACTTATTCCGGAGTTATCAACTTACTCTATTTGTTATCGTACTTCTTACTGCATCGGCCGGCTTCGCTGATACCATATGTGATTCTGTCGATTCCTGCGTGGATAATCCAGTATCAGCTAGAACGGATAGGTTTGCGATTATGTTTTGTGCTTGGGACGTTTCAGCGATTTGTCTAAGACTAAATTACTCAATAGGACGTCCAAAGTACAACCCTGCCAATGGCTCGCTGGTTTCCGCCGGTGATGATCTTCACCAGGCCGGGCTTACTGAGTGGCTTTTTGATATTGTTTATGTTACTCTCGGTTGCGATATTTTGGCTTTGATTATTGGAAGATCATGGGTCTGGTTTTTGTACCTTGCCGTATGTTTTCTGTATGCCATATCCCAGAGATCCTGTAAGCTAACGAACGGTCCTTTTATTTTTGCAGATCCCGTTCTACGGAACTTATATGGCTTATACTTCCTTTATTGGGCCGATGCTCAAGCAGCGGGCGGCGGGAAATGCTATTCCTGACGAAGAACCTCCCGCGAAGAGAACCAGGGCAAAGACCGCCAAATATGCGCGCTGATGCGCACCAATCCACGAGACAGAACACAGCATTCTATGTTATCACTGTATGATATCCAATTATCAGGAATATAATAATAGGAGGGTTATTCATTGTACATTATTGCGAAGCCAGTAAGTGAAACCACAAAAAAACTATTTAACAAAAACAGAGATAAAACGAAAATAGCCGTACAACTAAATCACAAAAACACATATGAAAAGAAAATTCAGCCTGCGAGAACAAAATCTCCTAATAACCAGTCGCTCCTTCACCCCAACTCAGCGCTGTGGCTTAGGTTTATTTATGCTTTGGATAGAGAGAACATAGCTATAGTGAGGGACAAAGTTCATATGCAGATACCAAATTACAAAATCGCAAACTTTTGCGTGGAACAAGGTCCGAATATATGTCGCTCTGCTGTATGATCGTAACGAAACATATACCCCACATGGTGCATTGAGATGATTACAAACCGCACCAAAAAGTGCACTTTTAGTAACAAAGATTTCCACTAATGCCGACAGTATTGAAGAGGAAGAGAGTTTAGGAGCCCGCAAGCAAATATAGGAGAACGGAAAAAGGGACCAAGAAGGAGAGAAGAAAAACATGAGATTAGATATATTTACAAAACCACGACCTTTTACAAGGCGCTGGTAGCCAGGTTCCAAGCACCCATGGCACTGCCCATTATCAGAGCAGATACAGCCATTGGCTTAGCACCCATTGTTGATCTGTAGAGGGCGCCAGTGATCGCACCAGCGGCGATCGAATTGTAAATATCATGGTAACTCCGGGTCAGATCTAAAACAATGATATTAATTAGTGCGTCTGTATATTGAATGAATCGCTATCGCTACTCGATGACGATGGACGTACCGAATATTCCATTGAAAATGTTGTATGAGATCGCAAGGATGCCAGCAGTGTTGCCAAGATACGGACCACGACGGGTAATGGCGTTAAGAATAGCATTGACTCTGATCTTTGCCGGGGCGTTCGCAGGAGTAGTTCTTATTCCCTCAGCGAAGCCATAAGCGCCACCAAGAGCCAGACCTAAAGAGCAAAAAAATACCAAAACATTAGATTATCCAATGGTTTTGTGGCAAACATCGGCTCAGCATCAAGTCACATACCACCCATGTACATCGTTCCAGATCCGTAACATAAGTCGTCAGACCATCCTCGTGATGGCAGAAATCCCTTCGAGCCAGGCAAGTCGCTCAGCGCATCGTCTTCAAGATCGAGAACCTCCAGGTCTTTCCCTAATCCCGCAAGCGGATGTAGCTTCGAAATGTCGAGATCTTCGGGCAAAAATGTCAACTCCTGCTTCTGCTCTGCGCTATGAGATGGAGTATCAGGAGCGAAAGAGGCCGGTGCTGAAGTAGCGTTCGGTGCCGGCGCCGGTGTTGTCTGTGATCCTCCGAAAGGCCAAACCATCTTTTCTTCTCTGCGCTTCTGCTCTGCAGTTATGTAGTGTCGGTGGAAGGTTTAGAAATATTGCTGAGGTTGGACTACAAATATGGCCAAATAATCCAGCAAAATAAGAAATAGGAGGTCCAAGGATGGGGAAATAGCGACCGAAAACGGAGACGACGAGTTCGAAAATATTGTCGTGAGCCCGCTCGCGTGTAATTTTTTTCCGTAAATATATGAAATCGTCGAATTTCGCGCGACCGAATAAAAAATTAAAAGCGCGGGCGAGTTAAAGTTTAGAAATGGCTGGACCTCGCCGCAATCTGCATATTCGTCTCTGTATTGTAGATTCTCAATTAGCGAACAAAGCGAACTACCTGGCTACAGTGGCTACAGCGGCAGAAAATGGCCTGACGATGGCGGAGCCGGATTCTGGTGATATCGGCGTCGATGACCACAGCCTTTCGTATCAGTCGGTTCAGCAAATCCACAAAGCCTTTGAAAGTTTCTGGACCGACTGCTCAACAAACATACAGCGTTTTTATCAGCAAAATGAAGATGTGGAACTGAATACGGAGAAAGGCAAATTGTATGAACTTCATTCACAATACGTTCAGAAGTATCTGGCAAATGCAGACAATACCAATAACGCGACGACTATAGAGCTGCCAGACGCGCTACCATCGCTCGATTCAGATGCCGAAGATGATTTGAGAATCGATGCCAAAATCGCTAGCCAAATGAAGAAAAGTGGAAAAGCAGCAGATAATGAAGAAAACAATACGTTATCGCCACGCAAACAAGCTCGCAAACGTACGCGCGCACAGATCGAAGCTGGTCGCGAAGAGGATCCTCACCCGCGAAAGCAATCACAGCGGTCTCGGATACAAAAATCTCCTACTACGGAGTTGTATGCACCCTATTCTGGGATTCTATCGTGCACAGTTCTGGTTGATAACTATGATACACCGTCTGCACTTCGTACGCTTGCGATTGCGCGACGGAAGAAGAAAGTTGCTTCGAAACGCAAGCGGAAGGGCGCGAGTGAGCTTGATGTAGACGCATTATGGGCTGCACACTGGCGCTTGAAAGCTGCGGCGAGAAAGGGCCCAAACGGAAAAGGCAAAGTGCAAAGATTCTCACTTCAGAAGATCTCGAGCTTTCCGTTTAATCGTCGTTCTCTTAAAAGAGGGAAGCGTTGTTTTTCTTTGTGAATTGTTCTTCTATTGATGTATGATAGGCATGTTGCAGAAGACTGGGTGAACAGGATGTATCCCTATTAGATTACAGTGTATGTACTCTTTTCGATTTATTTACCGTCTTATTATGATTATGATATGCATAGACCGCAAAACAATGCGATGTCCTCGCCAATACTAAAAAGTCAAGAGGATTCAAAACAGTAAAACCGATATCCAAATACAAATTGAGTGTCTAAACCAGCCAAAATACATACTTCTAAAGCTCAAATATAATAAAGATTCACAGCAATAATCCATACATGCCGCGCATACGGAATGCATTCGTTAGCTAAACACGCCAGATAGATAAATCATGATATGCTTATTGGATAGATCGGAAGAAGTCCATGCAAGCAGTGAAGACGACCAACAAGATACCACCACCAGGTCCCAATCTGAGAACCTTGGGAATGAATCCTTTGTAAAGCGCACCAAATCCTTCCTCCTTGGCGACGGTGAAGATACTGCCGAAGGCCCAGTTGTACTTGGGGGTCACGCCTTCAACTCTAACAGTGTTTTGAATTCTACTCTTGACAACATCAAAGGGAGTATTAAGAATAGTACCAGCGGTACCACCAATAGAACCAGCAATCAAATCGTTAATGGTCTGTTGAGTAGGACTTTCGGCTTTAGGCATCAAAGCACGAGTCTTGAAGATGACACCGAAATAGCCAGCGTTCCAGGTAATGTGCCGCCAAAGGGTAGCCTCGAGGCCGTTGTACATAGCCAAAACACCCTCGTTCTTCACAATCTGGATGGCACAGTCCAAAGGACCCTTGTACTTTCCGCCTGAGGCCTTATCTTGCAGTCTAATCTTGACAAGTTCGAAGGGGACGACGACGAAGGCTTCGGTAGCACCGGCGGTAGCACCGGTCAAAATAGAGAGCTGCTGGGTCATCTTATCGATACCGAAGGCATTGCGGTAGAACTTTCCCCACTCGTCGTTGGCAGCGAACTTGGTCGCGCGCTTGGGAGCCTCCATGAGGATCGGCGCGGTGATGCCGCGGTAGAGCCTGCTTGCACCCTCGTTCCTGATAATCTTGGAGAAGCAGTCGATCATGCCGCTGTAGGCCTCTCCATCAGCACTACCCTTGCCGACCTGCAGTTGGACACGGGTTTTGACGACATCGAGCGGGTACATAACCAGGATCTGTCACAGCAGTTAGACTAACTAAACCACACGACGGCCGACTTTCACGAGCGAATATCAGTAATCAGCAAAAACGTACCTCCGACACACCGGCAATCGCGCCCGAAAAAAATTGGTAAATGAATGGAAGACCTGTGTTTCTAATGTCAGAGCTGCTATTACCAGGAACGGGTCAGATAGGGGACGCACTTTGCTTGTCGTTCGACATTATTGAGTATTTTTTGATTACACGGAAAAGGAAAGTGTCTATCGTTCGTTTTATCCGGATCTGCAAATTATATTCGTCCCAAGAGCACAAAGATCTAGCACAGGTCGGTCTATACGGTAAAGCAGCGCAGCGCGGTACGAATAAGGCAATTGGTGTGGCTGTAAGAACTTGTCGAGGTGGGGACGAAGTTTTCCGCTTATTTGCCTGGCAAAGGCGGGGGTTCCGGGTTAGGGCCCCGGTCCCTCTCTGCCACTGACCCGGCCGCTCTTCGGTCAAGCCACAAGTTTATCGCGCGTCTCCGACTACGCTATCCGACGCAATTGGATAGTTCTTCTTGATCAATTATGAAGAAATTGTTTCGATTCACTAGTTACATTAGACTAGAGTGGGGGAGGCGTGAGTGCTAATGCGGAATCACAGCACACCGGTTTCCAGATCGCCCATGCGCTTCTTTTTCGATTTGTTTGTAGTCTGCATCGAGTTCGTGCTGATAGCAACCGGCCTGTACTCGCTCCTGTCCATAGGTGGGTTCATACGATTTCCAGTTTGCTGCTGCGTTTGCTGCTGCGGACGCTGATTGGCGACGTGCGGATATGGATTGGGAGTCGGACGTGGAGAAGGAGCTGGTGCGGCAGCGGTTGCTGGATGCGTCGTCGGCGTATTCGCGTTTGAATATGTAGGTGCTGCCACGGGTCTGTATTCCCCGAGCCGCTGTAATTTAGATCAGATCATGTTAGTCCATGGCATATATCAAAATAATCGCGCGAAAGCAAAAGTAAATACTTACAGTTTGGTTCTGCTTCGCCTTCTTGATCAGATATGTGTGCACCAAGGCCGCGTTTCTCGTGGAACAGGCATTCAAGTAACTAAACAGTGCACCCAATACCGGAACCAACGTCAGCAAGAAATCTGCTGTGACGTTTGCCGCCATCTTCAGTTGCAACTTGCTTGGAATATTCAAATCCTCCGCCATCCGATTCAGTCTTAAATGCATCGTATACATGATCCACGGTCCGAAAATCGGGACAAGTGAGATCAAAGGTGCTTGACCGACTCCCCAATCTGCCCAGTAGCAACCGTATAGACAGCGGTCGTGTTTCCATGCTGTGCTGACGATGAGCTTGTAAACGGCCGCATCGCTTGGTGTGGTGCCTTCGGGAGCTTTGCGACGACGTGTGCTGCCGTCAGGAAGCGTTTCAAAGTAGGGATCTGGCCCGGTTTGTTAGTAATCACATGCAATTATGTCTCGATGAATCCATTGATATCAAGGCAGACGAAAGCATACCTTTTGTCTGGAATTTCTCCCCTGCATATTCGTTCCAGAGATCCATCGCGACGTCATAACCAGGCAATCCTTCCAATGCTTGACTGATTGCTGCCATTATTAAATATTAAATATTAAATCGTAATATTATTATTATGTATAAGTCAAACTTTTGTCCGCAAAATATCGTGGTCTCGTAGACTCGTAGTAAAATGCCCTCGTAGGGAAATATAATACTGATCAGGATTTGTCGACCTCTTGGGATGCCCACGGTAGATTAATCATTCATAAAATCGTTCGAAAACTCGCCGAAGTTGTCGACTGTTTCTCATGCAAGACGAAAGCAAAATCGCCACCTACGACTTCGGATCGCTCAGGAATATCCAGTTATTGAGAATGTCTCTTGAAATGCCAATCGAGCTAGGGTTGATTCAACTCGCTGCACTACACTGTAACTGCCACTGCAGAGTGGGAAATCCCGATCAATCGGAAAGGTAAAGAGCACTAAAAAAACGGGACATTACGAATTAAGACACAAATATTTTTTATCCTTTCTTTCGAAAGAATAAATACCCCGCAAACGAGAGTAATTGCCCTCGGGGAGATTTCGTCAGTTGAGCTGATGTAAGTTTATTGTGTCTGCTTACTTGTACTTAATTTCTGCAAACTCCCAACGAATCAGAAATTTAATTTCTAATCAGAAAACCTGAGCCAGTCTGACTATACTCACTATCTGAAGAAATATTGCAGCAACCAGATATTCCACTTTCCAATATAATCAGTGAAAGATTGATACATGAATAATGTCGGAACCAATCAACGCAAATCCCAAAATCTTATCTCTCGAGGACCTGCCTACTCGAGACGTTGAAAGCGGTCTTCCCAGCGGTCTTAATAACAAGAGTCTCACACTTCCCGCGTCGGCTCTCGACACTGTCTTTCCTGCCTCTAGATCTTCACTAGACGACGCGTATTCTGCATTACTGCTGCTAGCTAAGAAGGCGGATGAGGATGAGGACGCTGAAATGAGGGAGGCGGCGCCAGAGCTCTCGAGTGGCGAGTCTGAGAGCGGGAGCAGCGATGACGAGGAGATCGAAGATGACGAGCCTATTGATGAGCAGGAGATTTATGGTATGGCACTTCAGCTCTCTATATACTAAAGTCAAGCTCTTGATTTCTAACGTCTTACTTTTTTTTTTTTTGGTTAGATCTCATTGCTACTATTTCTGACCCCGAACATCCTCTGACACTCGGTCAGCTTGCCGTCGTTAACAAGCCAGATATTTACATAACCCACTCATCACCATCTGATTCTCGGGGCCGTCGTCAGCGCATTACACGAGTGAACGTGGATATAACTCCTACTATTACTCATTGCTCACTGGCTACTCTGATTGGCCTTGGTATCCGAGTTCGTCTCGAGAGATGTCTGCCACCTCGCTATAGAGTCGAAATCAACGTGAAAAAGGGAACGCATCAGAGTGAATCGCAGGTGAATAGACAGCTGAATGATAAGGAGAGAGTTGCTGCTGCTTGCGAGAATCAGCAGTTGCTCGGTGTATTGTCTGGAATGTTGGCGACGTGCAAGTGAATAGCACAGAGTATATATGTCCATTTGTATCTACTTTTGCAGGAGTTTGCATGGTTTTGGATTCTAATTGTTTTATTTTGATGTTTTGTTAGGTTAGGACTTGCTTATTTGAAACTAAGCTGTATATTACAAAAATTCCAAAATTTTCAAGTATAGTAGAATACAACAAGTCTTTCTATATACAGAATCTCCAACCGTAGATGCCAAACTGTATAAACTGAATATATGTCCAAAATCATCTTACTATATGTCAACATATATTTTCAATCGAGACCTTGCTCCGACCGTCGTCTTCGGATCCTCCTCGCTGTAAGTTTTGCCAACCTCTCGCTCTCGGCGTATGATGGCGGTGGTATAGTACTTGTCGTTCTCGAGCTCTTGAGAGAATCCGTATCGCCGTGCGACCGCGATGGGTTTGGCCTACTGTAATAAATGCGCCATTGTCCTTGAACTATTTTGGCAATGAAGATCTCTATGAGGGCGAACTTCTCGCCCAGGAATGCAGGATTGACGATCTTCAGGTCCGAGATTCGAAATAGCCATGCCAGGTACGTCCGCAAGACATGGATGGCTAAGACGACAAACGCACACACTGTTGTAAACACTGCAGAGAAGGCGATCCATGGCAACAGAAGCAGAGCGAATGTGGCAAGAGTCGAGTTCCTGAGGGAGACGTGGTTGGCCATGAGCGGCGATACTGTTGCTGTAAGCCTTCTACTGGCAAAATAATACACGTATGATACAATGCTGGCTATAGTCTATGCAGAATCACGGCCTTGCTGTCCTAACCATCGCCTACTAGGAAAATCCAGGAAAGACAGCGAAATAAAAAATGTTTTGATGCAGTTTACTTCGACCCAAAAGTGCCGACTGAGCCGGATGCAGCGATGACAGACGAGACGACCATTTGCGGGGCAACTTTGTTTTTTTTTGTTTAAAGCACGCGTCGGAAAAACTCTAACTTTGTTCGTCATAGAGTTTTCTATGACGAAGCCTCGCGGATAAGTTTGTGCCAGCCACGATATCTCTCTGCCTGCTTCCTTCTTCGCTTTCTCTCCTGTTTGAGTGATATTACTCACATTCTGCACTTTATAATAAGCGGTTTGATTGCCGAGACGCTATGTCTGACGATTTCGAACCTCTAACGTCGACGCTGAAGCCCAGTACGTTCATCAAACTCGGCCTGGTCGAGACCTGATCTAATCCACATAATCTCACAGAGACCGATGCAACAATCACTGTGCGACTGATCAAGTCGTTCGAGTACCGAACAGAGAGGAATATGGTCTTGAAAGACGTTGATCTGACTACTACTACTGTCGGTGATCTGCTGGAACTTGCAAAAAAAAGTGTGGCTTGACTACGAGGCATTATGCAAAACTGCGCTGGCTGGGCCGAGACTAACTCTGCATAAACTAGATATCCAGACTCAGTCGGCTTATAGACCCTTCCGAAATGTTGACTTTGGTATGCTCTTCTTAAAATACGACGATAGCACGAACAGCGATTCTAACTAGTTAGCAGACACATTGAAGATATACACACAGGCTCATGGATCAAAGGTGCTTCGCACACTTCAAGTATACACCACGAATGTACAGCTAATGACGAATTCTAGACATCAAATTTGATTATAAATCTTGAGCATGAGGACTGGATTCTTTCAGATCCTTCGAAAACCCTTGCTGATTGTGGATTTGGTATGTTTCTGTGAATCATAGTTTTGCGGTAATCAATCCTAACTTTTGGGCCATGCGTATAGTGAATGAAACCGAAGTTTCTCTATTCAATCGCGAGATGTACGAGAAGTATAAAGCCCATCCGGTTGAGAAATGGTAAATTATTGAAGAGTAGAAATGAATATCAGCATGACATTTTGCATACTCACCTTCATTGGTGCGGAATCCTATACACTGTAATGATAGCTACGTGGCCTACGACATTCATATATACCGATCTAGCCATTAATCAACTAATATACATTATACGAACAGGTTTATAATATCACAAATATAATAATTTAAATATCAGCCAGAAATCATGCCGAAATAAAGGTCTTAATAGCATGTTCCTTTGCAGCATTACCAAACACGTCGTAGGCCTCTTCGATATCATTAAGCTTGAAGCGATGAGTGATCAGAGTTTCGGGATGAACCTTGCCTCCCTGAAGTACTCGCAGCAACAGAGCAGTGGTGTTAGCAGACACAAGTCCAGTTGTGATTGTGATGTTCTTGATCCAAAGATCTTGAAGTTGTAAATCAACCTTAGTACCATGAACACCAACGTTGGCAATGCGTCCACCAGGAGCGATGATTTCCTGGCATGTAGCGAATGTCGCAGGAACGCCTACGCATTCGATCGCAACGTCGACACCAGGTTTTGCTGTCATGTTCTTGTTGGGGATTTCTCCGGATGCAATAGAAGCCTCATTGGTTATAGCAGTGACAGCGTCCATCATTGTTGAAGAGGTGCCGATCTTGGTTGGATTGATTGTGTGCGTCGCGCCGAGTTTCTTTGCGACTTCAAGACGAGTATCATCGGTGTCAATCATGATGATATTCGCAGGCGAGTAAAATTGGGATGTCATGAGAACAGCCATTCCGACGGGACCAGCGCCGACAATGGCTATATTTTCACCAGGCTGGACCTTTGCAGACATAACGCCGACCTCGAATCCAGTGGGAAGGGCATCAGAAAGCATGAGCAAAGCGTCGTCGGCCAGCGATTTTGGTGCAGAGTAGAGAGATGTGTCGGCAAACGGAATACGAACGTACTCAGCCTGCGTGCCGTCGATTTCGTTGCCGAGGATCCAGCCTCCGTTCAGACAGTGCGCCTGCAGCTTGCGTTGGCAGTAGAGACACTTGCCGCAGGATGTGATGCATGAAATGACGACTCGGTCGCCGGGCTTGAACGCAGAGACACCGGTGCCGACAGACTCGACGATGCCAATACCTTCGTGTCCAAGAATGCGGCCGGGGATGATGGTAGGAACGTCGCCCTTGAGAATGTGGAGATCTGTGCCGCAGATTGTGGTAGCGGTCAGCTTGACGACGGCGTCGGTGGACTCCTCGACGACAGCCTTGGGAACGGCCTTCCAGGCCCTTTGACCGGGTCCTTCGTAGACAAGTGCTTTCATGGTAACCATTGTTCGTGCTAGCGATGCCGGGGAGAGAGATCGCTGGAACTGCGGCGGAGAACAGGTCAGGCGATGGGAGAGGGCGGAGAGGGAAGCGCGGAAGATGGTGGAGCGCAGCATGGCAATACTTATTTCAGCGCAAGCTTTGAGTCAATGCAGGACGAAGTGGACCGCATGTGCCAGAGCGGCAGCCACGCTTACTTATGCGCGCAGCTGAAGAGCATGAAGAGTGAAGTGATTGTGGCCTGGGTTCGTTCATGCGCAGCGCCAGATAACAATCACGAGCCGACGATGACGTCGCCTGCGATCAGGCCATCCTCCCAAACGCGAGAACTTTTGTGTGCTCTGTTCATGCTCCAGCTCACGGCACGCCAATGGACATCTTCGCCGCCGTCGACAGTCTCCCGGACGACTGCGTCGAGTACACCATCTTTCTCGCCGACGACCGCCACAGCAGCATCTCCGACCTCGAGATCAAGCGGAGCGCCCTCGAATCCATCCGCCGCGATGCCCTCGCCCTCTCTCAACCCTGGACCAGCGACTACATCTGGCAACGGCAGCCGTTCAATCTTAAGCTAGCCGAGTTTGTGGGTCAGTGCTTCTTTGTTTTTTTTTGTTTTTGATTTATTGAATGGATGCTGATTGAGATCGCAGACGAGCCTTGTCTGCGCGGGGTGACTGAATTCGGCGACTGCATCGACGACGAGTGGTTTGTCGTTTTCATTCTGCGCGAGCTTAGTCGCAAACATCCAAATATTTTTATCAAGTGTGTACATATTTCCACATCATTTTGCCTACGTAAATACTGACTCTGATTATGATTATTCATAGAGTTGTCGACAATGACGGAGAATTCTTGCTCATTGAGGCTGCTGATGCGCTCCCACGCTGGCTCAGCCCTGACAACGCCGACAACAGAGTACGTTCCAATTAGTCATGCAATTATTTCTATGGTTTGATTCTAATATTGAGGCTAGGTATGGATAGTGAATGGCAGTCTAACAATCATCCCTGCCGATGATTCGCAGTCTAGCGGAGAATCCATTACATCGTATTCTCTCCCTGGTGCCGTGCGCTTTCTCAACACATCTCCAAGCAACTTATTTCGTCCACCATTACTCCAAAATGCAGCTTTTTCTCGACTCTCTGCTTACCCATCAGCAGCCAAGACGCATATCCACCACGCAAGAGTGACTATACCTCGTCGAATTGCTCAAATATTGCACTCAAACAAATCCTATATTGCACCAGCCTCTGAAGCGTTCTTGCTTCGCGATCCAATCAGCATGCGTGCATGCTCTACAATGCTTAATTTTCCTCCAACCGACTTGGTTACATGTACAATTAAATTTACACGGTTAATGTATGCACAGATGAAGGCTCAGCGAATTTTACCGCCTCCTTTATTTAAGCTACCTGAAGCTGGCTCGCCTGAATACGACGCAGCTGAATTAGGAATAAAAGTAGCTTGCGGTTTCGAACTTCTTTGCTCTGGTACAGGAAAATCTGCACAAAAGAAGCAACGAGGTAATTTATCTTCAGATCCACGGTTTAATGTCTATATGAAGCAACTGAAAAGAGAAGGATTTTTTAACTCTGCGAAAATAAATAGTCCAAAATATCATGCGCTAATGAAAGAAGCGCAAAAGACGTATTTGCAAATTTGCGGAGATGAATATATTCCTTCTGAGAAAGGAAAAGAGATAGTATCTATACTCGAAGCTATGCCACCAGCTTCAGATGGAGAGACTCAGCAATGGGAAGAATTTTTCCAGGATCAAGATTCAGATTCATGGTTAGATGTTGACTTTGATGACTTTGTGCGACAAATGGATTCCTTAGGTAGGTCTGGTACTGATGATGCTTTGGCTGATGAAACAGCTGAAAAGGAGGAGTTGGAGCAGTTGCAGGGTAAAACGAAGAATCTATTTGAGAAACTTAACACGTTTGTCGGTGAGAAGCGATCAGGAATGGATGGAATTGCATTTGACGAGTATGTATTTGGTTGCTGACACGTTTGCTCTTTTCAAGGTTTGCTAACATGCTTTTAAGTGACGATGTGACCGATGAAGGAAATTCAGATACTGAAGATGAAAGTGAAGAACTCAATGAAGACGACGATGGCGATGTAGATGAAGATGAGTTTTTCGAGTTTTTCCTGAAGGAGGCTTTACGTATGTCTTTTGGCCGACTACTCTTGGAGGCAATCTACTAACTTTGCTTGTATCAGAATTATCACCAGATGAAATCGAGAAACTTCGTGCTGAACCAATTCCAGAGGGAAATCCCAAGTTCAAAGAACCGACAATGCACAAGCCGAAGAAGAGAAAAGGAAAAGGAAGAGCCAAAAAAGCTGCTACACAACCAGTCGAGGACGATTCAGAGGACGAGGATCCATTGTCATACATGCCTCCAATGTCTTCAGATCCGCAGGAGCAGATGGAAGTTATGAAGAATCTGCTAGCTAGTATACAGAGCCAGGAAGGTAGTGCGGGACCCGGAAGCAACTTACTTTCTAGGTTGCTTGGGGAACTGGGTGCCGGAATGATGCCTTCTTCTAATGGAGGAAGTAGTAGCCGTGGCGGTGCGCAATAGAATTACTGTCTAAAACATGTACTAACTTTATATCCAATCATAATCAATTGAGTATAGCTATCTTTAAGCAGACTAATAATAGCAATCATTGAGTACAGCAGATATTAACAATGGCTCTTGACTCCTGAATCTGATAATTGCACAGAAGCTGCGTGTGAGCTGCTTAGATCGGTTGGTATTAGCGAGATTCATGTTTGCCTGAATGAGTGTTCGGTCAATCGGGCCAGGTAACATCACATAATATATGACTTTAGGTCATGACCCAATGACGAAAAACCGTATGACGAAAACGTAGTCACGTGATTTGTCTCCGAACCAAGCCAATGCGGCTTTGTGCTTAATGGCGCGCAGCAGTCAACGAAGCACCAGCGCGTCCCCAGAAACCAGCCCAACTAACAAGTCAATTCTCCGAGCAGAATAGCTTCAACCACAAAAAGCAATGTCTGATTCTATTAATCTTTTAGAAGTACGCGATTACCTGGTCATCCTAGCTCTCGAAGCGGGCGACTTGATCACCTCGAAGACTGGTAAAACTGGATTCGTGGATAAAGCGAATTGTGAGTTCTATCGATCTTACTATGGATCCGCCAACGCTTGATCCCAGACTAATTCTCTATTTATTTGAATTGGTATAGCTGTTGATTTGGTTACTGAGACCGATGCTGCTGTCGAGAAACTTGTTGGCGAGAAACTGGCTGCCAAATACCCTGATTTCGAGTTTATGGGTGAAGAGAGCTATGTTCCTGGAGTTACTAAACTTACAGCAAAGCCCACCTTTATTGTTGGTGAGTTTAAGCTATTTTATACTTGATTTTCAATTGAATGAAAGCTAATTGTCTGGAACAGATCCAATTGACGGTAACTTTGATATTGGATATTCGTGTCATTGGTCTCGCTGCTAATCAAAACTGATCTCGCAAAGGCACGACCAACTTCATTCACTCATTTCCCTATAGCTGTATATCCCTCGGGTTCACTATCAACAAAGAGCCCGTCGTCGGAGTGGTTTACAATCCCTTCCTCAAAATAATGTACACAGGCGTTAAAGGCCACGGCTCCTTCCTAAATGAAGAGCGGCTGCCTTTACGCCAAAGCAGCAGCAAATTGACCTTACAAAATGCTTTAATTGGAATTGAATGGGGAACTCAACGATCTGGACCTAATTACAAATGTAAAATTAATACATTTAATAAATTGGCGTCTGAGGATGGAGGTATGATCCATGGGTTCAGATCATTAGGTAGCGCTGCAATGAATCTCTGCGCTGTAGCTGCAGGCCAGCTGGATGCTTACTGGGTATATATCTGATAAACTTGTCTTACATACAGTGATGATTCTAGAAAGAAGTAGTCGACTAACAGGATATCTTTCATGTTTTAGGAAGGCGGGTGCTACGCGTGGGACGTGGCCGCAGGATGGATAATCCTAAGCGAAGCTGGTGGCCGCATAGTCGACGGAAACCCCGGAAACTGGGAACCTTCCGTCGATGGTCGTGTCTATCTCGCAGTAAGAGGCGACGAAGGCTCCGAGCAATTCGTTAAAGACTTTTGGGCGAGCATAGTTGGCGAGCTAGATTACTGAACTGTTGTTATGTAATCATGATGTGATTTTGGTGAAGCAAAATCGTGAAATATATATTGTGAAGTGCCGGCTCTGTAATTTCAGCTTGTAATTATAATGACGATTAGAGACTATGGTAGTAGAGTACACAAAAAAATAATTGATCTAGTATTTATACCCGTATTAAATTTAATTATTGAAGTTGATCTGTTAACGTCTAATTGTACTCCGTAAATGCATTTCCATAATAACAGTATTGAAACAAAACAACTCGTAGCATGCATCCACTTCACACCCATTTTCCGGGTTTTTGTTGTCAAATCGCTCCAAAAAAGCGCTAATTTAAATAGAATTTCGTCTCTGAATCATGCGTCTGGAATTATCACTATGTCTCTCCACTCCAGCAATTTCAGGGAATGTTCCTTCCTGTTGCAATTTTGCAAACAATCCTTTCGCATACTCGTATCCAACATTCGAAATTTCAGTGAACTTGCCAAACTCCAGAGTACCATACTTTTCAATCGGTGGACGCATGTAAACGCATCCTTTCATATTTTTAGCTTTCTCAAGAGCGCCGACGGAGGATACGTATGCCAGCCGGGCTTGGATATCAGCCATGCTTGGAATATTTGGTTGCCTTGAGAAGAGGTTGAAGCGATTGAAAAGAACCCAGAATCCTAAAAAAATTTGAATACGTAAGTATCTGCATCAGTTCCTTAAACTACAGTACGTATATACTTACCGGAGAGCGAGTCGCCCCACGTCATAGATGAAGTATCATCCACGCTACCAACGTCCACAGCAAATACGACATCGGCACCTAATGCTTTCATATGCGTAACTGTTAAGTTATCTACATACCCACCATCCATTAACATACTTCCATCATCAGTCAACGGAGGCAACAAGCCTGCAAGAGACATTGACGCTCTGATATATCTCCAAGCATATCCAGACGAATGAAAATCCATTCTCGAATGCGTGATATTAGTCGTGTTATTATAATACTGTAGCCAGAAATCCTCAATTCGAGAATCTCCGAATGTTTTCCAAATGCCTCTATTAAACTCATGCCCGGTTGTATAGCTAGTGGCAGGATATGTGAGGTCCAATAGCATTCGCCACAAACTAGTCATCCGGCCGGAGAATTTCTTGAGACGGCCATAAATCGGAACCATATCTGAATCACGCGCATAAAGACCACCAACAAAAGCTCCAATAGAAGTTCCTCCAACAATATCAATCGGAATTCCGGACTCTTCTAAAGCTCTAATAACTCCATAATGTGATAAACCACGAGCTCCGCCACCGCCTAAGACCAAGCCGACAGCCTTACCAGAAAGAATCCTTGCCAGGCGGGAAAAATCGTTCTTATGTATTTGACTAGAGGAATAAACTGGCATAGTAGCCAACGGGTGTCTCAATTTCTGGAGCTCAAGCTGTAAGGTATTCTGCACGCGATTCTTCAGCTTTAAAAACTGATTGCCTAAGAATGCAGATGAAGTGCTAGGAACTGGGCCACGGAACTGCATTTGTACATGATGATGTGAATGCACCCATGTTCTATTCTTAAGCCAGTTCTTCGTCTGTCCCGCTGGAACGTATCGGTCATGATGCAGTAAAACAAGTTCCTTTCTTGCAGTAGTCTTAGTAGTCAATAGTACGCGTTCATATTCGCCAAGAGATGGATCTGCGTTGGCGTCTGCTAACAGCAAAATGCAATCTGCTTGAGATATGCATGTCTGTGTCCAAGGGGAGGTAACTGACGTGTCTACCACATACACTACCGTTTGATACCGCTCCTCAAGGTCAGTTAAATATCCACTCAATTTCAGCTTGCCAAGCTTATTAAACGAATGACGGCCAAGATGCTTTAACACAGCACCTTGATCCAGCATAATACTGGCCTGACCAATAGAAGCAAAGGCTCGCAGTAGCTTGGTAGCAAACTCCTTCGATGGCAATCCTGAAGTAACGGGAAGAATAGTCACAGTTCGGAAATTTCCGGACATAGGCACGGTTGACCCACCAGTATTAGACTCATAGTTCCCGCGCAGTTCTTTGTTCACCAGACTATTAACTCTAGTTGCGATGATTTGTGATATTTTCATCGTAATAGCAGGATTTTGTAGAGCCAAACTTTCAAACAAAGTACGCGGAAATCGGACAATCTCAGTGTCTCGTACGGCATGCATTGTAAATGGACGTTGCGAAGACGCTTATAACAGTTTAGTATGCCGATCCCATTGCCAGTAAGAAAAAATTAGGGGTACTCACTCATAACTTCTAGCTCACCTACACTCTCGCCCTGGCCATATTCATTAACCAGCTCAACATCCCCGTTCTCGCCTGTCTTCAGTGCTCGTAGGCGGCCGTTCAAAACAATGTAAATCGAATCTGCTTCATCTCCCTGGCGGTATAAGACTTCGCCAGCCGCAATTTGCACCCATTCTAAAGCGAAATCAAGATGCAGAATAAGATTTGATATCACAGAAGTAAGTCTTTTCGCTATGGTAAGCATAATTATTGATTGCTTTTCAGTCAGTCGCTCAAGCGACCGGTTAGGTAGAAATCCGATATAAACGTCAGAAGTAGCTCGGATATCAACAAATGAGTTGTATCCCGTCATAGCCCCCAAATAACCACCGATACCACCTGGCTTAACAGTATAAATGGTCTTGAACTGGCCCGATTTCTCTCGTGCGCAAATATCTAAAAATCCATCAATGACATAATAAAGACCAAGATTGGGATCGCCCTGTTTCACAATCCGAGCACCGGCCTTGTAACGCAATATCTCAATGTCTTTGCCTAGATCCTTCTTAATCGAAGCAGAGGTCGAGGGAGAAATCGGCTGATGAATACTACTTGATGTCACTGATTCATCATCAAGGTATCCCTGACCACTATTACCAATTCCCAAGCTGCCAAGTCCAGTAGGTGCCCCAGATCTAGCACTATGAAGCAAGGATCGATGATGCGTACTCTTCCGTGATTCAAAAGCATTCAAATGAGGGCTGGAATCTGCAGAGTCAGGGACCGGAGACTTGTTACCCAGAGAATATTTTGTAACTCCAAGAGCTTCTAGAATACACTCAAGTATAGCCTCCTTCAATTTCTCCATGGTCTCTCCGTGTTCTTCTTCAGCAATTCGAGTACCCCGATCCTCAGGACCGCTGTCAACTCCATCCTCCTCCACTCCGGCATCAGCAAAATCTAGGCTACCGTAGCCACTTTTAAGTGACATTGTGGAAAGTTGTGATCTCATGCTTGGTCGTTGAGGAAGAAGTAAAGACGGCCCGTGGAAAGATCCATGTCTTTGGGATACCGATACGTTCGAAACCAAATCGCCCGCCATGACCTTGTCATGAGGAAGAGATCCTTCATAATTAGCCTCATGGTCCTCTGGAATATGCTGAAATGCGGGCCTGTGATGACTGGAATTGGTATTCTCAGACGCCCATGGAGAGCGTGGAGAGCCCATATGTGCAGGATCAGGTGCTGAATCTGATGTCCTTCTCATAGGAGTTCCAGAAAATTGCCTTTGTTCTTCGGATGCATCATTAAATTGAGCTTTAATCTGTTCAATCGCTCTAGATCCGATATAGCTTGGCAAATTATATCGCAATAATGCATTGAACGCAATCTCAGTTTTGAGAATCTCGGAAGTTAGACCCAAATAATTATTTCCAGTCTGGAACGTAACTCTCTGAAAGCGCGCAAGGATCACCTGGACAATGTGAGCAGCCGATTGCGGGTATTTTTGAGTAAGGCGACGGAACGCTTCAGCGGGAATAATAGCAATAGTTGAATCAGTAGATGCACGGGCGATAATTCCGGAAGGATCTGACAAGGGTGTTCTCGCTCTCTCTTGCTTGTATGAGCCTTCGGAGTATGAACCAGCAGCAGTAACCTTTTCCGAAAGAGGAGGGATGTTGGGGACAGGCAAAAGGCTAGGACTACCAGAAAGAGAATCTGTCTTCATTGGAACCGACTCTTCAAACATTGGACGTACAGGTGGAGAGTACAATGTCGATGCTGGACGATGGTCGCGCTCAGCTTGTGGATTGGCATCGATATCCTCGGTGAATAGAGACAAGATGGTGAATAAAGAAGACATGGGAGCTCCATTTCGGACTTCAGTTAACAATCTATACCCACTCTCTTCATCTTCTCCATCAATAGAGTCGTCGCTGTAATATCCATGCTGTTTGTCAGCTGATCTTGCATAGATCTGCACCTCGCCATCGACTACCTAGAAAATAGTGTTAGAGAGAACTCACGCAACAAAAGAATAGATGGCCACTTACAATACAAAATCCCTTTTCCTCCTCTAACAGCATTGTATCTCCAGCAATAAGCTTACGCGTCTGCACATGTCGCGTCAACTCGTGAAAGACGGGTTTCTCGAGATATCCAAACACCTTGATACCGCTAAAGAACTCATCAAGATAGCTAGAGAAGCCAGGCTTGTCGAAGTGATTTGGCATGGTCGATGGATACAATAGTACATCAAGCTTAGGCTCGTTCCGATGGCCTTCTTGAGGGAGTCGCGAGTACAGATTTAGGTATCGATAACGAACAAATGCCCAGATCATAGTTCCAAAAGTCAACATGATGACAAGCAGGGAAGTGAATGACAGAGTGATGCTGAATGAAGTTCCCAACAAAGAAAATACTTGAGCTGGGATATAGTATGCGATTATAGTGAGAAGATGGAGTATCAGTCGCGGAATGAGCCAGACTAGCTTGCTTGCCAGGCTCTGCGCTGAGGTCGTTGCCTCGGTCATCTCGTCGCTGCTTCTGCTGCTGCTGCTGATGCTCTCAGGCGAAGTCAGATTGGTCTGCTCGGAGGCCAACGCAAGGTCAGCACACAGCAGCGCAAGAGAAAGTCTGAGAGAGCCGGCTAACGAGCCCAGCTGTAAAAACGGGCCCACCGGGCCCGCTACAGCGAGCATCTGGGGTATACGCATGTTGTGCGGCGGGTCGCAGTAGAGCGAGCGGCGTGACGGATCGATTGGATACCACTGGACAACTGCGGCAGAACGTGTGCAGAAATACGCGGTAGTTCACGGAAAAAACGGAGAGGAAGTGGCGAGGCCTGGATATTCGCAATTTCGAGCAGGAGACCCGGTCACGACGCTGCGAACTTAGCCCGCGATGCCCCTCCTGTGACGTCACGCCAGATAGCTGCCCGCCGTGAACGAGCAAAAGCGGGCTAGGGTTATTTTGGGATTGAGACTTGGGCGAGTTGATTTTTCTGTATTTTGTGGTAGTTATTTTTCCCAATTTAATCCCATAATTTGCTGATTGCAGCTGGACGCCATTGTTGATTTCCCGACATGGCTTCTTCAGAGTAAATTTATGCGTGCTGTTAATTGTATTTTGGTTTATTGTGCTAATTGTACTATTTTCCACAGGACTGCTGTGTCTCCAGCTGAGATCAACCCAGCGCTAGATGCAGAAGAACAAGCAGCTCCATCCACGAAGCGGCCCATTTCAGAGGTTGAAGATCCAACAGAGAGCGCTAATCAGGCTCCAACTGTTACTGCCTCAAGCGAAGAAAAGACTAGTACAAATCAAAATGGTTCTATGGATGAGCCATCCCCTCTCCCGCCATTACAGTCACCGGCGACTAATGGCGAGTCTACGTCTGCAGCATCGGCTTCAGCAGCACCTGTTCCGGCTCCAAAACGTATTCGACGGGAACATGATCCCGCGAAGGCCAAGCTAGAAGAGAAAGGACGGAGTAGGCGATTGTTTGGGCAAATTCTGTCTTCCCTTGGTCGATTTCAAGAAGAAACAAAACGGTCTGCCGTTGCAACACAGCGCAGTCAAGTTGACCGGCAAGTTCAGCAAGCACAGGCCGAAACGGATCGTAAAATGCGAGAAGAGCTACGTCAGAGAACGAAAGAATCACTGCAAGCAACTGATCAAGCAAGACTAAAGGCACAAATTGAGAAACTACGATCCGATGCGAAATTTTTACGGACAAAATCTGCACCTATTGTTCTTTACAAGCCATACACGTTCACAGACGAAGAGGAAGACATTCTAGACAAGCAATTTGACGAGGCGGAAGATGAAGTAGATCGCCTATGGGACGAGTTTCATGAAAAATATCCTGATGTTAAAAGAGAACGAACACCGATTCCCTCGGACTCTGAGTCTGACCGTGAATTATCTCCGCGTCGTAAATCTTCCAACCGCGACTCATCTCCTCGTTCACCTTCCCCCAGCTCTGAGGCAAATGAGCCTATTATAGAAAACCAACAAAGATTGTGAAAGAGTGCATGAGAGATGGCTAGGAAATGAAGAAAGAAGAGAACTCTGACTAGAAAGATGTCGATGCTGATGCTGGAACTTCTGAGAATGACAAGGGTGAAGCTACGAAGGACGACGAAGTAAGAATGGCTCAAACAAAGGTCGATCTCAAGATTGCGAAACGAACGTTGACGCTAACAGAGATCAATCTACTTAGAATGTATGCAATTTACAAAGTCGCGATGGAATAGTATAGATACCAAGCATGGATCTGACTTGCTAATGCGGTATCGAGTTAGCGGACGACATGGGAGGCTTCACAGTCAACGGCAATGATAGATTTTACCCGTTGTTCGAACAACATATTTGGCAGATTTTCGTGCACTGCTAGGTTATTATTGGAGCGTCATGAATATTATCGGAGTTTGTATTCTTTATAGCCTTACTCTTCATATCCAGTTGTACAGTTGCATCAATAATGTAAATAACTGATTTTAAAATTTGGATCAAGCAAAATTTTTTCTTTTGAGGCATTACAAAATTTGGTGTGGACTATGATACATATATAATAATATACAAAAAAATGATCGAGATATACTACCCTGATCTCGATTATCAGAGACATTTTAATCCTGGTTCATCTCGTTGATTGCTTCATCATCAGCAACTAACCGGCTATTCTCCGTCCTTGCCTCCTCCAGTATATTATCTACATTTCTAGCTGTCTCGTCTTCCTTTAATCGTCGTCGGATAAGTTTTGTAACTTTCTCTGCCACAGCTGTAGCAGCCTCTGAACAATTCAGTAGCGTTTCAACTTCAACGGCCAATTGTCCTGCTTTATAGATTTGACATATTTCTTTGTTGATATTGGCTGTAACTGACATGAAACCATGTCGAAGGATTTCTTCTTGGAGTGAAGCATCTATCAGCACGGCAGTTTCATCCGACTCGTCTGTATCCATGGCACCCTCCTCCTCATTAGTCTTCGCCGCAGCCGTGTTAGCAGCTGCTGCTGAAGACAATGTAGATTCCGCGAGCTTCATATTGAAGAAAGAGAACGTAACGCATATCGGTACATGTAAAACAGATAAAGGAACAGGGACCTTCTCTGTTGGTGGGTGCACAACCACTTCTCGTCCACTGCCTGATCCAACGATAGAAATCTCTGGTCGCCGATAGTGTAAAAGTGCGGCACTGACCGCCATACATCCAGCGTCTAGAAGTCCGCCATCGTGGTCCAGGAAATGCACATCAGCCCGAACAAGCCAGCACTTTTCGCCCGCAAGAATACACAGAGATTCTGTATCTAAAGCCTGAGATTGTCTAATCGATTTTTCTATAATCCTCGAGATAACCAGCTCTTCCTCTGATTTTCTACCTTCTTCAAAGGTTGGGGCCGCCATAGGGCTGATTTCGGTAGAGATGACGAAAAGGCCGTCGTATGGCCTATCCGACCCAGGCTGTGTCACTTCAGCAGATATCCGAACGATGACGCGAGTTCTACCAAGATGAACGTCGACCACGCCGTATTCCGTCGAACTGAAGGCGATGTCGAGATTTCGCATCTGCGAGAACGACCGATTATCGAGTCGCACATTCTCTGTAAGTGCCTTCAGCACGAACGTGTTTTCTATTAATGAAGGCTTTAGATCGCGAGCCATTATTTATTGTCGTGCAAAAATCAACCTCCGACAAGAGACGGGGCGAGGACAAATCCGCTTCAAATCGTCTGCTAGAAGTTAGATTTTGATCTGTTGAAAATCAACTAACCTTTTTGCAGCGGCGCTGACGTTCGGTATTGGGAGTATCTCAGATTTCAGCCATCGTCTCAGCTCAGCTAATTCGATTCTCATCAAAACATCCACACAGCACAGAAACTAGACTCAGGGACCTTTACTGGACTGTTTACTGCCGACTTTGGAATACTGCTGGCTATAAAAGAGCTACAATGACTACAGCTCATCGTCCTACGTTTGACCCGGCGCGGGGCAAGGCCGCACAAGCACCGACCCGGGTGTACCACAGTCGTATGCTACCCGCACACACGCAACTCAAATACCGAAAACGTGGCCAGGGAGGTGCAGCGGATCGCGAAGATCTAAACACTCCGCTTATCTCAGAAGAGAGAAAATGGGAACGGGAGGCGATGAAGAGAGAGCTTTTGGAGAAGGAGGCTCAGCATGAGACCAAAGTTGGGAAAAAATCCTCAACCGCGGCTCCACCGCTCATGATCGAGACAGGAGCCCCATCAGACCACGGAAGCGAAAACGAAGAGGACGAAGAAGCGAAACGGGCTAAACGGAGGCGGTTAATCATGGAAGAAGCTCAGAAAAATGAGACCAACGATGACGCAAAATCTGGATCTGTATCAGACGACGACAGCGACGACGACAGCTCAAGCGAAGATGACGACGATGAGGATGAAGACGACGAGGATGACGAAGAGGATGAAACTGCTGAACTTATGCGGGAGTTAGAACGAATTAAGCGTGAGCGTGCAGCTGAGAAGGATCGGCAAGAGCGCGAAAAGCAGGCTGCTCTTGAAGCTGAACGGGCTGAAGAGGCTCTTGCTGGAAATCCTCTTCTCAACCTCAATGACAGCTTCGTCAATGACCGGGCTAAGCGGACCAAACGATGGGATGAAGATGTGGTGTTCAAAAATCAAGCTAAGGGGATAGATGGCAAGAGCAAGAGCAGATTTATCAACGACATGCTGAGATCGGATTTCCACAAAAAATTCATGGACAAGTATATAAAATGAGCAGATCACTGAATATATGCCCGAGACTATTTAATGTGGGACCTTGTATTTTTATATAGTAGGGACTCGGAAGGAATTTAATAATACTTACTAATTGAAGTTACTATTTGAACAGCTCTCGACTTTCACAAACCTAAGATTACGACCAGCAACCTGAAAAGGGAAGAGAACCCATTAAGAGATATAGCGCCTTAAATACAAAACCCAAACAACAAACAAAGGTCTTAAAACCGGCAAAGAAAGCGCGAGATGAACTATTGCATCATCATTCACGGTGAGAATAAATAATAAAAACGACCCAGTACTGAACCAAAATGCCTCTAAAACCATGCTGTCAAAATAATAATTTCTCAATGTGAAGTACCATCACAAACTTCCTTCACCACCAGAATGAACAAGAGTTGCATCGGGGTACGATGCTCTGTCTTCTACTCGATCCTCATCTGAATCTCCTTCGTTTACGGTTGAGGTATCTTTCTGCATCAGCTTTCCGACATTCTGATCACTAGCTTCAAACAATGTTTCCTCTGAAATTAGATCGTCATACATTTCACGAATCTTGCGTTGCTTCTCCACAATTCTAGATCCGGCGTCATTTGTATCACCCACCACAGACGCGGTGCGTGTTATGATCGGATCTGGGGGCGGGTCGGTCCAAGTTCGCATCTTATTCTTCAAGAGGAATTTTCCACTCTCCTGACGCTCCATCGTCACAAATTCGCAATAATGGACATTTCGTAAACTTTCAAACCGCTCGACAGTCCATCGATACCACTTCATCAGGAAAACTCGAGTCATGAGCCCATGCGTAACCAGTACGAGCACTTTAGCGAACTTGTCTGAACTGAACTGTCTGAATAAGGTCTCGTTAAAGCCAGCACAACGATCATATACATCAGCAGCAGATTCTCCGTTTGGAATTCTGTAAAAAAAGTGGCCGTAGCGAGCGCGATCTTTCCATATTTTCGCCATCTCGGTCTCGTCGAATTGAAAATTTCCAAAATCCTGCTCGCGAAGTCGCGGCTCTTCGTAGACCCGGCACTCAACATCGCCGAGCTGAGAAACTATTCCTTGAGTGGTCTCCCGAGTGCGTCGATATGGAGACGTGTAGATGAGCACGTTCTCGCCGGGAAGGAGAATCTGCCGTAGACGTACACCGGCGGCCCGCGCCTGCTCGTGACCGCACGCTGTGAGGGGAACCTTGTGGTTTGGCACATATTGATTTATCGTGCGATCGCCTAAATCAAAATTAGAATGAAGCAGCACTGATTGAATAGCAGAAAGGAATCCTACAGTTGCCTTCTGACTCGCCGTGGCGGACTAGGATGATGAGCTGGAGGACATTAGTTCATGAACGAACGAGAAGGATCAGAAAAAGGTGAGATACTCTCGGTCTCCCCATAATGGTATTGTCTTTGCTAGGTTATGCGCTCACGGTGCATCCAAGGACTGTGTCAGAGCAAACCAAGATGATGAGCGGCGCGCATGACGAAGGCGCCAAAGCCAAAACCGGATTGTGGGGTGCCGCTGCGCCGATGGCTCAGTTGCCGTATCGGAAGGCCCTGATTAGCCGTCACCTGACCGATGCCTGCCTGAAGTGGAAGTTTACTGTTTGCTTATGTTTGTTTATGCTTATTTATGTTTTTGATTACTGTTATCATAATAGTTTCTGTATTGCTCGCACACCTCTTGAAATAAACTGCCATCTGCTCTCAAATATCCTTTATTTTCCAGTCTCATGAATATTGTAGTAGTGCTGCGACCATTGATTAATCACCTTGATTATTTGTTGTTTTAGCCATGCTCAATTGCGGCGCGAAAAGAAAACGTTCGAGTAGACTGACTCGACGGAGCGAATGTGGACGGAGTGCCCACGATTCTTGAAATTAATAAAGCAACACTTAATTACTGAAATCTTATGAGATTAGGCATACCTCTTGATGTATATGAAAGTAGAGAAAATATCTTTCTACACGACAAATCTGCTATGTATTTCGACGAAACGGGATCTTGTAACTTAACGGGCAGACACACTTAAAAAGCCCACTTAAATAAAGAATTTGCCTTTCTTTTGAAAACCCATTATATTCCGCTTAATGAACTTAAGGTGCAGCCTTGTGTCAGGTGTAGTGCAGCGAAGCGGATGCATATTCCATCTGCGAACTAGCCACGAACATTTACCCAAGGCATCCTTAAGCTTCTGAGATATCAGTGTCGTCGGAACCGTCAGCGATATCATCAGCCTTGACAGTAACCGCAGAGGGAGCTGGAACCACCAGGTCTACTTCATCCAGCACCGTATCGCCCATCTTCTCATTACCGGATGGCTTGTCCGCAATTGCATGTACCACGCTATCATCACCGACAACAGCATCGAAGTCCAGGAGGTCATTGTTCCCGTCTGTCGTATCTTGCGCTTCTTCGACTACCGAATCCATCTCAAACCCATCGCTCTCGTCCGGATCAAAGTCACTGCTGCTACTAGATTCAACGTCCCATGCACTATTTGGCGAAACGGAAAGTATGTAATCAGATTCATCTACGTGAGTCCACGACGAAAGACACTTGTATAGCCATGCCGGTGAGACGATCTTGATACCTTTGAATTTTGTAGCCTGATGCACTTTCTTCGTTCCCGATCTTTCGGCCACAAGATGCGTGACATCAAACGCGAGAGTATCCACAACTTTAGCCCCAAAGGAGCGCGCCCATATAACAACATCAACAGAATCGAGTTTGGCTCCGAGAGGTACAGTACCAGACATCAAGATCACCACACCTTCGAGTACGCTCTGTTTAATCCGAGGCATGATGACTTTAATATCTGGCAGTCCCTCTCTCCATTCCCCCGGACGTTTTCGCTTCCGATTGTTGACCACTTTACTTTCCTTCTGCTTCAAATACCGCTTGTATTCTTCATAGTAGGCTTCGTGAACTCGCGAAAGTGAGTTTTCGATATTGTTTAGCTCTTTATCATCTCTGTCTCCTGAAAGAGAATTCTTTCCAATAGGCTTATCCTCCTGAGGCATCGCAATCGTTCCTCCAGATGTTGTTGCACCAGTTGCTTTAACATCTCGCTGTTTAGGTAAAAAGCCAGAATTAATATCACCAATTCCGACGAAAAATTCGTAAGGAACGACTTTGATCAAATTCGCGCTCCATTTCCATACATCCCCTCGGTCGTCGATAATCGCAACCAGACTTGTATCAACTGGAAATAATCTCTTTAAACTCTTTTGCTCAAGATTTCCACTTTCATCTCGCGATAAAACTCGATCTGCGAAATATTTTCCTGCAGGGTCTATGATTTTTGCAATAGCTGCCGCATATGATTTTGTTGCCATTGTATAAATATGTAGCTCATAAATTTGAGATATCCGCTCAAGAAATTGTTCTAAACCCGGTCGAACCTTGACGTAATACCAATATCCTTGCGGATTTCCACCATCATGTAGACAAAATGAATGCACATCTTTGACGGCGGCGTAGTGTGGATCACTTGGATTTTTTTTCCATTCGCCTATTATCTGATCGACAGTGGTATGAATTATAGTCTGGTCAAGATCGACTACGAGAATCAGTTTCTCGCTCGTAAGAAGTGCCATCGTTGTCGATTTTTCGATTCGTTCAGCTTCCTGATACTCCTGTGTTAGTAAATATGTAATAAAAATCATCGTGATTTGAAACATTGGAACTACTAACAGTCATACTGACTGCGAGACCCTTGGACTTGTGAAACATTTGTACATCTGCGCGAGCTCCTTCATTGTAACCCGAATAGTCTTGGCTATAAGTACATTTGATTAATATCTTGCTTTGATATAGGTAATCAAGTGAAAAGACTTACTGAGTTAAATCTTTTCCACACAGCGCACACATGCCCGCGTATTGAACAGCATGAGTGCAAGGCTCCGCAATCGACACAGCAACTAATCTACACGGCACACATGTCAGTTCAGACGCTACATTTTTGCTTTAAAGAAAATGCCGGATTTATTTACCCAGATTTCTCAATTATATCGTCTTCTTTGATAAACCAATCTCCAAGATCTCCTTCCATAGGGGCATCAAAGGTAGAAATCAATTCGGCGTCGACTTCAACTTCTTCGTTAATCCCCGTAGTCTGAGTGACTTTCGTCTTATAGTGGTAAGAAAAGAGTGGAGCATTCTTCCTCACTTGACTACCAGATGGGACTAGAAGCTGTATAACTGTGATCGGATAGTGAAGGTTTGGCGGTAATTTGATATTAGTCGACATTTGGGGTCAGGCGGCAGCGGATCGAAGTGCAGAGTGATTTTTTTAAAGCTGCCCTCACTAGTTTGAAATATTCAAAAGCATATCTTTTTCTAATTCTTATAGTCTTTCAATCAAATCGTTGGTATTTTTCGGACGAGTTAGAGAAAGTGTTTTGGACGGAGCGTATCTGATGACAGCTGATTTAGCGCTCGAGGAATGCGAAACTTCAAAGCCTAGTTGATAATATAGCTTCCAAAAGTAAATTAATAAAACTAAACGAGTATATTATATGCTCTCGAAGTGTCCGGCTAGAAGTGCGGGATAGCGCGCGACCTTGCTTGTGAGAAATCTGAAAAAGCTTTGTGGTAGGACGTGGTAAACATCATAACGGGCAAGGGCCGCTATGTTTTGATAGTTGCGGCTCAAACCGCACTATTTCCTGCGCGCAGAATCTTATTTTGCCAATCGAATTGCACTATTTAAATTTTGTGCATGCAATAATGACTATAATCCAAAACCATTTACATATAAAGTAAACTTCCACGACGCCCCAAATTATGAATTTTTTATAATGTACAAGCAACAGCTGCGTCGTCTGCAGAATATACATCTGCGCAGCAGTTCGAAATCAAAAATCAAAATCATCAATGAACGTAAGATTAATCTCTCCATCCGCAACAGGAGCAGAAGCAGCAGATTTCTCCGTCACCTCAACCGCTGCGTCTTCAGCTTTTTGCTTAGCCGTAGTTGTGTCTGTCGGGTTGCTCTTCTCGTCGGCACCGCTAGACTTGCCGTTCTTATTCCGTTTCTGCCTCTTCTCCCGTCTCTTTTCAGTCCGTTTCTTATCAAGAGCTTCCAATTGTTTCCTTTTCTCTTCAAACTCCTTCTGGTCTGTTTCTTTCTTCCTTTGCTGCTCAAAGATCTGCGTGCGCTCCATTTCTCGCCTCCGAGCCTGCTTGTACACATGGAACTCTCCCGAGCCAGCACCAGCGCTAGAACCTTGCACATTCGTCACAATCTCCGGCGGTGGTGGAAGCATTGACGATGGCGAAGGAGGTCGTGGGATCGCTATCTTTTGATCTGGTCGCTTTGCGAGTGAATCTAGTTGTGAACGTAAGCTGTCGTAAGGATCAGCGGACACGCGTGATTTCTTAGCTGGTCTAGATTCGTCTGCTGCATCTTCGAATCCATCTTTGGCAGGTCCGGACCGTCGCGGCTTGATTTCATTTTTGACCAGATCTCCGCCGAGAGGAGGTGCCATGGCAAGTCTATGTAGTTCTGTGGTGGAGATATAATTTGTCTACCTATTCGCGAATCGCGAAATCTCTCTAGAATCAGGTGTGGCGATGTGTGGCTCCAGTCCCACGACGCCACAGATCTCCCACCAAAAAAATATTGCGAATAATACACACTAGTTCCACAGTATTTTGAGCAGCAATCTGCCAGCGTCAGCATCTGGCTTATTTAACGGCGCGTCAATCGTTCAGATAGATCCACAATGGCTTTACCTACGGACAAAATGCCAGGAACATTGGACGCCAGTAATCCTCCTCCTGTTCCCTCGCTGTCCTCATCCGTGCCATTTCCAAACTTCCCTCCGCTACCATTCATCCCCCACATTCCGCGGCCCCCAATCACTGAGCAAGAGGTCATGCTTCGTCAGATGGAGATCGGCGAGGACTTTTGGAAATCTTGCCCGATGAAGGTTGTTATGGCTGGTGGTGCAGGATTCGTACTAGGTGGCGCGTTTTCACTGATGATGGGCGCGATGGCTTACGATGTCCCCGTCGGTATGGGCGGCAAGCCAATATCTGATCTCCCATTGAAAGAGCAATTTAGATTACAAGCTAGAGAGCTCGGAACAAAGATGTGGAGTTCTGCCAAGAGCTTTGGTAAAATCGGTGGTATCTTCAGTGGTGTCGAGTGCTGTATTGAAGGTCTTCGGGCAAAGAATGATATATATAATGGCGTAATGGCTGGCTGTCTTACTGGCGGTGCTCTTGCTATTAAGAGTGGTCCTCAGGCTGCTTTGAGTGGATGCGCTGCTTTTGCTGCATTCAGTGGTGCTAGTACGTTACTCATTTGCTCTATTGAATTCTCTGATGCTGATTGGCTAACTGGGTCTTCTAGTTGATTTATACATGCGCATGGATGAGCGTCCTCCTCCATCTACCGACGAAGATTAAATTTATTTGACAACTTTTGGATTAATACAATGGCGTTCTGTTGGAGCATTTACATCGCATAAACTTCTCTCACATGTATATAGTTATTAATGAATATGCGAAATCAACATAATATCAACTTGTGAATTACATAGATAGTCAGGATTTGAAATAAATTGAAGTAATCTATAACACTATCCAATGTCTCAGTATTTAAATCTTTAAAGTACTTTCCAATAGATCATCATGATTTGCATCCATAAACGCATAACGCAATCATTAAAATACATAGAAATTTCCATGCAGGTCCAGTTCTACTTCTGCATATATTCTCTAGCCAAAGGAGCGACCTGCTTACGACTGGCTTTCAAATTGCCTTGTTTCCAAAACCAAAATCCTGCCTTCGCATCAACTCCAAAATCTTTAAAACCATCTTCGTCAGTAAACTCTTTCAGCTTCAACTCCTCAATTGCAGCCTCGACAAATTTGCGAACACACTCATCTCCTTTATCCGAGCAAATAGTGACAACAAGATCTCTTCTATACCCTTCCTTTTCATCCTGGAATGAATCCATGAATATGAACGCGTCCAGCTTACGTTCTTCCTTTGCCCATTTTTCGATTCCAGTCTTGAATCCTTCAGCGCCAAATTTGTCGACGGTCCATTTAAGTGACTTGACACTAGAACTAATTCCAACTGACCGACCATTGTCTTCATGCCATTCTTTGTAATCTTTGCGAAGGATGTCACGGAGGGAAAAGTCATCGATACTACGCTTTGCTGTCATCAGAGCAGCGTAGTATGATTCTAGAGGATCAGCCTTTGACTTCTTTCGTTCATTCTTATCCTCATCTTCATGGTTTGTTTCATCCTTTTTTACTTCTACCTTTTCAGTGCCATTTCGTGAAGTCTCGGTGAAATCGACGAACCCGCCGTTAACGACAGCACCAGATAATGTCTTCACAGCCTCGAAGTCCTGCTTAATGGCCTTCGATGTAAGATTTGCTGTATCAACCAAAATAGGAGCTAGAGCCAGTCCAGCAATATCTGAGATAGATTTGGCCTGCTCCTTATCTAAAGTCTCCGCGGTGAAGAAGTCTTTGAAGTGTTCCACGACTAGTGTAGTACAACTGCCCACAGGTAAAATGACGCGTGGATCAGCATCTTTATGCAATTCTTCGTCTGCATGATGATCGAGGATTGCGACCACGTTCTTTCCAAACTTAAGCCCAAGTTCAGATAGTAAATTATTATGATCAAGAAGCACGACATCGACATTCTGAGAGCTCTCGTCAGAATCTGAAATCGAGTCTAGGAACTCATCTTTGCAAATGACGTCAGATTCAGGAATCGAGAGCGTAGATAGTAGATAGTGAAGTTCAGGTCGAAGAGAAACTTCCTCCCGAGGGATATTCACGATCGGGATGATATAAGCATATGTCCGCTTCTTGAATGCCGGAGTCGGATGAGTAGCTGTAAGATAAGCAAAGACGAGCGAGCTTGTGAACGAATCAAGATCTAGGCTCTATTTATCAGCACAATTCACGCATTGCCGTACTGTCTAACATGCAAGGGACCCACCTGCAGATTCATTTCCAGTAACGAGAAGCACGCGATGCTCGGCGGTAGCCTTGAGACCCTTCCGCACAGCTTCGCGAGCGAGAGACAGGAACTGTTGGATCGTCTTCGTCATTGCTCTTTGAACTTAACAACGAACCTTCTTTAGCACAAACTTCTGCTTTGGCGGCTTCTTGACTTTAACTGCGCCAAAAATAAGACAGCGAAGGCAATATGGATGTCGAGTGAAAGAGCACACCGGCGAACGCGAACCTCAAGAACCAGGTACCGACGACTCTAGATAAGAGAGAACCTAAATGATCAGGATCCTGACGTTGCCGGCGTCGGCGGTGCTGTGACTATGAGCCGCAGAGACAAAGAAATTCTGTGATATTAGCGGCAAAAGTTGTTTGGGCTTCGTTCAACTTGATTGAAGTTGAGTGAGTGCAACAGCTGCATGAAGATTGGTGTATATTGGAAGCTGCCTCAGTGCTATTGATAGAGAGCATGGCGGATCTGAAGTTATCGGAGGTAGACCAGTTGCAAACAAAGGAGTATTGGGTATGTCTATCTATTCTTTTCAACTCCTCAGATCAACCGGCTGATTACTATAATGCGCAGGACACTCGATACCAAAAAGATGAGGATCAAACAACATTCGACTGGTTCAAGACTTTTAAAGATTTAGAGCCTTTTTTGCGGAAACATATTGCGTGGGATAAGGATAGTGGAAGTACATTAAAAGTTGTGATGCTCGGGTGCGGAAACAGCGTGAGTAACCTGTCGAGTCGACCTTAACTTTCACTGGCCGACAGATTTGCTAAATAGGACCACGATTAGACATTATCGAAAGATTTATACGATTCAGGGCTAAAGAACATTGCAAATGTAGATTTTGCTGAAACGTGCATTACACAAATGGCGGAATTACACAGGAATGAGCCAGAAATGACGTGGCATGTCATGGATGTGCGAGATATGAGTGGGTTTAAAGATGGAGAGTTCGACATTGCGATCGATAAAGTAAGAATATTGCATTATTTTGGGCGCTTATGCCTGCATTGTATACGCTTATCATGCTTATATTTTGTGAATAGGGTACATTGGACGCATTCTTGAGCTATACTGGCTCCGTTTGGAGTATACCAGAGCACATCAAGGAGCCGGCATTGAAATACATGGAAGAGGTAAGCTCATACAAGAGCGCTGAATATTTCACTTATGTGACCGTCTGCTGATTCAATGAACAGACCAACCGCATATTGAAACCAAACGGCAAGATGCTTTACATCTCATATCGACAGCCGCATTTTGCTCGGTTGATCATAGATCGACCATATTGGAAGATGGAAACCGAGACGTTATCAGATCCGGGCGGCTCATTTGATTATTTTGGATATGTACTTCAGAAGTAAATATATCTCTTTATGTAATTAAGAATTAATTGTGATGGCTGTGCTATTTCATTCGGAAGTCGATTGATTCATAGTCGCTGTCGTCATCCTAGACAATTATTAACGCGATACTCATAACCATTCAATGCAATACAATAATTACGCACCCCTTCAGAGACAGCATTCTCTGGATTTGTAGTAGAAGCAAAAGGATTATTCCCTTCCGCTGCACCGTCATCTTCAGCATCAGAAAAGTCGTCCTCATCATAGTCATACGATGGTACGTTCCAGTGATCTCCTTCTAAAGGTTCATCGCGCAATATCTCGTCCCATAGGACAGCCTCTTGCTCAGTTGCCGGAGGTGGGGGATTTGCAATAATTTCAGGAAGGGGACTTTCGAGTGCTGTCGATTGTGCGAGGTCGAGAATCATAGCCAGTGTTGATATTATAGCCTTAAGCTGTTAGTGATATAAAAGATAACTATTACAAAACCCAACGAGCACACACCTTGGATTCTGTTTGGAAAAGAAGATCAAGTCTGTCCTTCAGAGCATTAGCGAGGTCATCGCGTGCAACGGCGCTAAATTTCTCAACAAGCCTAGCATTCAAATCATTTTCGTTAATAAAAAATATGTTTTTGCAAGCAATCGTGAATCATCGCAGATCGAAACTCACCCATATGCACGATCTTTGATGGCGGTTTGGTCTGGTGCTCGGTATTGGATTGTAGCTGTAGCGATAGCGCGATCCCGTACCTTTTTGAACGCGCGCGGCTCTGATGACTACAAGGTCTTGTCAGCTTGCAGCAGCGTTCATCAAATAGTTCAACAGAAAGAACACACCTGAGATAAACCAGTGATATGAGTGACTAAAGTAGAGAGTTGGTGACGAGACGCCGCTGCCGGAGTGGATGATGGTTCCATTTGCGGAAAAGAAAACAAAGGCGAGACAAAGAGACAGTGCAGGACGCGTCTTTTTCAAAAAGCCAAATTTTCTCAAGGAATTTACGCTTTATTGGAAAAGCTTAGCTCAGAGTCAAGAGCTACTCCTTTGGTAACTCAGCACGGATCTGCTTTGTCGTCGTGCCTACAGCAGCGGCGAATCCAGAACCATCGATCTGCTAAAGAATAAACTGCAAGTCGCGTTGAGTCGCAATCGCGGGAGCAGGACGCGTCACCCACCGCAAAAATCCGCGCAATTAAATATCACGTGATCGGTACGACCCCCCTTTGCTCACGCCACACGGCTGCTCTTCACGCCCTCGACGCCCACCGTGCTGGATCTCGACCATAGGCAGCCTTGACAAATACACCTGATAGGAACTCTGCCGACTCTGCCCGCTGCTTTTTCGCAGTTTTATCAGTGGCATCTTTCTGCTAATTTTGCGAGTCCCCGCTTGCGCATCCTCTGCCGCAGCAAAATGAGAGTCTCGCAGCGCGCGCCCATTCTTGCGCTCATCATCCTGTGCTGTATCTCTCTCTTGGTCTTCACCGGCCGTCGCACACAGCAGCAATCACCGCTCGTCTCGGATCAGGAGCTGAGCTCGAGGAAGAAGGAAACGGGTAGACTGCATTCCGGATCAATCTTACGGCCGACGAAGGAGCAACTCGAGATGCAGAATGATATCACTGGTAATCCGCTGCTCGAAGATGTCGGTGAGCCTGAGGGAATACTGACTCGAGCGGAAGATGAAACTCCAAGAGCGAACGCGACTTTACTATCTCTCGTTCGTAACTCTGAATTATCTAATCTGCTGAGAACGATGCGAGATGTGGAACGAACTTTTAATTCGAAGTTCAATTATCCATGGACTTTTTTCAATGACCAGCCCTTCACCGAGAGTTTCAAAGCAAGGACGAGAGCGGCAACCAAAGCTGAATGCCGATATGGTATGAGTTTTTCTTATTGTCTTGAGAGAAATGTTTGATGTTAACTTGCTTTCTGAACTATGTATAGAGCAAATCCCTAAGGAGCAATGGGACACGCCTTCATGGATCAACAACGATATATGTGAAGTTTCAAATAAAATTCTAATGGAAGATAATATCGTATACGGTCAAATGGGCAGTTATCATCGGATGTGCAGATGGAATTCTGGCATGTTTTACAAGCATCCGGCACTTAAGGATACCCGGTGGTACTGGCGCATCGAACCAAGCACTAGATACTTCTGCAGTATAGATTACGACGTGTTCCGGTACATGGAGGATAATGATAAGACATATGGTACGAACCAGCTTACTCCTTTTTAAAATGAATTTAATGCTGACTCGATTTTTGTTCCTAGGATACGTAATTAATATTTACGACGCCCCACAGAGTATAAAAACACTCTGGCCGACAACGATGGAATTTGTCGCCAAACACCCAGAATACCTTCATCCCAACAACTCCCTTGCCTGGCTAATGGACGACAAATCGCGGCCAGATCACAACGCAATCGCAAACGGCTACTCGACCTGTCATTTCTGGAGTAACTTTGAAATTGGTGATATGAATTTCTTCCGCTCGGACGCTTATGATAAATATTTTGAATACTTGGATCAATCTGGTGGATTCTTTTACGAAAGATGGGGAGATGCTCCAGTTCACAGTATTGGTCTCGGTCTCTTCCTCGATAAGAGTAAAATTCATTGGTTTAAAGATATCGGATACCTTCATCAACCATATTATAACTGTCCTTCTTCAAACAAATGTGGCGGTTGCAAACCTGGCCAGTTTGTGACAACTCCAAGCATGAATAAGGAGAACTGCATTCAAAACTTTTTTAAATACGTGCACGCTAACTGATTCGAATCGTTATTGAAATAATTTTCCCTTTTTTCTTATTTTTATGTGGGTCTTGGTATAGTTTGCATAAAATCAGTTAGTGTAGAGTTTTCTTTTTCTTCTTCCATTTTTTCCCTTCTTCTCTGAGCTATTCGTCGCGAGGGAGGCAGATCGAGCCAGATTAGCCACATCGTTGTTTTATATTATCATTTTTTTCATCATTATTTATATCTAGTTCTTATTTCGTTCATTGGGCGTTTGTAAATATTTTACGTGTATGTGTGTGCTTGCTTTTTTTTACTCTTTTTTTTCCCGTGTCTCGTTCGTTTCTGTCAAAATTTGTATATGATTAATCGAAATATCCGCCATAAATTGGTGTATAGTTCTCTAATCATTTTTTTTTTCAGTTTTTTGTTATTATTTGTTCATGTTTTATTTCAATCCTCGCATATCTTGTTCGCGTCTTTGGATGTTCGAATTGGTTTATTGTTTGGCTTACTACGATTGGTGATAGAGAACGCATGGTGTGTGCCGTATTTTATATAATGTTGTTGCTATAGATACTGAATTTGGATTTAGAAACGAAAAGAAAAAGTAGAACGGCGTACAGATGTTAGAATTTCACAAACTGTATATCCATGAAATATTCTGCCTGATAGAGTACACAGATTCTATGTCATTACGGGATGTCAAATAGATCATTTCATTCAGCCATCATTATATACATTTTCATTCGCTTAAATAATTTTTTTTACACTTTTCTCTTCTATTTCCTTTCCATTGATCAGATCATTGATGAACGCCATTAATCATTGAATTAGCCTGGCACCAAGCGCCGTTAAACACCTCCGTATGTGCTTGAGCAAACAAACAAAACACACCCAAAAGAAGCAATAATATAAAACGATGCATTCAAACAAGAATCATAATAAAACATGCCTTTTATCCAAACAGAAACAATTATTATCTGCAAGTGACAAGTTAGTCTCAATATTGCCTATCATTTATAGTATCAAGCACAAGCTTTATTGAGCTTCAGCTTCAGGCCAGCGGTTTCGTAGTCCGTCTAACCATTTAGCATAGAGCAATTGCTCAGTTTGCAATCTCTTTGGAATAGGCGGTAAGGTCTTATCCAATGACAGATTTTGCGAATGTGCAGATGCAGCAGAACTTGATGAAGAACTAGATGACCGTCTTGATCTCGCCACTCTCATTCCTCTTCCAGTTGACTCCTTTTCTGCTGACTTTAAAGGCGATTGGTCAATAAAGATTGACCTCAATTGCTCATTTTCTTGAATATTCGAGATAACAACTTTGAGAAACCAAAACTCTGCCTCAGGATCAGACGCATCAAGCAATTTCCACGCGCTCGAAAACTTGCTAGCTGCCTCAAGCTGCGGCAATTGAGTGCTATCAGATCTAGCTTCAATCTTATCGACAACGCCCTTTATAATCTCGGAGAATACTAATCGTCCTATTCTCGCTTCCTCAGACACTGCGGGAACTGGAGGAGGAATATTCTCTTCGTTTGACTCTCTCATGGAGTTTGCGAGTTCACTTGGAGACACATTCGTAGCGTTGGGAGCCTCTTGCAAGTGTTGAGGAGGTTTAAGAGTTCGACGACGACTACATACAATATGGCCTATTAGTATATAAATAAAAGGCGAGTTAAGAAATCGGAAACATACTCAGAATCGACACGAAGCGAAGAACTAAAAATAGATCTTTGAGTATCATGCACAGGTCTAGAAGGTCTAATAGTCCGATGCCGTTCCTCATCAGAGTTCGAAGATCCAATGCTCAAATTCCCAAGTTGTTCAGAGATACTAGCTGCCGCTGCTACTCCGCGCTGAGATGATATATACGATTGAGCTCGACTGCGACGGTATAGCGATGGATTCTTTTTTGCGATCTGATTGATCGAAATTTCTTCGCTGATCTCAGATTCGCATACTGACTTCTGAGAAGGTGCGTCGGAAGTAAATGACCACTCACCGACCGTACTTTCCGCCATTGAACTCATTGTAGCTCTGTGAATTGTTAACTCAATTCCAAAAAAAAATCTAAACGACTTGTACATACACCGTCTCTTCATATAGTTTTGGCCTTGGGCGATCAAGAGTTCGGGATTCCCAATCTTCTTTGCGGTTGATAAGAGTCCTCAATTCGATTGGATTTCTCGTATTTCTGAAAAACTTGTGCTTCAATAATTGCTTTGCTAGATTCATTCAACCGTTAACCCATACAATTCAAATACTTCAAAAGTGATGCGAGTAGCATTACCTGATGGGCGTCTTCGATGATCTTTTATTAAGCAATGCGCAACAAAGTCTTTAAACTCTTTACTAAAATCTCCCTCCAAAGCAGGTGGTTGAGCCTTTGGGATCAGGAACAACGCTTTCATAGGATGATACTCTGAAAGTGGAGGTACTCGATGTGCTAGTTCTATAGCAGTGATTCCAAGTGACCATATATCGGCTTTGAAATCGTAGGCCTCTTGTCTGATTACCTCAGGCGCCATCCAGAATGGCGTGCCGACAAATGTGTTTCGTCTAGATTTGTTGTTTGAAAGTTGGGCAGCGACGCCAAAGTCGGCTAAATGATCACAAATACGTTAGCGAGGATTGCCACATTAGTTTAGAGGATTAGAACGCGTACCCAATTTAACATCTCCATCAGAGGAGAGTAGAATATTTGCGGCTAGAATGAGGAGATTAGCAAGGAGAATAGAATCGAGAGACTGATATACATATAAAAATCACGCATACCTTTAATATCACGATGGATCTAAAAATAGCTGGAGTTAGTCATATAATTCAAAAACATTCAAATACCAAAGAAATATAACTACCTTTCCGTCACTATGTAGATATGCAAGACCCTCTAACAGTTCCTTGCAGAGGATGGCAATCTGGTGCTCGTCAAAAGGGCCCGGCTTGAGTAGATCTAATGCGGACCCGCCGGCAAGATACTCCATGACTTGAAAGAATGGCAAATAATTAGTTCAGCTCTGCGATAGCTTTCTTTGATTTAACACACCGATCCATAGTTTGTATCGCTTAACAAAACATCCTAAGAGAATGACACTAAAGTTAGATTTGCCATTATGCTAGGAGAAAGTTGGAGAGATCAAGGTGGCGCGAACCGTAATATCTAGTGACATGATCACTATCGCAACCGCTAAGCAGCGCGATTTCCATTTGTATTTCAGCAATGTCATCTTCACTTGATTCGAGATCAATCTGAGCAGAGGGAGTTAGTACTTTTATGGAACTTGCGAGGGGTCAAAGTGGCAAAGAGCTACAGTACTGACCTGCTTTATCGCGACTATATCCCCCGTCTCTCTGCAAGTAGGTCCGTTTGTTAATACTACTTCACGTGAAAGAGGAGAATAAAATGCATGCAATAGGGTAAACAGACTTGTTTATGGCCCGGTAGACCACGCCGAAGCTTCCGCTGCCGAGTTGCTCGAGGAGCATGAACTGATCCGCGGACAGCGCCGGCGAGACCGACGACGACGACGACATGGGCGAGAGAAGGTTTGGCTAGAAGCCGACCAGCATGGGAGGACGGAGAGTAAGCAGAGAAGGAGGAAGGTAAACAAAGAGGAAAACAAGAAGGCTGAGCGAGAAAAGATCGATGATCGGTCGACGTCAGCGCCGGGCGGTCGTCGAAAGACGGGAAGGAGTAAACACTAAATTCTGGTTGGGCTCCCCGAGCCAAAAGCTCCTTTGATCTTAAAACGGCAGCCACTGATGAACTCGTTCCGGCTTAGTGTGATTCTGCCGCTCCGCTAATCTTGCCTCGAGTCGCTGCGGATATTGCTCTGCGTACTCTGTATATACTATATATCACAAGCAGTAGTGCCGCTAATTCATCGCTAAGCTGTCCCCGCTTGCTGATCGCACACTGACCAGTGTGACCAATGCCTGCGACAACGCTATTCCATTTTGGGAACTCATTAAACATTCCTGTCGCGTGCATGCCTTTCAGGGGCAAGAGCCGCACGCTCCGTTGCGCTGCGTCATTGCGCCTTGACTTGGTAGACGGCTGATTCAATTTCACGGAATTCTTATTCAGCAGCAGCGAATGCTATCCTATGCAATAAGCTCTTTACTTAGATCAATGCTCAACCGAGGCAAAGACTCTTTACCGCAAATCCAGATTCTTTTGCTTGCCTTCTCCAGAGGGGTGAGTCTCTATCTCTCTTTGTCCGCTGGGAGTGCGCGGTATAATCCACCTGACGCAGGTCTAATTTGTCAGACAATATGTCAGCCAGTACGCACCCCTTATCTTCATACAAATCTTAACTAGCCCTGCGGTTGGATGGCACGTGACTAAGCTTTGTCTGATTGAGGGGTTTGTGTAGCATGTAAACTTATTGCACAGCGCATCTTTTTTATCTTGCCCGCATATCCATCGGCCAGTTATATATCTTCACCAGCAGCCTAACGAATGGCAGAAGAAATCTCTCTCTCTCTTGAGGAGACAAATAGACGACGGATTGAGCTCGGCCTGCGTCCGATTCCCGTTGACGATGACAAAGACATTGCACCACCCGCAAGAGAACCTCGTTCTGTGGCCGCCACCGGAGACTCGCTAGACGAATCCTCACTCTCGATCGAAGAAACAAACAAACTTCGTATTAAGCTCGGTCTCAGGCCTATTCCAGTACCCGGTGACTTGGCTACTAGTGATGCTAATGGTGCTCCTGCACCGGATTCAGATGAGCAAGCGGTTGCTAATTGGAAGGCAAAGTATGAGCAAGAACGGACGTTGGCTGATGCAGAAGCTGCTAGGAAGCGAATTCAAAAATCGAAGGAACGGATAGAGAGATTGCGATATCTTGATGGAAAGGGACTTGGTGATGCTGATGATGAAGAGTATGATGATGTAAAGAAGTGGATCAAAAAGTCGAAAAAGTTTAAGATTACGGTTCCTGCTGATGAAGCGGAAGAAGAAACGCAAGAGGTTAAAGAGTATACTGCTAACGATCTTCGAGGATTGAAAGTTGGCCATGATCTTGCTGATTTTGAAGGTCAAGAAGACGTTATTTTAACTTTGAAAGATAGCAATGTTTTAGATGATGCTGGTATGTATATCCTTTATTACTCTACTTTTACAATTTCTCCTAACAGATTCATTCAGAGGATGAACTTGTATCGCAAGCACTCGAAGAAAAATCCCGACTGGCAAAATCCCTCGAAAGTCGAAAACGAAAAGCAAAATATACAGGTTTCGAAGATGAAGAAAATTCTGGAATTCTTAGTCGTTACGATGAAGCAATCGAAGAAGAATCTGGTACAGCAAACTCCAATAAAAAATCATTTATACTTGATAGTGAAGTTATTTCTCTTAATAATCGTATGACTATTGATCAACAGGAACAACAGAAAGCTGACGAAGCTAATCCTGGTAAGATTAGAGTCTCGCTTGATTATGAGATTCCCACTGTGTCGAATTCAGATTATATGCCCGCTGAGAAAGTTAAGATGAAGAAACCGAAGAAAGCTAAAAAATCTTCAGCAAAAAATGGTGGTCGACGAAGGCGAGATGAAGATGAAGATGAGATTGAACGACAAGCTGATGGTGATGTTATCATGCCTGATCTTAATAGCGGTGATCTCATTGAACAAGATGATGAGGATTTGCAGGCTTTATTAACAAAACAACGACGTGCGCTTCAAAAGAAAAAGAAGTCACAATTTATTACACCAGAGATGCTTGCACAATCTATTCGCGAGCAATTTACCACTGCAACTGCTTCTGAAACTGATGGTATAGCGGAAGGAGAAGGATTGGTTATTGATGATATGACTGAATTTGTCGGTACTGTTGGAAATAGCATTGCCGAAGAAGAAGAACGTGAGAGATTAGGTAAAATGGCAGCCGAAGGTTCCGCTGCTGCTGCTGAAGCTGCTGCTACTATAATCAAAGACGAAGATAGTGACGTCAAGATGGAAAACGCAGATCCGTATTACGATGGCACAGGCATCAAGTCCGAAATCAGAGAAGAGACCAACGACAATGAAGAAAATGATGAAGATGATGTTCCGACAGGATTAGGTGATGAGCCTGTAATCTCAGTTGGCTTAGGATCTACGCTCAATATGTTACGATCTCGCGGTTTATTAAAGACCCCTGATACACAAGATCTCGAACGTCAAAGAATTCAGCGAGAAAATCTTCAATTTAAAGCTGAAATGTCAAAACGCCGTGCCCAATCTGAACTTGAACTTAAAGCTCAACGAGAGGCAGATCGGAAAAGTGGGAAATTTGACGGTTTAACACAACGCGAACGTGAAGATGCAGCACAAAGAGAAAATCAAGCTCGACAATTACAGGAAGGAAGAGATGCTCTGAGAAGATTTAAAGATTATAAGCCTGATGTTAAAATTGAGTATAAGGATGAATTTGGAAGATCAATGACGACGAAGGAAGCTTTTAAGCATCTGTCGCATCAGTTTCATGGTAAAGGATCTGGGAAACAAAAGACTGAGAAGAAACTTAAGAAGATTGCCGAAGAACGAAAGAAAGAGAGCAAATTGTTATTTTCTTAAGCCTCTTTCTATATTTCGAAACGATTTCGAAACGAGAAACATGCTATCCGACATAAGACTTTTCAATTTGCACTTTATATTTCCTACTGCAACAGAAGAAGAAGAAAGAAGTCGCAAGGCAAAAAATGAAAAGGTAATCTACTTTCTCTTTCTTTTATAGCAATATGAAATGATTGTCCTATATATTTTGCAGTGGATACTACAAAAAATAATTGTTCGTTTTTTTCTAGCTGCAGCTGCTATACCGTCGTGACACTTTACGAGAGAATCCGTTTCCTAAATGTTCATGCTCCTCTAGTTCGTTTGATGAGACATGACTTTCTTTAAAGGTATATATACCTGTGCGTATTTATATTATAGATTTCTCACATTCTCTCGCGTATCTTATTTCTCTCTGCCTATCTAGTATGTAAATTTATCTGCAATTTAGATATGTATGTATGAGGAAAAATACGGATAAACCAGTTATTCTAAATCTCCTCATTTCCAAACAATAAATAAATAAATAATCGCAGCGCAGAAGCTTGTAAAGAAGAAAATTCACACCAACACAAACAGAAAAAGGCTGTTCAATTAAGCACAAAATAAACCACCGAGATTCACGGCTAGCATGATCTGATGTTAAAACTCCGCTCGCTAAATGAAACGAAAAAGTAAAGTAGAACCAAAGAAGGAAGAAACAAAAAAAAGGACTGTATCAATATATTTGAGATTTCGGTTTTTCTTTTCAGCTGCGGCTTTCAGATCTAGAATTTATTGTGTAATAGCGTAGATAGACTCTGCGAGACGACTGCACATACATAAAAATAATTAGTAAACCGTAATCAACCAAATAAAAAACGGGAGTAATCAAAAACATACGTAACGTTCTTGGAGGTAACACCAGCCATCGAAATACGTCCATCACGAGTAAGGTAAACCGAATGATCAGTACGCAAACTATCAACTTGTTCAGGAGTCAAACCCGAGTAACAAAACATTCCAATCTGCGAAGTAATATGCGACCAACTACGAGACGATCCAAGTTGTTCAAGATTTTGTCTCAACAATGTCCGCATCTCGATAATTCGGTTGGCCATGCCTTCAACTTCCTTCAACCACTGAGCATTCAATTTCTCGTCGCCGAGGATTTCAGCTGCGATGCGAGCACCGTGAACGGGAGGGTTGGAGTATAGAGGTCGAACGGTAATTTTGATTTGAGAATCAACGCGCTTCTTTTCTTCAGGAGAAGCAGTAACGAGCGAGAAGGCTCCAACGCGCTCTCCATAAAGACCCATGTTTTTGGCAAATGATTGAGCGAGAACAAGTTCAAAGCCCTGGTCGACAAAGTATCGTAGCGCAAAGGCATCCTTGTCAGCGTCACCAGAAGCAAAGCCCTGGTAAGCCATATCAAAGAATGGGAAAAGCTCATTCTTCTTCATGACTTCAGCAATCATCTTCCACTGATCAGGAGTAGGATCGACACCGGTCGGGTTATGAGCACAAGCATGCAAGAGCACCATTGATTTCTTCGGCATACTGCTGAGATCATTAAGCAGTCCATCAATGTCGAGCGAGATTGTGGATTTGTCGTAGTAACGGTAAGTCTGGACTTCGAGACCCGAATCACGGAAAACAGCACCATGGTTAGCCCAGGTTGGGTTAGGAACGTAAATCGTCTTGCCATGAGGGTACCATTTTGCTAAGAATTCACCGCCGATTCTAAGAGCACCGGTTCCGGAGATGGATTGAGTGATCATGAGACGGTCCTCAGTGATGGCTTTGGAATCAGGGGAGTAAGCAAGAGTAGCGGCGAGCTTGGTGAACGCGGGGACACCGGTAATGCCAGCGTACTCCTTATCCAGCATTTGCTGAACGAGACGCAGTTCGGCTTCTTTGACCGATGGGAGGACGTAGGGCTTTCCGTTATCATCACGATAGGCACCGACACCTGAGATGAAGGTTGATTAGCACAATTGAGCAGTTAGGAAGTCTGTGAGAGTATCTACCTAAGTTAATCTTCTCCGCAAATGAATCGGCCTTGAATGCCTCGGTGATACCTAAGTTATGATTGGGTCAGCTGATGTTCAAAATGCCATAGACAGCAGCAAGATTATAGAAAGATAAACTGAGAGTGCACATACCCAGAATAGCATCGGGAGGTCCTTGAGAAACACCGGCAAACTAAAGACAAAAAAAGAATGCGGTGAGCTGGAGGAAATTTCAGGATAAGGAATGGTTTCGGGCGGATGGAGTAAACGGAGAAGTAGCCGAGGTCGGTGAATAGTCGCCGACGCGCCGAATGATCCCAGATCCAGCGCACCCATAGCAAAAAGTATGATTCGCAATTGATCAATTGAGGATGTAAAAACGCGGTCGATATGCTACTCGACCAAAGACTGCAAAGCCAGAGAGAGAGAGAAGGGACTTACGACCGAGTTTGCGCGCGCGAACGAGATCGGGCCGAGGCGGGCGAGCGGCGTCGAGGAGAGCAACGCTCTTCGCGCAATTGCGGACGACCGACGGGCAGCGAGAACGGCAGACATAATTGGAGGAAGAGGAGGATTAGGACGAGACGAGGACGAGGAAGAAGAGGAGCGAAGAAGACGAATGGGACGAAGAAAGAAAAGTAAATAGAACGGGAAAGCGGGGTTCTTTTGAAGCATACGCTCGAGGCAAATACAAGAGTCAAAGGAGTTACCCTGCGCAACTTAGATCCCCGAAAACTCCCGGTCTCTTCCGAGATGACTGTTTAAATTTATTCAAGGGCATGGACGTTCTTAACCTGTAATTCTTACGTATTCTATTTAGAAATTCTTTGCCTGTATTTGCCTGTATTTGCAGCTTTTTAGCAGTGAGAGTGCGGGGCGGCACGAGAGCGGTCGGTGTAGAGGGCGGGAAATCGCCTATATGCATCGTCATCTTTTCTCCGGGGCGCAAAACGATCAAAAACTGTCATATTTTGTTTTTTTAATCTGTTTTTGTTGTTTAAATTCTTTCTCGCTTCTCCTATTGCCGTCGGCGCCGACCTCTGACGCCTCGCTCAAGTCAATTCAGTTCCGTGCACAATATTCGTCGCAATACAAATACCGTCAAACTGCAGTAGGCCTAGTCAACAAAGCAGACCTAATTCATTGCTCATCAATTCTCAGAACCTTGAAGCCCACAGCTTCACATGTCCGCCTCGAGGAATGCGATTGCGCGCCCCCGCCAATGCCGGGCCGGTCCCGCGAATTCAGTGCTGCTGCATGTTTATTTGCTCGTTGCAACCCAGCAGGCTGATTTCTACTTCTGATGAAATTACTGTGTAGAATCCGCTCAATTGCGGAACGGCATACGAATCATATTGATCATGATGTCATAGAACACTTCTATCCAGGTCTGCTCACTAAAAACTCAAACTCGAAGCCTGAACTTTTAAACCTAAAAATCTAAGACGATTACACCTTATTTAATCTTCAAAATTAGGGCAACTATTCTTCACGATTATTGTATTAAAGTACTAAACTACAACCAGCTCATGCCGCATAGTTTAGAAGAGTCACTGAAAGTGGCATCTGCAGGTTTAGCAGGTTTCATCCTCGGTGCCGCTCTACTGGTAGCATTACAGCGGCCATCATCAACTACTACGAAACGCGATAAACGGAAACGAACAAAGGCACAGGATAAGATAGATCAAAAGGATGGCAATGAAGAAGAAAATGATGAAGAGGAATATGAGACTGAGGATTCTGAAGAAGAATCCGATGAAGATGAGAGCCCTATGCAAGATGCGTCTTTATCTGATATCTTTACAGAGCACAAGATGGTTTGTTCATGAGCATTACAGTGATATATCTCGTCAATAACACCATTCTAACTTCGTTTTTAATAAGATACTTGTCGTTCGAACAGACCTCGGCATGACAAAAGGCAAAGCAGCAGCTCAATGCTGCCACGCAGCTCTAGGATGCTACAAGCGCGCAAGCAAACGTACACCAACCATGGTTCGATTATGGGAACGCAATGGGCAACCTAAAATCACCGTTCAAACAAAAGGGGAAGAATCTTTGTTACTTTTGCAGGCTTTGGCGGAATCGGTTGGAATTACTCAGTGTCTTATTCATGATGCTGGAAGAACTCAGATCGCGGCTGGGTCGGCTACGGTACTTGGACTCGGACCTGCTCCTAAGCACAAATTGGACCAAATCACTGGCGATCTTAAGCTCTATTGAGTAAAAACTCTATTATTTTCATGAATGGCAATGTATAGTAGAATAATATGGCATAGTATCGATATTAGGAATAAGTTTGTTATATACAAAATGCGATCTCTTCAAATCAAAATCAACCGCAAAACTAATATCCTGCAACGTATCGATATAATCAAATAGGAGATAAAAGCGTCATCTACCAATCAAAAGCATAAGACAACAAGAGAATTCTCTAGCATTACTACAGCCATTATAGTAATGTCAGCAGTAGCAAATATTTACTACTTCAGCAACTACATCAATCCACCACCAATACGATGCTTTCCTTCTGCCTTGACACCAAACTTTGGACCAGCCTTAAACAATCTTGGAAAATGTTTCGAGCCCCATTTCACAAATGAGGGAGTAATAGCTGCCGCAAGGGGAATACGGAAAACTAATAAACTCTTATGAATTCCGTATGCGATAACAGCTTCAGTCCATATCGATGCCTTGTGGGATTTTTGAGGATGCTCAGATCCGGGCAGTGGTGTAACCATTTCCTGTGCTTCTAAGCAAAAACGTCAGTATGAATATCATAATCAAAAATTAATGAAAATCCAAACATTGCTACATACTCTCTTTAGCCCAACCAATCTGTACCAATAAATCCCGAATCGTCGACGTAATTGGTTCAAGTTTGGCAATTACAACATCTTCAAGTTCACCGATCTTTTCTTGTCCCAAAGTATGAACTATTAGAAAGCAAACAGGATAATCTAGAACTGAAAGGCCGAGATAAACCCAAACGATTGGCCATCCATATTTCTTTGTTAATTGCTTAAGTCTTGATTCGGGTTTTCCTGATGGTGATGCAGATTGCTTGGATGCAGCTTCGTTGGCTGTGGTGGAGGAGGAAGTAGAATTGAAGCGAACAGATCCGGAGCGCTTAGTGGTAACAAAAGACGACCTCGATAGCACATTTCTGTAAATTGTAGAGAATCGAAATAGGGCTCGCGACATGCTTGACGCTAGAACTGCGGTAATAGGGTGATGATTATTGTTCACATTAATATTTGCTGAGAAACGAGATGATGAGAATAAAGCTCGCTGAGTAGATAGTTGATGTTGACGGAGGACTATTGATGTGCGGAGTGTGCTGTTGGTGGGAGATACAAAATGTCGAGAGGTGAGGAATAAGGAACGTAGAGCAGGGCGTGCTGCATTTGAAGCCATTTTTGCAACTGGCTTTATTCTCAACCGAATATTATTCGTATGATGTATGACAATAAGCCTGTGCTTTATACTGCGCGCAAGATATGACGATCTGGATATGAAAATGTCAGCGTGGCAATTTCGATTAAGAGCAGAGTCGGCTGATTTTCTGGGATAAAAATTTTTGATCTCACATTAATTCACGTATGTATCAAATAAAAATATGTGAAATATCGAATCCGAGTGAAGAATTGATCGATATAACTGAATGATGACTATATATCCGATGGATGATCCAACAAGTTTGAAGGTTGATAGTGAGCTGATTCAATAAGTGCAAAAAATTGAATTTAGTTGTATCAGTCGGAATAATATCTCAATCAAGTCAGTATGAACTAAATCTCTAGTCTCGAGAACTAAGAATATTATACCAAAATAAAGACCTCGAGAAAAAGTGGTTGAGACGGCGAAGAAGTAGATCTGGATGACAAGCCGGGGGGGGCGGCAGAAACCGGTCTCGACTGCCTAGCGTTTTCAACTATGTGAGTTGGGGTCATCACCCTGAGCACAGAGTCGACTTCACATTGCCTGGCCCACTGCCGCGAACTAGAGCAGAGCAGTCGACTACAATCGGCGTTTTATGTCTTTGATCTTGCTACGATTATCTTTCACAATTTTAAAATTTATTTTTTGAATTGGTTTGCTTAGAAACTGACGTCAGCGGCCGCTGCGATTTCAATTTTCATCGTAGTCGTCGTCTGCTTCATTTAGCATTCAAATTGCTGCTGATCCTTGCACTGGAGACGGTCGCTATAGCATTCTCCGTCACAATTTAGTCTGGCCCGACTCTGCTGTAGTCTAGAGTCTGTAGACCGGTAATAGAACATGCAAAGAGGATGCTAGACGATGGCTATGCACTATTAATATAAGATATCGATTTCGTGCAAATTTCTCCTATTTTTTTACGTTCATCCTTATCGTTGACTCACTCAGGCACTGCAAAGTACCAAGTAGAAAAATCACTAGCAACTGCCACTTACTTATCTGATGCCGAAACAGATCAAGGGAACTCGTCACCTGCAAAACGGTCCATCGGATAAACTGTCAAAATCCATCGGAAGGTCTACCAATCACATGACAGCAGGTTTAGGGTTGGAGTTGGCCCCCCCGCCAAACGGAGGGCCGGGTTTCGGCTGACCTCCGAGTGAGCTCGCGAATGATCCCCGCGCTGGACGAGGTTTTCGGACTGACTGGTATATTTGTTAACGATTCTACACCATTCATCTGCTCGAATTTACTTGAGACTTTGGAGGATTTGCTGTTTCTTGGGTTCTTTTATCGTGCGTTTGCAACGGATACCTAGATAAAATTACATGCATCCGGAAATAATTTGGATACCTAGATTAGTTCTTGACACATATCAAAAGAATCATACGCCAGGTTATCAGGAGCAAGGGCTGAATATATTCGAATATTCAAACTGCATACTATTATAACCGACAAAGCATAATATTTATTTTGGACATATAGTTGCTACAGCTACAAGTTAGAGTGGCGGACTTATCTTGCCCTTTTTTTCTTCTTTGGCGATAGCCACAAACAACGCAGCGCACTCAACAGCTTCAGACTTGCAAATTGCGGCAAACAAACAAAACCAATTAAAGGAGATTGCAAAATGTCGGAATCTGTCTCTCAACTACAATCGCGAACAGCTACGATGACATCGGATGACACTGAGATCGACACAAGCAGTAGCAGTACAGTAGTAGCCCGAAAAGGACAAAAACTAAAACGTTCGATAATCGCTGCCAAAGATTCGAGTGATTCGGAAGGCATTGTAATACCTACTACAACTGCATCTTCCATTTATTCGACTGAACGAACACATTCATACAGCTATATGTTGAAAAGTGGTCTTGCTGGCGGACTTGCCGGATGTGCTGTAGGTTTTTATTTTTATTTTTTTTTATCTTTCTCTCTCTCTTTGGTTCAAGCTAATAAATTATATATCTCACAGGGTAAAAGTATTATCGCACCATTAGACAGAGTTAAGATTCTTTTTCAAACCTCAAACCCAGAATTCGCGAAGTATAGCGGTAAACGACTCGGAATTTGGCACGCGGCCAGTGCAATTTACAGTAGCCATGGTATTCTTGGACTTTTTCAAGGTCATTCAGCTACTTTACTTCGAATTTTTCCTTACGCGGCGATAAAATTCGTTGTATATGAACAAATTAGATCTGCATTGATTTCAAGTCGTGATGAAGAAACTAGTATTAGAAGAATGTTATCAGGATCACTTGCAGGTGTTTCGTCAGTATTTTTTACGTATCCTTTGGAATTAATTCGTGTTAGATTAGCCTATGAGACTAGAAATGATCAGAGAGCTAGTTTTGTGCGGATATGCAGACAGATTTTTAACGAACCGTCTCCTGCACGGAAGACTTCTTTGATAATGTCCAATGCTGCTACAACGATGGAGTCATCATCAGCTGCTGTTACTGGCACGACAAAGATTAGCGCTCGATCCGGTGGATTAGCTAATTTCTATCGCGGCTTCACACCAACTGTTCTCGGCATGCTTCCATACGCAGGAGTCTCTTTCCTGAGCCACGATAAAATCCACGATATCTTCCGATCCAACCTCTTGGCTCAATATGCAGTCACATCAGGAGCTAAAGAAACCGATCGCAGTGTACCATTGACGACATGGGCACAGCTTGTGGCGGGTGGATTAGCAGGGATGATTGCGCAAACTGCTAGTTATCCACTTGAAGTTGTTCGAAGAAGAATGCAGGTCAGTGGAGCTATTAAAGCTTCGCAAGCAAATGGGATACTTGCTACTGCGAGAATGATTTGGTTACAGAAGGGATTTAGAGGATTTTATGTTGGCTTAACGATCGGCTATATTAAAGTAAGTTTTTAGCCTCTTTCTTTTAGTTATTCTCTACGATTGCCTTTTCGGCGGGTTAACAGTGATTTTAGGTCATTCCAATGGCATCGTGCTCATTCTTTGTTTACGAACGAATGAAGAAGATCCTTGGTATTTAGTTATGCAGTAGAAACTTCTAGATATAGATCAATATTTCATCTAGAGAGTGAGAGATTCATTCCAAGAGTGAATGTCTCGGGCGAAAGACATGTTGCATTTTTAAAAGCTAGCGCAGCGATAATAATACTACAACCTTCATGGTCCATTGTAGTTATCTCCAGCATCTCCCAAGTTTATGATATAGCAGCAACTCAAACTCACAAGTTTATGATATAGTTGCTGTCTTTGATTCTTATTATGGCTGTCGCTGATGTTGCTGTAATTGGAGTTTGGTCATTTCTTTTTGTTTTCTCTTTTGTTTTTCATCATTCATATTGGTTCACGAGCAGCGCATTCCTCTCTTGAGAGGTCTGTGATTGAGAGGAGATTAATGTACATTTCATAGATATATATCGATGCGGCTCATCTGCAATGGTCTAGGTTGCTGTTCGCTCATTGGGGATGTAGTTTCTAGTAGGTGCCGTCGATGAACTTGTCAGCAGAAACGTTTGTAGGCGCTAATGCGTAGATAGATGATTGTGTCATCGACAACAAATCAACAAACAGACACAGGATTCAATCTCGAGGATGCGAGCCAAAAGCAGCTGCAAAGCAGACCGAGACGCGCAAGCCAGGAAAGAGTAAACCAACTAATCAAACGAAAAACACAAGCATAAAAATACTGAATCAAAGAAGAGTTTGCCTGAACGATGAGTTGGGAGTGGTTGAGTTCAATTGCAGAATTTTAGCTGACTCGTGGCAGAGACAGGCGAGCCACTAATTGAACCTTCCGACCAGGCAAGCGTCAGAGGAGCAAATTGGGAATTGACTGATATATGAGCTGGTTTTGCAACTGCGCGATAATGCAGAGCAAGTCAGCGGACGATTTGACGGACGTTTTGCGAGGCCTGAAACCTGCAGAGCCTGGAGAGCCCGCTCGCGAAAGAGAAGATATGCTGGGGCGATAGTGAGACAAGTATCGTTAATGACAAGCCGCAGGTGACAGAAGCGCTAGCAGTTAGCGTGGGCCATTCTCACAGTGACGTTTGACGGTTGAACTGCAGCGAGACAAATGAGCTTGTGGCTCCTACAGCGAGCGGCGGCGCTGTGTGGGGGGAGCGGCGCACGAGAGCTCCAGCGGCCGGCACAGTCAGTGGCCACTGAGGGCGGGCGGACAGGCAGCTCCAGCGGCGAGACAGCGCGGGGCGGCCGGCGGATAGCGCTAGCCGGAACAGGCGCGAGGCGTGACCCACAGACCCCATTGGCAGCGACAGGGCGCCAGGCCGGCAGCTGGCCGCCGCGACCGGTCTCCGGTCTCTCTGCTGGCCGCTGTGCGGAGAGCTTTCGTTGCTGGTTCGCAGCTGCTCTCGGAGCATCCAGTCGGCGCAACCTCAGCAGCAGCTTTGCGCACAGGAAAGGCACCCACTGCGCCAATAGGCACCGAACTGCGCGGCGCCTCAGGCTCTAGCCCTGCAAACTCGGCAGTCTTTGCGGGCTAAGCCGTCGAGTCGTTTTGGTGCGGGCCGGAGATAACGGCCCTTTGGACTGGCCGCTGACAGTCCTCCGTTTGCTTGCCCGGACTGCCTGCCCGCTGGCTGGACTTCTTCTCCTCGGCAATCCCTGGGCCTGTGCCAGTCACGGCAGCGTCGGCATCGCATCAGCGTCGCGATAACCAGCGGCGTAGAGCAGGTGTAGAGAGGAGACGGGCGTAGAGCAGCTGCTGCAGCAGCTGCAGCAGGTGCGGAAGAAACTGCAGTGGCGGCGGTTGGACGGCGTGTCGCGAACCTTAGCTGTGGCCATGTCGAGTCGTCGCCCGACCTGCGCGCTTCTCTTCCGACTGGACTCCTCATCAATCGTCCTCGTCCTTCGTCGCCGCTCGTCCTCACCCCCCCCCCCCCCCTTTCGCTTTGCCCCGGCATCAACCCGCTATTTCCTGCCCTCGTCCGCTCCTTCTTCTTTCTTCTCTTCGGCTCTCTCTTTACCCTCCGCTTCGCCGTGGAGATCAACGCCGCCGGGGCCCATCTTGCCGCACCCACTCGATGGGACTTCCATTGTTTTGGTCTGCCCACTGAAGTCTCCTCGTATGTTCCCCCCTTGTCCTTCTCTGTCCAGATCATAGCGGTCTTCTATCATGTCTTCATCTTCCTCTTAATCTTTCTCCATCTCGCATCTCACTTTCTGCCGATTTACGACCAGCGCACGATTCCATCCCGCAGCGGCTCAATTCCGTTTGTTATGATTGCCTGTCGTATCACCGAAAGTCCTGCTCTATTCTACTTTTTTATTCCCTGTTCAACATAATCTCTGCTTTGACACGGACTGGAGACTGCTCTGATTCTGAACAATGCAACAAATTAATTCGAGACGCGCGATTAACTAACCACCTAGCTCTAGTGCTCTGCAGCTTATCAAAATCCTAGAGGAATGCTCTCCACCTACACTCAACCTTCAACTTTGATAAACCCTAGCACATATCGGTATCGCAACTCTCACCTTGGTGGCTCTATTTTTTCTGCATTTCCATCCCCTGCTACAACCGAAATCACAACAACAACAACAGCAACAACAACAACAGCGACATCAGCGCCAACTACAGTATCACCAATACCAATCGCAATAGCAGATATGGACACCCGCGACGCTCAATCGGCTTCGTTTGGCGCCTATGGTGGCGGCACTGCTCAGCCGCACTCGATGCCTTACGAATCCACTGACGGTGGTGCCGCTCAACGTCAACACAATTACATCCCAGGTCCCCCCTATGACCCGTCGCCCGACGGCACTGGCCGTCCGTATTCGCAATCCGCTGCAGCATACATGGGCCGTCCGTACGGTGCTGATCCTAGATATGCGCCCGATCAGCGCTCTGCTGCTCCTCCAAATGGATATAATGACCCTACGTCGGTGGCCTTGGGCGGCTACCAGGGATACCCTCCTACTACTGGCTCATGGCGCGCAGAATGGTATCCTCCGCCCACAAATACATTTCCTCCAAATTCAGCCATGGCGGCTGCTGCCGCGGCCGCTGCAGCAGGTCCTCCTATGGGTGCTCTAGGTGGCATGCGAGGAATAGGCGGCGGTAATAGCCAACCTTCAAATATGCAACGAGGGCCAGGTGGAATGTCGGGTCAAAGAATTGGAGAGTTTACTAGTAATACTGTATACTCGTTTGTTCCATTGCCTGGATCTACTCAGCAAAAGCGTCCTCGTCGACGGTTTGAAGAAATTGAGCGAATTTACACCTGTGGGTATAACGGATGTGAGAAGGCTTATGGAACCTTAAATCATTTGAACGCACATGTTACTATGCAGAATCACGGAGCAAAGCGGACGCCAGAGGAGTTTAAAGAGACGAGAAAGAAGTGGAAAGATAAAAAGAAAAAAGAAGAAGCTCGTCGGAAGGTGGAATTGGAAGCTAGACAACAGCAGGTTCCGCAATCTCAACAGCAATCTCAGCAGCAGCAGCAGCAGCAGCAGCAACAACAACAACAACAACAACAACAACAACAACAGCAACAGAATCATTCGGGACAACATTCAATACCTTCGATTTCGCCCCAAACTAGTGAAGCTTCTTCGCAAGGACAAGGACAGGCTTCATCAATACAAGCACCACAATATGGATACGCAGACCCGTATTACCAGTGAGATTAGGGACGATACTAGATTTCATTTCAGCTAATCTGCGTTATCCTTTTGTCATTCTTTGAATTTAGCTCATATTATGTTTTTGATTAGTGGCATATTTATATATATATATGCATATATACATAGACTTGGAGAATTTGCTGGAAATCGTACGGCTTTTTCGTTATTTTTTAATTAATTCTTAGTTTTTAATTTGTTTCTCGAGTGATTTATTTGCTTCCGGACCCAGACTATATTGTGTGTTTGTTACTGAGTTTTTCTTTTCTCTTTTACTTTTCTGTGTCGCTTTTTGGAGTACGATTTTCTTTTCTCTTTCTTCTTCTTCATTTGTTTTTGGCGCGAGTTCGGTTTTTTATATATCTTTTTCTTTTTTTTAAATTGATCTTTTGTTGCGATACAAGTGAAACTTGTATTTTGCTTTTAGGATAGTCTTTTGAGTCGCGTCGCGTCAAGTCAGAGGTGCTAGTCTCGCAAGTCTAGTCTAGTCGAATGATTTGTATTTTTGTAGATTATATTGTATTGTATGTAATGATATTTGGGAATCATATTTCTATTGTAGACCGTGTTTGTAATATAGTACAGAGGCAGGGTCGCGGTATCTAGGATATCGAACCAGCGCGTGCAGTAGAGAGGAGTTAAATTTTACAAGCATTTATTGCACGAGTTTTAACGGGTTTATAGCAGGCTAATCTTAAGATTACAGAAGTAAAAGTCTATCGCAAGCCTATTTGTAGATGAGCAACGGAAAAGCTCGTACTGCGAGAGAGCGCAGGGACATTTGACTGGAAGAACCGCCCGGGAAATGAAGATATCGGCGAAGTTAAAGAAGCCGTGTGTTCCGTCCGGCTGTGCAAGCGGACGCTTTTCCGAATCGATTTTGAGTTGGATTTGGATTTGTCGACTTGTCGCCGCCGTTGATAGATGATAGATTGATAAGAAAGCGATATCCAAATAGCAGGTCAAGATAAATAGTGAATCAGGCACCTCTCTGCTCTGCTTGCTCGGAGGTTTGTTCGGAGATAACGAAGATTGAAGTCGATATTCATCCGAAATATAGGCCACATGTCTACTGATAAACTACTAGCCCGAGCTCACGGAATCTGAATTGGGAAGGATTACGCCGATAAGAGCGGTGGACAGAAGAGATGGGACGCGGCAGCTACAAGTAGAATTAGCAAAAATAGGCATACCCGAGTCGTCGAAAGAGGACGGTTCGGCACTAGCCCCGGAGCCCTTGCCGTGATGCGCGCTCTTTGTCCAGTAATCTCTTAAGCGTGATATTATTACTGTTTACAATTAGATTTGGTTATTCGATTGTTTGTAGAGTATTGCTTTCGAAAGATGGTTATAATCGGAAGGAGGAGCGGGTTGTAATCAAAGAACCTATAGCTTTGCCGATTTGACTGCTCTCGTTAAGTCTGGCGGTCGAAATTCATCGTAAGATCACCACAGTTTAATCCAAGTGATGCTATAATTAAGAACGAGTTTTGAACGACTAGTATGATGCAATTGGCGTTGGATATTTGTTTAGATGTTATCATCAATGCTGTTGCCGTAGCAGAGAAGTCGAATTGGCAGTTGCTATCGCACTGCATATGCGAGAGCAGGAGCAGCTGATCACTATCCAGGGTTCTCATTGATTGATTATTGAACTGCAGTCAGTTTCTACGTCGGGTGGGTCCGAACTGACAGGACATCGCGCCTTCTTCGGCTGCGGCAGCGCATAAGGATCTGACACTGAGATTGGAGTACCGACAAAAAGCAGCCATACCTAATCGCTGTCGAATAATCGTCGGCTTTATCCCATATCATCCCGGCAAACATGGCAAACTACGTCACAGCTCACCGCACGCACGGACGGCCGGGACGGATTGCCAATTCTGTGTCATCATACCTCTTGCCCATCAATTCTTATATCCACGAATCGCACGGTCGCTGTAGCTGTGCCAATGAGCAGCTCAGTGCAGCGGCATAGACTGGAGGTGCGCGACGCAGACTACGATTCGCAATAACCCATCCACTTCAAATAGCGCTATAATAGCGATAGTCCAAGCTCATTGTAGCATTACACATATCGACAACCAGTAGTCCACCGTAGTTACCATCTCCAAGCAGGGCTGATTAATTAAACGTTGCATTTAATCCCAGCCAGCAAAAACAAAACTTGCGCTATATATTTGTGCTACCGGAATGAAGAAGGAGGAGGAGGAGGCTCCACCAGCTGCCAGCTTACTTTGGCATGTCTTAGCGTGTCGATAGAACTCTTTGTTTACCTTTTTTTGTCAACAATTCAACGCATGAGAAAGTATCGATTTCTCTACGTCGACTTAGACTCAGCCTTCCATTTTCATTGATCATATTAGTTAGTATTTGTTTGTCTACTTTTCCATTTTTTGTAACTTCTATGTACTTGTCTGAGGTTTGAAATTTTCATCATCCAGATCATCTCACATCTGCGGTCTCGAAAATTCCTATACTTCCACGCTTTACACAAGATAAAAAAAACCACTAATCTATTTCGTTAAAATAGTCTAATCATCAAAAAATGACGCACTTCAACTGAATTTATAAGCTTAGCTGCAAAATACGCCAAAAAGTTAAAATATTCCAAAGTTCTCCGAGCTAATTTCGCTAAACCGGCAAAGGTTCTCTCTCAGCTGCTATATCATCATCATATGATTTGATCTATATACCTCTAATGCTGTCGATATTTTACTTTTTACATGTTGAATTGCGATTATTTTTCTTTTGCCTCATTGATACTATTCTCATATTGCTGATGGTACTGCTGGGTGGTTGGCTAGGTCTGTAGTTGATTCTATCTTCCTCAATAGATATATGCTATGAGTTATAAGTATTTGCTTTTCTTATCCTGATATTCTTCTTTCTGTAATCGGAGTTATCGTTAACTGATGCAGATTATTTACTTTCACTAATGGAACAGCTTGATTGCAGATAATGTACGCTGATCAATTATATTTTTAGACTACCTACTCCAGTATTGAAGATCAAGACCGAAAGCCGGCGCAGTTTCGATCCAAATATATATTGCAAAATTTCTCAGATATATTCTTGCAAGCGGCAGCTGATCAAACCGTGTGCTTATTGGTGTGCTTAGTCGCAAATTTGATAAGTTGATTATAATAACACAAATCCGATTCCGGCGCAAAGCTTACAATAAGCGCACGCATGCTATAAGATTACACTTATTCTGTCTTCCAGTTAATCGATTACAAACCAGGTATAATACCCAATCTCACCATGTCAACAACGCGGCCTCAAGTCGTACATCACGCAGTTTCTCGTCCGCATCAACTTAGTGCTCTCGATATTATAATCACACGACAAGCAATCGCCAGAAACTTCGACATGCTACTAACTCAAACTGCAGTATTAGTCTTAATTTCGAACATATTAAGTGGTTCGGTTTGGTTTGAACTCACGCTTGCGATTCAAAAGTCATTCTAGAACAAACACAAAAAGCTCAAGACATTAGTTAGGGACACGCGCATGTCGCTTTGAGTTGATGAGCATTATGTGTGTTTTGGAAATAGAATAATATTCTAGATGATAAGATTTAGCCGGACAGCTATGCTATGTTGTTGAATGTGGAAATTAGATAATTCTAGTTATAGCGCCGTTCGTGATGCCAGTGGCGAGATAAACGGAATATCAATAACTGCAATTAGTACCGTTGATGACATTTGACGATACAATTGCAAAAACGAACTATTGCAGCAAGCAAAGAATCGTCGAGAAATGGAGGGCATACATGATAGTTCTTTCTACGCCATCCTTCCATCCGCCGGCTCAGTGCGCAAAGGATTGACCGTTCTATATAGATGCGGTGGCGGTCATGAGTAGCAATCAAAACTAGCTGAAAAAAGAAGCTATTTTCTATTTAAGCAAAAAAAAGCTTAGCATTTAATTTTATAACCATTATAGTGCGTCGCAACCCTCCCCGTTGTGCACGCGGTTCTGCATTATGTAGCTTACTAGTTACTACCACTGGGCAACTAATTCGCTAGGCTCTATGTACATTTTGTGCATTTACAAGAGTAATACCTGGTCGATTATACATCGTGTGCAGCAGATCGTTAACAGTTATTAGTACCATTCCACGCTGGTTATGGCTCGAAAATACTTTCCGTCTAAAGGTCTGAATTTATATCCATTTGACGTTGCCGTACTGACACAGTTTTAGTCGGCTTTATCTAGCGTCAACCGGTAAGGTTTAAACATATCAGAAACAAACTCTAATAGAGCAAGAAGGCTTATATTTCATACCAATCGGCATCAGGCCATTCTCTCGACTTTTGTCCAGCACGACTAGTGTATCATTATCGAGCACAGTGTCAACGGCAATAAGAAGTTTTGATTGTTGATTGATGTATCATGGACTCGTCAACTGAATTCCCTGCTACTTCGTTGCTACCTTTGCAGGCATTAACTACATAATGGATATCACGCGAGCGACTCTTAATTCGTATGCACGTCCTGCCTCAAGTTGAACAAGGACTGCCTGAGTTTGGATTCTGCAAGCATATAATCAGAAGGGCAAGATCAGTCAGTGTATTCAGTCAAAGATGATATATCCTAATCTCCGGCCTTTTGCATAAAACCGGTACTACTTGCTGGCTGGAAAGATATTAAATAACAATCGCAATCATGCTAATACTTTAGACTAAATAAGAAGCAATAAATCAATATCTAAACCGAAGGGTAGTTTTGCTTGCCAACAATTACTGAAACCCGCACGCCGCGTATTTAAATAGTGTCAAATCGCAACAAGCCCACGCCTCCCCCATCCTCACTCGCATCACCTTTCACCGCTCGCATCGGACAGTCACCAAATACCAAATCTCTCCTCAACTATGATTAAAGCGAGTATTCTTCACCTGTGACGGACTATGCAGAATCAACTTTAAGATTACTCTCTGAAGCCACCACGCTTGAGGCAGTTTTCGCGAAATCTGTTGCCGAACTTCGACTTTTCACAATCAGGTTTATATCTGAAATGGTATCGAAGTTAATATCAATTTTTTGGTAAAATTCGTTTATGTATGATTTTGTTGTTCGCGATTATAATCTCGTAAAATAAAAAGCATTAAGTCACGTCAAATGCAAATCATTGAATCAAAATAAATCATATAACGTAGTCCACATGCAAGCGGCGTACTAGTTCACCTCATCATGCAAAAGAATTCAATTAAACACCCACAGGAGAAGATATTAGGATACAAAATATTGCAAAAATAATTAGATAGCTACTTAATTCCCTTACAAGTCCTTGTATTATGTATGAGCCTGCCACAGCTTCCACAGCGGCGTTAGATCGGCTTGATTATCCTCACTGAACACCACCACCATTTGTTTCAGCATCCCGCACTCCCTTCAACCCTTTTCGTGCGATAATTTCTTGACCGTTCTGCACACTAAGTGATTCTCCACAACGAATATGTGCATTTTTAGTCCTCCTGCGCTTGCTACGGGCATCATTTGCTACTCGGAGAGCTCCCATCTCGCAAGAAATGAGAGCCACTGTGGGATAATGCCTGTGTACCCTTTGCCAGCTGGTCAATAGCAGCATAAATTTGTGTCGGTGAACTTCCCTGATGGCGAGAGATCCTATATTTATGATACTCGGACTGCGATGCAACCTCCGTCGGGTTATGCGGCGTCCGAGAGACCCAAGAGCTGATGTTTGTGAGAGTGGGTGCTGCTGGTGTCGGTGTTTGCAACCTCACATCAGGCTTTGATATCACGACTTGAGGATCAAAATCGTTCAGGCACGCACCTCTAAATCTTGCCATGATGTTCTCTGGAGCCATGGTAGCAAAGCGGGCCGCTTTGAATGCAGTAGAAAACCTCGACCTTGATGATGTGGCATCACATGCGACCTAAGAAACATCTCCAGTTGTTGAATATATCGTCCCTTCAGCACACTAAAACACCCAATGTCAAGTGGCTAAAGAAGGTGAGATTGGGAGGCATGCAAAGTGTGATAATACTGTTGTCTTTGCAAAAATTCTGGAACTCGCCAGTCAGATGGCTCATGTGTCCTCAATCAAAAGCATTCGATATACCCCTTTTGACCGGGACCTGGTGTGCTTATTGAAGTGGTTTATCCAGTCCAAGCCCATAGAGTTATCGGTTCATCCATTAGAAGTAGGCTTAATAGCCCAATCCGGCGGGAGGCTGCTCTCGTGTACCAGTTTGAGGGATGTTGTACTCCTTTCATAACAAGGAATACACCACCCATCAGCATCGATGCATTCAATTTCTGTTGCCCACTCCCGATTACCTTGCTGAATGGGGTTTCAAAATGCCTTCTGTGTCGATCGGCATGCGTAGCTACCATAGATGCACCAATGACACCTATCATAAAGCCAATCTCATCGACATTTTATATGTCACAAATCGAGAATACCGTACTTCGTCGTCGCGTTTCGAAAAAGACTGAACCAAATGCCAATTAGATTCAGATCTACACAGAGCGCTCTCTGCCGGTCGCACGGGCGATTAAAGTGCGTCTTGAGTATTGATTTTCACTTGACAAACTTTTCGACCTAGTGCCCTCCGATGCGTCCAACCTATCGCCCTGCAAGGAGCAAATTGGTCATTTCTTCTACACCAGCCAGATGAGGCGGAAACCCTCGAGCTGCAAAATCCAATTTACGCACAATAGTTACATCTTCCTCTAGTTTGGTGCAACTTATGCGAATTGGCACGGATATCGCGTCGTGATTGTCATCCATTCATCCTGTCGCGTAATGTTGACTCCGGTACTTCATAGATTCTTGCAACCTTTCGTCTACTACGATTTGGGGTGCTCGTCAGAGCTCCGATAGCCAGGGATATTTTTTCGTCGGTACTATTTTCCATGCTTTCCGGTGGAGAAATGGTGTATTAAGCTAGTAGAGACGCGTCGTCGACGCAAATGCGCGGCTCGCACGTCAACCACGTTGTAATAATTTCAAACAAATATCAAATTTCCGCAAAACGAACCATTTATATACACAAATACAATCAGGTCTTTTCTCCTACTTTCTTTGGCTTTTCTTTAATACATGGCATCCTCACTTCCATTAACAATAACATCATTCACCTTCAAAATCATACGCGTCAACTGCGTAGCCAAGAGCAATTGCTGTCTCTTTCCAATAAGTGGATCAATCACGAATAAGTCCTTCATATCGTTATTTCCGCTTCCTAAACAATCAATTCCTAACCGACTATTCTTCTCCTTAACTTGCCTAGCTTTAACACTAGCAAGAGATTCAATAGGATTTAATCCAGAATTTTCTGCTAATGCCATCGGAATTGCATCAAGAGCGGTAGCGAATGCGCGCAATGCATATTGATCAATTCCTTGGTGTTTATCAGCTTCATCGGCAACTTTGATGGAACAGGTTACTTCGGCTGAACCACCACCGTAAATAACACGGTTATCGCGCACAAGATTGCGGACGACGCATAGAGCGTCGTGAAGCGCGCGTTTAGCTTCATCGATGATCTGTGCAATGTTAGCAAAACAAGAAAAACATATAGCGCTATACCAAAATAAAGAAGAGTTAGAGAACTCACCATTTTGTTACTTCCTCTAACAAAGACAGTAACAGCGCGAGTATTAGCGCACTCTTCAATAACAAGCATTTTATCACGCGTAGTACCAAACGTCATCTCACGAACAATACCAGCATGACCAAGTTTGCTAGCAGTCAAATCCTCAAATCTTGGCACAATTCTACCATTAGTAGCAATCGCAATAAGTTCAAGTTCAGGCCCGCCAACCCATCGAACAGCCGGAAGCTCATTTTGCAAAAGTAAATGATTTGCTTCATCGTCGAAACCCCACTGACAAATTACAAGTGAAGCACCCGTATCTTTAACTTGTTTAATCATTTCCATGAATTTTTCACGTTCATAAGTTTGCAATTTTTTAAACTCTTCAACGGTTGTAATATCAAGTTTATGCTTTGTCTTGGGTTTAGGAGGTTCAAATGGACACGTCAAAATCGCAATTTTCGCGTCTTTGACTGTACGTGGCATTTGAGGATGTGACATATCCTTATCAATGACAACTCCCTTCACAAGTGCAGTATCAGAAAGCGAGCCACCTACTTTACCATCAACCTTAATAAGTTCAAAATCGACATCTTTTCGGGAAAGGTCGGCAACACTTATTATAGCATCGACGGCAATGTTGGCGAATTTGTCATGCGCTTTGGATACACTATGCTCTCATATTAGTTCCATCGTTTCAGCATCACATACAGCTCATAGAATGTATACTTACATCTTACTGCCAAGAGATGTCTTTGCAGCCTTAAGAAGGTTAGTTCGATCATCTAAGCTAAATTCGACAGTATCCGCAATATCATCCAGATGAGCAACAGCGATTTTACACGCTTTATCAAATCCATCAGCGATTCTGATTGGATGGATTCCTAAATAAAGAGCATTTCCTGTCAATATTTCTTTTTTCTCTTAATCAGTTTTCTTTTGTGATTCAATATTACCCTTATCGATCAGCTCGGCGGCCTGCTCGAGCATGGCGCCGGCCAGGACTACGACACCCGTAGTTCCATCTCCAATCTCATCATCTTGAGATTTCGATCTATACATAATCAATTATTTCAATTAGCGACTTTTCCTTCTTGTTAAAGCCTTTCCATTTCAGAATTCCAGGGTTTCTTCCACTGGATTCCGTTTGGCGTGAATCAACCAAAAGAGATTAAACAAATTTGTACATACAATTGAACGAGTAACTTTGCAATCTGATTATCAACCTGCATTTGACCAAGAATTGTAGCTCCATCATTAGTGATTGTAATATCTCCATCAGGAGAAATGAGAATCTTATCGAGTCCTTTATCAAATGATTAGCACTGTATTCAAACCGGAGTGATTCGCAATCTCTACTCGATTTCAAAATATAAAATATCAGATGAACATACCTCTGGGACCAAGAGAAGTCTTAATGATATCGGCGACTGTCCGAGCAGCTAATATATGTGACTATACATAATCATAAAATTAGAAATCAAGTACTAACTCGCTCATCAAAAAATAAAAGTTACACACTTTAACAGCATCAATTCCATGTGCTCTTTATTATCAGATAAATATTAGTATATTGGAAATTAATTGGAACAAACACATTGACTTAGAAGCAGTATACCTCTTCTTTTTGCCTTGACTAGATTAGAAAGAAAGACGTGTTAGTACTGCCCGCGCATGATAGCATAAGATTGTTAAGAACTAACTCTCTGACAATGATAAAAGGCCGACCCATTTCATCTTGAGCGACAATAGCATTCGACATATCAAGAGACATCCTGAAATGCGAAAAACAAGTGGTGAATTGGTAAAATGTGGAAGAGAGGGAGAGTGGTGTTGACTGCGTGTGTGCAAGCGCAGGCTTATATTTAAAAATGAGACGCGTCGCAGGGAAAAAAATATTCTGGAAGCAATGAATGTTCTGAGAAACACGTATCTCGTGCTGCAAAATACGTATGCATCGCTTACGTGAGGTCATCGCGCTAACCCACAGACTCTGGAGTATATAACTTTATGCCGTGAAGCTGCAGTGTTCTTATGTGAAAGTCTCATCTGTGGCAGGGCAGCCTTGTACTCTCCAATATTCAGAATTGCAGAATGCACGACGCGCTCTGCGTCTGAGGAGTGAGAGATTTCTTTACCTCGGCATTGTGCTGAAATAATAGAACGAAATTAATACTGTTTAGCAGCTATATGTCTACTCAGAAGAACAAAAAGATGGCGCCTCCTCGTTCGCGGTCGTCATTCGATGATCAACAGCAACAACAGCAACAGCAACTACTAAACCCAAATCAATCAACTGCAGGCTCATCGACTCTTCATCGTGCTCGTCGACCAATATCAGTAGCGGTATCATCATCAGATCATTCACTGTCGCCGCATTCAGTACCAGTCTCATCTGGTAGACACTCAGGTTCTGCGGTCGCTGGGTTTACATATACTACTGCAGGATCGCATTCCTCCGTTGACCTCAACTCGATATCGAGGTCAAATTACAGTAATATGCATCAAATTCCAGTAAAACCCCCATCATCGCGAGATATTGATACTTACGACTTCTCTTCGACTCCTGCTGGCCGCAAAACTTCCGGTGCTTCATTCATGGGCGGTCTTTTCCATATCGGCCGCAAGACTAAACGTGAAGATGGTAGCGTTTCACCAGCAAAAGCTACTTCGTCTGCGTCATTACGAGGAAATTCTTCTGCAACAGGAGGGAGTAGTAATGCTACTGGTGGTAGCAATCACAGCAGTAGTAATATTTACTCAAGTAGTAACTATAGTGATACGCACTTGATTAATGCTCGGCCTAGTCCTATACTTGAACCTTTGCCTGCTGGTGCTCATCGTGTTAATGATCAATCACTTTCTTCTCCTCCTATACCTGCGAAATCAGCAACTCAACATGTGCAGCAACAGTCTCAACAAAATCAGCCATCACCTAAACAAATCCCTCATGCGCAATTCCACGAACGGCAGGTCCGTTCAGGTCCTGTACATGCTTCGCGACCTGAATCAATAATTGGCCATACGACGTCTTCTACTTCTTCTTCTACTGCTAAAGAACGTATTTCAACGTCTTCGAATTCTAGCACATCGACACTCACAACTCCTTCATCAGCGGCTGGAGGAAGTACACCACCTGTTGTACCTCTAAAGGACACTTCTCCAATCGCACTCTTCTACCCCAGAGCCTCTGCAACCTCAATATCTTCAAGTGCCTCATCTCCTAAACATAAACAGAATGCCTCGGTGTCGACAACTGGCTCTTTTGATAGTGGCCGTAGGATACTTATTTTTTGCACACTTGATCATGAGACTTTTAAATTGATTAATATATCTGGTTGTGAGACTGTTGAAGATATCAGAAAAATTGTGATTGAGAAGATGAATATCGAGGGAAATGGAGCGCAGTTTTATATTATTAGTGAACTTGGAGAGTGTGAAAAAGGTATGCACTTAATAACCCAGTTAATTTCTATTTGAATGACTGTGGTGACTAACTTGGGTTAACTTCACAGGAGAACCACTACTTGATGATGACTTTTTCGAGAACTGTCAGAGGGCTGATAGTAAAGGTACGGCAAAATTCTTCATCAGAACTTCCCGACAACATCATCAGGCCGCGCCTGATATTCTCAAATCATCTCTTCCAACCACACTTTCTTCATTAGCAACTAACAAATCAATGATTGCTCCTATCCCACCCTCTCAACTTACATCAACATGGAGGCAGCAACCAGTTCCTCAACAACTGCGTATCAACACCGGTTTATTCACAGGTGGCCATAGACTTACTGAAGAGCAACAACGAGAAGAAGATCGACGTAAATCTTCAGACGCAGATCAACCAGGTTTTAAACTTCTTCAAAAACCTCGACCTCATGTTGATTTTAATCAAGGAAGAGATTCGCCTTTTGAATCAACTGGTACGAATGCTTTATCATCGTCGTCAAACTCTTCTGATACCCGTGAACTCACTGCGCTGAGAAAACCTCCTCCTCCACCTGAAGGTAGACAATCATCAGTTCTGCGAAGACCGTCTACATTTGTGCAACCTGATCGAAAGGATAGTCTACCTCAGGCAAGGAGACCTAGCATGGTTCCATCAGACTACACAGACTATAGCACTAGTAATCGTACATCTGAACTTAAGAGAGCAGGAAATATATCTGCCGTATCTATGGTTTCTCCTCATACGATTATTCCTGGAGCCATATCAAGTGAACCACCACAGCAGCAACAACAGCTTGGACCATCACCATGGAAACCAGGATACGAATATCCACGTGTTGCAAAGACGTATAATGTGCCGCGAAAGTCACTGCCGAATGGAGATTTTGGAAAGAAACCAATTGATGATCGACAGAGAAGTGTTAGTGCGCCTGATGATGCACCTTCGTCACCTTCATCTGCATCTTCTACGCCAGTGACTACAAATGATTTTGCAACACATCCGCCGCCTAAGCGTCTTGAAGATGAAGATCCACTTGAAAAACATGGTGCGATTAATAGAAAAGAATCATTTGTTGAGAATAATATCTCATTCGATGATGCACCACAATTTCCTTCTTTTGGCGATGATGAGGATAGCAGCGATGAAGATGATGGACTTTGGGCTAAAAAGCCTCCTTCTGTCACTTCTCCAACGCCTAATACTTTCCTTTCTGATGGATCTGTACCGACTCAGCTATTGCCTAATGCTGATACACTGACAGGTTCAACTGATTCCAGTTCCAGAAGCTTCAAAGCAAATCGTCCAATCCTACATGTGCAAATAGGGGATACAGAGGATTTACCAACTGCACACCCAAATATTAGAGATGACAATGCACTCTCAGCTATTACCGAACGAACGACATCTATGTCAACCGAACCTGGTCTTTCAGCAAATGATGCGACGAGCGCTACAACACCAACTTCGGTTCTTGGTGAATTGCCATCTGTGAGTGACTTAAACTCGCTCTCGACTCAACGACCGCACCAACATCGGCAAGGACAACAGCAGCAGCAAACGAAGACCCTTGATCTTTATAAAGATATTGTTACGGATGCAATTGGTGATGGCTGGGCTGTCCGTCCACCTGCTGAAGTAGTGTACAATAACCTTGAGAAATATTTCCCCAACACCGACCTCGACAAACCGATTATTGACGATACACCGTTATATTCTCCACATTCTCCATTGCTTGAATCTGCTACTTCCTCTTCTACTACCACTTCTCATGCAGCATCATCCCCTCTTGCCACTACGAATTCGAGTTCGGCGGCTGATGGCAGTAGTTTAGATGCTGCTAGTAATAATGAGAGTAAAATTGGTGAACAGCGACCAATTACTAATGCTGGAGTTTTACTGGAAGATAGGGTCGCACCGCAACATCAGGCGGTAAATATGGATCGTACGTTTTCCTTCAAATCTTCAACTCGCGGCGGTGAAGCTGTGGAGAAACTTGATGTCGAACCTACAGTTGCTGCCGCAGCAGCAGCTGCGGCTGCATCTGGTATTCCTAGAATTCCTACGCAATCGGCAGCTAGTAATATTGGTTCTGTAAAATCTTCACGTCCAATTGGTCGTGCGCCACGAATGAAATCTATTAGAATTGTGGCGAAGGAAGCCAATGATGCGCGACGAGGTCATCGTTCTGATTCCTTTAGTCAGAATGGCGATTTGAAACTTTTGAGACGGAAGAGTACAAAGATGTGGGGACAGAAAGTTGTTGAGGTTACTCCTGGACAGATTAGGAAAGGACATTTATCAATTAGAGGACGAGGACGAAATCGTAAGTTTCTTCTTACAACCTATGTTTTTCAAGAGGATCCTGGATATTTTACTAATATTTTTGCCCTGCGCAGAACAATTTAACTGGGTCAAGGGCGAACTTATCGGTAAAGGAACTTTTGGCTGTGTTTACCTCGCATTGAACGCTACCACCGGAGAAATGATCGCAGTGAAACAAGTGACCGTTCCACAAACCGCAAGTGATCGCAACAGTTCAACACAGCGAGAAGTCATAACGGCACTCAACGCGGAGATTGAGACGATGAAAGATTTAGATCATCTTAATATTGTACAGTATCTTGGTTACGAGGCACTTCCGGATGTTTGTAGCTTATTCTTGGAATATGTTCCTGGTGGATCGATTGGTACTTGCTTACGAAAGCATGGCCGATTTGAAGTTTCTGTCGTTCATTCATTAACGCGACAAGTTGTTGATGGTCTAGCATATTTACATTCCAAGGGTATTCTTCATCGTGATCTTAAATCTGATAATCTTTTACTTGATCTCGATGGTGTTGTTAAGATTTCTGATTTTGGCATTTCGAAACGGAGTCAGAATATTTATTCAAATGACGCTGAAATGTCAATGCAAGGTACAATCTTTTGGATGGCTCCTGAAGTCATTCATAATGTTGTTCATCATGAAAACGAAGGATACAAAAAGCAAGGTTATAGTGCTAAAGTTGATATCTGGTCTCTGGGATGCGTTGTCTTGGAAATGTTTGCAGGCCGTAGACCATGGTCTAATGATGAAGCGATAGGTGCAATGTACAAGCTCGGAAACGCTAAACTCGCACCCCCAATTCCTGAAGATACGATTGAATACGTACAGGAAGATGGTAAAGAGTTTTTGGATTTGTGCTTTATTGCTGATCCAGAAAAGAGACCTACTGCTCAGGTTTTGCTTGATTCCAAGTTTTGTGTACCGGATCCTACATTTGATTTCGCAAATACAAATCTTGCGAAATTGATTAGTACTAATGACCAACGTGAACAGTCGCAGTTTGCAGGGAAATAGAGAACAAAAAAGTGAAGTTTGAGAGCATCCCTCTTTTGTAAACGTTTTTTTACTATGTGGAATTTGTTTGTTCTTGTTGAAGGTATATATCTACTAATGATATATTGTACACTATAATATAATAGGGCTATTTTTTCTATCGTACATTCTGACTCCTATTCATCGTCATCGTCGTCGCTGTAATCTCGCCGACGTTTAAGATCTTTGCGCTGTGCAGGAGTTTCTACCTTATCATCATCATCGTCGTCGTCGTCGTCGTCGAGAAGATCATCCTCATCCTCTTCCTCCTCTTCCTCCACATCATCCTCGTCATCATCATCATCCGACCCTTTCCGCCGTTTCCTATATTTGTCCGCTCCAGATTTTTTAACTTTCCGTAATCTCTCAGCTCTCTCTTCTTCCTCGTCGTCATCCGACACAACAAAGTCATCCTTCTCATAAATATCAGCAGAGCCCCCGTAACCCATTCCATCATCATCCTGATCATATCCGCCACGTCCAGCACGTCCAGTACCTGCCGCGCGATTAACACCGGCTCCAAGTTCGCGGTCATACGCCGATCTCGATTCTCTTGCTCGTCGTTTATTCTCAAGTTTCTTGCGCGCACGAATCTTATTTTCCTCAGCTTTTTCAGCTTCACGTTTAACTTTCTCAGGATCTTCAATCGTGACGATATCGTTAATATACCGAGTTTTAACTTGTCCTCTTGCGAGAGCATTCGACATTCTCAAATGAGTTTGCGATGTAGTAGACGATGGCGTCATGTTTAGAAATTTTGATACTTTCGTGTGCATTTGTACAATCTCTTGTTCGTTATGAGAGACCGCTAGGTAAGTGTCGTTGATTGGAGTCTCTTGAATGTCAAAGATTTCGCCACCTAATTTTAGTGAATAACTGCCGTTTGACCAACGGATGATGCGTGCGTTAGATTCGATTTTCTATCACAAATAAAAAATTAGCAGGAAGTAACAACAGCGCGATCGTCCAAAATTGAATTCAAAAAACTTACATTGTTGCCGTACTCATCCTTAACATATCTCCAACGGATCATGTTCTGGACTTCAGCACGTAATTGACGTCTCGATTCATCAGTACCTTCGCCCTTTGCTTTTTCGATATTCTCGGCGGCCTCTAGGTACGTCTCTGCATCAAATACGACGGGATCAATATTCAAGAAATTAGGAACTCTCGCAATGCTTATCTCTTTTGGCGTTTTGTGAGAAGATAAATACCGCGGCATTGTGATTTCCATTTCTTGCATCTCGACTTCCTCCATCTCTTCCTCTTCCTCATCTTCTTGCATTTGCGAATCGTAGCGATTGTAGTACCTAAATAAAAATAACTGTTAGTAATTGCAATTGATATAACTGCAAGTAGTAGTTTGTAAATGAAACGAACCCATTCTCATCCTCGTCCGAAGCAGCCCCAAAGATATCTTCATCATCTTCCTCCCCAGCGCCCCCCGCAATCTCCGCATCTTTCATCTCATCGTCAAACCCACCATTGGCTCCATCATCAACCACACCAGTACCAGCACTTTTGGTATCGTCGTCATCGCCATTCACAGATAATCCAGCGGCCGAATCATCATCTTCATCGAAAAGACCGCTTAGGTCTTCTTGCTCGCGCTTTCGTTGCTGAGTAATTTGTTGCCGTGACGGGCGATCAGAGTCGTCGCTTATATTACTGCTGGGAGATCCAGCGTCAGACATAGCTGAGTGTTTCTTTTACCTCGGAACCGAAAATATAATCGTTTGGGCAGCTCAACGAGTAGTCAGATTCGTAGTCTACTCCTGCTCACTCTCCAAAGTTTCTGTAGATACCTCATCAACTTGGACTCTGCCGGGTAATGTTCTGAATTCTGTAAGCAAAGGGTGTTGTGTGAACTCAGTCCCGCCGGAGCCAATGAGCGGCGCGGGAACTAAAGTTATGCGCCCGAGGCGAGCTTGCAAAAGAAAATCGCGGGAATCAGGCACCGTATTCTCTTCGTGATTCGACTGATCACTCTTTTATGTGTATCTTGCAGATAGACATATAGCAGATATATTTGTGGTATTTGGGTTTCTTGCTCTATATTTGCTCGTCGTTGAAGTGCGAGTGATATCCGGACTAGTAGCAGATACTCGAGAGCGACAGATACCGCATTCACCTCGACGAATACAGCACACATCCAGCAATTCTACGATCCATATTCAAGTCAATTAAAATATCAAATTGCATAGTATCTCATCTTAACCCATCATCTTCGCTAATCAATCATAAAACAATATGCGTCTCAATAATGCAACTCGGACGCGTCTGACGACGTCGCTCTTCTCAACTACGTTCTTGATCGCCGTACTCACTGTCGCGGCGCCACAGTTCTTGCCTTGTCCGGCTACTCGAAATCCTGTCGGTACGGATTTTGGCGATGTTCGCGTTGAAAATAAAAAGGTCGTGATTGCGCGGAGGAGGGCGCAGCAGCAACCGCAGCAGCAAGAAGCTGCGGTGGATCGTGATTGATTTTATCGGCATCAAGCAGATTCAAAGCGAGTTCTTTTGGTATTCCAGAAACTTTATCAATGAGACTCCTTGTAGTCTGGGAATCTCATTAGATGCTATAAGGAAAACATATTTGGGTATATATAGGGGTGTTTGTTTGATTTTATGAGCTCGGCGTTTTACGGGATAATTACAAAACTTTTTTTTCGCTCTTCGTTATTATTTTTATCGCATATGATTATTGTGCTTAGTTGTGGTTCTGACAATTGCGGACTATTACGCATTGCTACTATTACATGTCTTTTGATGGACGCATATTTGTATATTGTGCATTAGACACCGTTCACTTCGACTTGCAATAGACTATATTTTCATGCCATCATATATTAGTATTGCTAACGCCGCTTAGATTATAGCAGTCATTAAATTTTATCCATTCCCAGAAAACGCCTGAATTAAGATGCCAGCTAAATATAATTTTCATATCCTAAGTAGTCCGTTCACATAAGTTTCCGAAGGACATTGTTACTCGCTATAAAAGTATGTCAGCAAAACAGAAGTAAACTGATTATATGTACCAGTAGAAAGCTCACCACTTCGTCTTCCCCCCCATCGTTGAGATTTCCGACCGCTATCTCTTTCTTTCCTCTTCTTACCATCCTCGCCGACCTCTTCTTCATCCTCCAGATCGTCTTCTTCTGCCCGTTTCTTCTTTTTGCTACCCTCAACAGTAAAGGTGATCTCACCCTCTCCCATTAACCCTCTCGAAATAAATGTATTCTTACCGACTTTCTCTTCATTTTCCCGTTCTCGCTGCCTCAGTTCCATCAGGATGGAATCAAACGACTTAGTCCGATTTCTCGCAGCCGATAACGCAGAAGCAGATTTTGCTCCAAGTCCACGAGATCCTGAAGATAATTCTGCTTCGCTCTTGACTTTCATTTCTAATTCGGTTGGTGTCTTTGATTTTGTGACTTTTGCGACCGTATTGCGATTGCGCGGTTTCGCCTTTTTGACTTGAGTACGGATTGGTGCCATGAAATTAGCAAGAGAAGGAGCAAATGCTATTAAATCTTTAAAACTTGAGTAAACAGTACGTATATTTATTTCGAAAGTCAACTCTTTATATCTGGGTATGAAGCTGAATAGGAATCATAGTCATGATCCGTGAAGTCCAGGAGAGACCTCATCAGAAATTTTGAGGTGCTAGTATCGTTAGAGTTTAATATTTAAAAATGTTTGAGCCCAGAATAGTGATTTTAATAATAGTTAGGACTGAATATTTTATGTTGGGTACGTTTCCTGAACTTTATCCTCCCAACTGAACACGTTTGATCCGCTCTCAAGACCAAGGCACATTTGATCACGGAACTCAGCCACTTACGCGTTGTAGATAGCATGAGAAGAAGGTTCAACCGTCTGATACTTATCAATTGAGTATATTATTTACTCAGATTTAGTTGAAACTCAATTGTACCTGTTGATTTTGAGATCATTGCAATTCGGCCACGTCGTCGCGATGCAATTTCGTCTACAGTTAGTCCTTCTCCTTGGACTGTTCTTCCTTCCATTCCTAAATGCAGCTTTCAGCGACTACGATAACGATGATGAAGATGATGAACTTGAGTTTGCAGACTCTGAAGATTTGAATATGCGACTTCTACTCGCAGAGCATGCGCGCCAATCGAACGCAACTTTACAATGGGGTCCCTACCGACCGAATCTGTATTTTGGCATTAGGCCGCGCGGGTTTCCGAACTCTTTCTTGGCTGGCTTAATGTGGCATAATTCGGATTCGTACATGGGTATGCGTTATACGCGTCATGCTTGCGATACAAGCAATGATTTCAAGGGATATGGCTGGGAAGCTTACGATCCCCGCACCGGAGGTCGGCAGGTGTTTTATGATGCTGAAAATAACGTTGACATATATACTACGTTTGTTAAAGACGGTGGCAGCTGGGGATTACGAGTGCATGGTGCTCCGAAGAATGTGGATGGTACGTCGTCGATTATTTTTTATTTTGGTACTCAAGGTTTGGCGACAAGTAAGCGCACGATCAAGTACAATCCTAGAGGATACACCGATGATGTGACATATGAAGGCACGATTCCTGGATTGGGAAATTTCAAATTGACTGCAGTGTATGGTTCAGAATCCAATGAAGCGGCTGATAATACTCATCCTGTTGGTATTATGCATCCCGCCGAAGCATGGCATGCTCGATCATTGACGGTCAACAGCGACACGATCTGGCGCGCAATGGATTACTACATGGCTATTATGCAAGAGCAGATCAAGGAGGTTCAGAATACGTACCCTCGTGAGGCGATGCCTGGTTCTGTACCGATGTTTACTCTATATGATACTTCCGAAGAGGGTAATTTGCATTTCTTGCAAAGAAACTTCAAAGGAGAGTTTCAGTTTGACATCTTATTTGACCAGGAAGGAGAGTCACCAATGACTTGTAAGTATTCTTTTCACTTTCATTCATATTCTTATTGCTAACTTTTTATAGCTGAGAAACTATCTTCACTTTTGGATGCGACTATTGCCGATTTCGATTCCCGCTACTCAAGTATATTCCCTCCATCGGAGCCATTTACCGCACCTGAATACTCATCCTTTGGTAAGGCACTGCTATCCAATCTTATGGGTGGAATTGGCTACTTCCAAGGCACATCTTTTGTGGACGAATCTGAGGGAGCATATGACGACGAGGAAGAAGAAGAGTTTTGGGATAATAAAGGTCAATCTCAAGTTACTGAAGTTGCTGCCTCTGAACTTTTCTGCACCGTACCTTCGCGTCCTTTCTTCCCTCGAGGATTTTACTGGGACGAAGGCTTCCATCTCTTACCGATCCTGAAGTGGGATCCCGATCTCACATTTGAGATCCTCAAGAGCTGGTTCAGGCTCACGAACGAAGATGGGTGGATCGCCCGAGAGCAGATTCTAGGCGAGGAAGCTCGTAGCAAAGTTCCCGAACAGTTTCAAACTCAATATCCAAATTTTGCTAATCCGCCGACGATGATGCTCGCTCTTTCTGGTTTCATTGACGAAGTTGAGTCGTTCGCTTATGCAGAGCGTAAGGGAATGCCGGTCGTGAATGATGATACTCAGCAGCCACTTATTGACTTTCTCGACTCTTCACCGAGGTCTGCATATTTGCACTCGCCTGCTATGGCGCGCGCAGCAATCAAGAGAATGTTTCCAACGCTCAGACGTCATTTCAACTGGTTTAGGCGTACACAGGCGGCCGATGTGCGATCATGGCATGATGAAGAGTCTCCAAGACCACCTTCGTGGACTGAGGGTTATAGATGGCGCGGCCGAACTCCTAACCACTGCCTTACTTCTGGTCTTGACGACTATCCTCGATCAGCCAGACCTCATCCTGCTGAGATGCACGTTGATTTGTTGGCGTGGATGGGATCGATGACTAGTGCTATGATTAAAATCGCAAAATTTGTTGAAGCACCTGCTGGTGAGATTGAGCGATACGAAAAGATCTTGCAGGGAATTCTAGGAAACCTCGAAGAGATGCATTGGAGCGAGAGCGACGGTTCGTATTGCGATTTAGGTTGGGACTCCGACTCGGAGAGTCGCGTCCACGAGTGCCACGAAGGCTACGTGACTCTGATGCCGTTCATGCTCGGGCTCGTGCCTGCAACCAAAATTCAACGCATTCTCGACACACTATCTGATCCAGAGGGAGTCTGGTCAGAATACGGAATTCGCAGTCTCTCAAAACGTGACCCATCGTTTGGTCAAGACGAGGATTATTGGCGTGGTGCTATATGGGTCAATATGAACTACCTGGTTCTGCGGGCAGCGCAAGACTACTATGATGACGAACAGATCAACGCCGTCGATCGCGCAAGGCTCGCGGATCTTTACAGTCGGCTACGGGAAAATATCGTGCGAACTGTTTACGCGCAGTGGGAGGAGACTGGCTTTGCTTGGGAACAGTATGAGCAGGGCGAGGGCAAGGGAAAGGGTGTGAAGCACTTTTTGGGATGGACAGCGCTCGTGACGTTGATCATGAACATGGACCCGGAGCTGGGAATGTAACTGTGCTTGATGCTATTGTTGAATTGGTGCTATCGTGTACTTATGCTGCATTCACTATATAGAAGCTCATATTGAAATCAGCGCACTCGGCACGTACCAGTGTAAGTTGTAGTTGCGTTTCCTTTCTCGTCTAAATTCCAGATAACCGTTTAATTGCTGCTGCGGCGTCAAGTGAACAGTGACGTCAGAGAGCATGACATAATAAATGAGTCAGGGCGCCACATGACCCCAACGACGATTGGTGACGCCCGGGGCAGCTCTTGCTCCCCTCACCACTTTCACTTGTCCAGCGTTTCACTCTCCGCCCGCCCACCTCACCCGACACCCCCTCCAATGTCCTACAACAGCCTGACGAATGCGCGTCCTGGCGGTAAGCGTCCGATCTGTGGTTGGGTCTGCGTGCTAGTTTGAATCTGGCGATAGCGCCCCGGCGAGGCGTGAGACTGTCGTGCTAACACCCCCTTTGCCAGACCTCATCCGCGAGAAGGTCCACGATGGCCGCAGCGGCGAGATCAAGGAGATCTGCTACACCGAGTGCAAGATGGTAGGCAATGGCTCGTTTGGCATCGTTTTCCATACCAAGCTGCAGCCGTCGGGCCCAGAAGTCGCTATCAAGCGCGTGCTGCAGGACAAGCGTTTCAAGGTATGCTCTCTCCCTGCGCGTTCACCCAGCTCTTTCGACATTGCTGACTGCTCTTTAGAACCGTGAGCTGCAGATCATGCGTCTTGTTAAGCATCCCAACGTCGTTGACCTCATCGCATTCTTTTATTCCTCTGAAAGTGGTCGCTCGTCAAACGCGTATGAGCGCAAGGACGACGTCTTCCTGCCTCCGCCTAAGGAGGAGGTCTACCTCAATTTGATCCTCGAATTCGTGCCCGAAACAGTCTACCGCGCGTCTCGCCATTTCTCTAAGCTCAAGACAACCATGCCCATGCTCGAAATCAAGCTCTACACCTACCAACTCTTCCGCTCTCTCGCCTACATTCACTCGCAAGGCATCTGCCACCGCGACATCAAGCCTCAGAACCTCCTCACCGATCCCAAGACTGGAATTCTTAAACTCTGCGACTTTGGTTCTGCCAAGATCCTTGTTGCTGGCGAACCCAATGTGTCGTATATATGCTCGCGCTACTACCGCGCACCTGAGCTGATCTTTGGTGCCACAAACTACACCACCAAGATCGACGTTTGGTCAACTGGATGCGTCATGGCTGAGTTGATGCTCGGTCAACCCCTTTTCCCTGGTGAATCTGGCATTGACCAACTCGTTGAGATTATCAAGGTCCTTGGAACTCCCACGCGGGAGCAGATTAAGACCATGAACCCGAACTACATGGAGCACAAATTCCCGCAGATCCGACCGCATCCCTTCTCCAAAGTCTTCCGGAGAGGCCCTTCGGATGCTATCGACCTTATCTCTCGACTACTCGAGTACAACCCAAACCAGCGTTTGTCGGCGATCGAGGCCATGTGCCACCCATTCTTTGACGAGCTACGCGATCCGTTTACGCAACTGCCTGACTCTAGACATCCCAATAACCCACCTCATGAGTTGCCGCCTCTCTTTGACTTTTCTATTCACGAGCTCTCGATTGCTCCAGAGCTAAACGACAAGCTTGTGCCATCACACGCTCGAGCAGCGTTATTAGAACAAGGAATCGATCTGAATAACTTGACTCCGCTGACACCAGAGCAGATGAAGGTCACTCTAGAGTGATTTTTTTTCTTGCACCTCAAACAAAAGGAAGAAAAGCACTGATATCGACTTCTGTACGCGGGTCAGAAGTGTTGTTGGATGTTCTTTTTTTTATTATTATAATAATATTTGCGTATGGGTAAAGTATGTCTGGATTTTGTTGCATAAAAAAGGGTTTCTCGTCGTCCTTTGTTTTTTTTACCTTTTGCTATGATTTCTGCTTAATTGGAATTGGGTCTGTTAGTTTTATTGTTCGCTTTTGCCTCGTTGTCTCTTTTTTTGTTAATTCATTTTAATAAGTCTGATTGACTGGTGGTCTCTGACTATTTCTATATATATTTTGACTTGTGAGCGTATCGATGTCGTGTGAACTATGGTTTGTTTTTGCTTTTGATTTTGTAAGTAGATGGGAGAGAGAAGAGAGATTGTTAATATGTGTAAGAAAGACCTGCAACTGGCTATTGCCCAGATAACTCGAATTTCTGCTCACACTTTTTTCTACGTTTTTTTCTTATCTGTCTTTGAAAGCATTATTATTTGCAGCTGAAGACAAAAACAAAACCTTGCGCGGTTGTATTTTTTTTGTTTTTATTATTCTCTGTTGTGTTTAGTGTACTTCGTAATACTGTGTTGATGCTTGTTTCAAAATGTATGTTTTTGTATCTTTTTATTATGTTTGTTCTTACTCGCTGCACCTATCTAATTTGATCAATCGAGTTTCTCTAAAGAATATCATTCACTTTTCCTTCAATTTGTTCGATTACGCCTTCATAGCGGCGCGTGATATCATGATCACCAACCGCGGAGAAGTGAGTACAGTATCCTGCAGCTGACACAACCACTGCAACAAATGTCGCTGCGGATATGGCCACAGGAAGGTGTCTAGCAGCAATCAGATGGACACAACATACAAGTTTGTCGTACTCTTAAGCCTGCTTCTCTAATCAAAGCATCTGAAGCAAACGCGAAGGGCGATCGGCAGAAATCATGATGTCGATTGATATCTTTAACAGCTGCAGGAACTTCGCAGCTCCGGCAGAGCTGAGATTTTATATGATTGCAATCCATAATAATGGATGTCTGCACTATTTTATATAAATTATAGCGAGTCAGAAGTCATAGAATCGGTATTGATATTCCGTGGCACAACGCTCCGGTCCGTGAACAGCGCGTGCGGGCCGATAAGTCCCAATATCGACGAGTCATTAACTCAGCGCTCAAGTGACCGGCCTCCTTTACATATCTTGAAGGATGCTTTATATAACAGCTCCTCATCAAGCTTTATTTAAAGTATAGTTTGCAAGCACACAAAGGTACTGTGTCCGTCTAAAAATCTTGCGTCGAATTGGTCGCTCAGACTGAATTACGATATTAAGTAATCCACGTAAGCTTTTGCTTGTGCGGCTCAGTTTTGAAGATGTCCGTCTCTCTCTTCTTTCACACTAGTACTATCGTACCATCAGCTCTCAAAAGACAGCACTAGAGGTTACAGTAACACAAACAATATGGATTTACTATCTAGGAAGCCGACGCGGGATGGTGTGCGTGGAGGTCGTGCAGCATTTTCTTGGGATGAAGTTAAATCCGACAAACAACGCGATCACTATCTGGGCCATTCGATCATGGCTCCCGTCCAACGACTGGGTCAGCGAGGCGATGGGTTATGGTATTCTCGTGAAAATGAAAGAGGTGATGATGTTATAGAAGATATAAGTAATGATGAACGAAGTAGGAGGTTAAAAGTCGAGGGAGAGAGGTTGAAGGTTAAGGAAGCTGAGGAAAGAGCGTTGGCTGAAGCTCTGGGTGTGCCCTACGTGCCTAAAGCGAGAAAAACTGCAGAAGAAAGGAGTAGAAGTCGAAGTGCAAGTCCTCAAAGGTCAAGAAGGGATGAGGAGAAGGTATCAAGAAGAGAAGATGGTGATAGGAAGCGAAGACGCGATCAAAGAGAGCATGACCGCCATCATCATCGACTTCATCACAAATCGAGAGACGAAAAGGAAGAGCATTCTACACGAACACGATCAGAGAATAAAGATAGGCATCATCGCCATCATCACAGGCGTCATCATCGCGAGAAAGAGAGATCAGATGAAAATGATTCGCAGCAGTCGTCAGGCGGAGTTGGTGAAGTCGGCCGTGGTGCGACAGAGTTTATACACCCGTCAAGAAGGAATCTAGTCAAGGAATAGACTTGTACATGGCTTTGCAGCTTCTACACCATTTTCAATACCGTATTTTGCCTACCTTGCATTTTTAATATTCATTTACTTATGGTAAAGTGATGTTATTAGCGGTCGGACGTCACCACGCTGATTTCATATGGCCCCATTAATGGCCGATTGTTTTTGGCACTTGGCAAGCAAATATCTAAACTTTAGACGATTTGTGAAATATTCAGTGACCGTTCTCAACTGCAAGATGACGCATAGAGAGACCGAATGCAAGGATTTATTCATTAAACAATGAGAACAAATTATTTGTCTATGTTGAAAGACTTATTGAGCTACAAAAATGGCAGCAATTGTTGCAGAACGCTGACACATTTACTGCGCTCTACCCTCAAATGATCAGATTTTGATTGTTGACAATAGCGCTCCATGATGAATGAGCAATTATATAGCAGATAAAATGTACTATTTAGAACGGGTGGTTGTGTTTCTAAGTGCGTAATTCTTACTTCCCACTTAATTCCCATCTCTGGGTCAAAAATTCAGATTCGAATTGCAGTATGCTACGGCTTTTTAGTGGCTAGCTGATCTAACAAAAACAATATAATGCCAATCTCTAGTTCACGTAACACATCTGCACAACTAACAATTAACGAGTTAGGTCCCGACCATCCTCTTCGTACGCCGGAAGGCGCGCTCCGTGGTCATCATCATCATCATCTTCATCATCATCATCATAATCATCAGTAGCAGCATAGTCACTCGACGCCCTAAATCTCGGTGGCGGTGCATCATATGCACCTTCTGCCATCGAGCCAATCGAACTTGACCTCGAGCGTTCCCCGTTACTCTCCTCGATGGTAAGAAGCGGCAGTCTATCGGACTCGCTGACGTGACTGACTCTTCGTCCATCGAAGTGCGAGACGCCGACGTTATGGTAGCTAACAGGAGATTCCCGCTGATGTGCCTCAGTTGGTCTAGTCAGGGATTGCGCTTCTTCGTTCTGTGGCATTTGCAAGACAACATCTATGCCCGCACGTTCGCCGGCCGAGCCGAGGACCTGCTCCTCGGCGCCAGGCATCGACTTGTATGCTGGTAGCGTCATTGTGCTGACTTGGCGATCTGGTGCGGAGATCTCTCTCATTTGGTGAAGTTCGACTTGGTTGCTGGGCTGTCCATTCTGCCCCTCAATTGAAGCGGCTCTCAGTTTGCGACGCCTATGAAGGCAGATGAGGATAGCAGCGAGAGCAGCGATGACGATCACAATACTGACTGCGGCAGCTATGGCCTAGAGCAAGACGAATTTAGACACAGGCAATCGCTATAAAAATAATCGCTATTTGGCGCCACCTTGTAAGTACTGGAGTTTGCAGTGAGCTCTGAGTCTCGCTTGAGAAGCTGTTCGATGCCGCACCTCCGGTTAGCAGCTGCGTTCGGAGATCGGTTGCCGGCCGTGGGTGCCATTGTCTGGAGCCGTGTGGAGGACTCGTGTGGCTATCAGTATTCCGCAGCGAGATGAGCGAGGGACGTGAAGAAAGAAAGTATATGCTGGCGTCAGCTACCAGTGAGCCATTATCTGTCGGGATTGCGGTGTCCCAAACAGTCTTCTGCACATTGATCTGCCTACACCCGCCGCTGTCATTCTTGCTTTCTCTCTTAATCACTCGTGCTATAAACGCAACTGATTTCTAAATATAAATATTACTCAATCAGTCAATCTTCAGCTAGTCGGTCTTCATTCCCTGTATCCCATTAAGCAACAGCACCTCCGCCCGCTTTAATGCGGTCGATATCCAGCTGATTTTGCTCAAATTCGTATTCGGATTACATACGTCTCTCGTAAACCGCTCTTTTGGTTAAGGGTTTGCGCGAAACGTTTTTTATATCCAATTTGGTGTGGTTGAGCGACGTATTACCATTCCAAAGCATATCTCAGATTGCTGCGAGTTCTCTAACGATACACATACAGTGGTAGGATGTCTGTTGCTGTTCCTTCCAATTTCGATGCCGAAAATGCGGACAATCTCGAGGATGTAAGTTGAATCTGACCTAGAATTAAAAATGTTATTATGGCATGCGCTAAGAACGGATTTTTCTATTTCAAGATTGAGAAGCAGTTTGCCGTAAAAGCGGTTATGCAAGCTCGTATGTTATATTTGTGATTTGATTTTAGCTACCTGTGGTTTGCGGGTTTATACTAATGTAATCCGGACAGAGACCTACTGGGATCTCCTCGGCAAAGTTAAGGGATCAGAACTTCGTCTCCACAAGTATTGCAGCCCATGTTTTTTAAACTCATTAGCAGCAAACTAACGATGCACCTGCAGATTGAACGACGATATTTACAGCCATCTCATCACTGAATTCCCCGAGTATTCTACCGCTGAGTCCGTCGCTACGATCAGCGAAAGTGATATGAAGTCACATAAAGGAAAAGAGCGGTGGCGGAAGTTTATGAACGTTTACGAGAAGACGGTCACTGACTTCAATTTCGGTACTCTGCTGAGGACGGATGCTGCTGCGGAGTATGAAGAAAATACTACTATCTTTGGTATGCGTTGTTGATCTCGATATGTTGAAACTCTCGACACGCCGTCTAACTTGTGTAATTAGTTGTACGGATACAGTTCCTGGCCATCGAGATTGCGCGCAACAAGCACGGCCTTAACGATTGGATCTACGAAAACGAGAAAAAACTCGAGGCTGCTGCTGCTGCTGCTGAGAAATAAGCGTATTGAAATTGACCAAGCGCTAGCGTTTATTCTTGGATTCTCATCTTCTAGATCAGGTTTACACAACGTTTTATTGACTTATCAATCAAATGAAAAAATTATAATACATATTCTTAATCCCAATAATGAATCTTAGAATCCAGACCAGCAGTAGCAACCTTACTGGTCTCTTGAGGATGTGCAGCAATACAAGTCAGAGCCTTTTCATGAGCTTTGAACTTACTCTTCATCTGCGTTGTCTTCCAATCCCAGAAACAAGCGTAGCCACCAGAATCTCCAGACATGAGATACCGTCCATCTGGAGTGAAGTCCATTTGTATACCATATCCAGCGCAGTTATTACCTTTGAATATCTTCTTCCTGTTCTGCTTAAACCTATCCGTAGCTCCAAACACGAGGATCTGATTATCGAGACTTTGGGCGGTAAGGTATTTGCCAGACGGATGAAGGGCAAGAGTAGGCATAGATTGCTGCATAGGATCAGCAATGAACTTGATAGGCACATTGATTTGCCATTCCCAGACACGCAAGCTCTTATCGTCAGAAGAGGTCATGAATCGCCTGTTATCGTCAACAAATAAAATGCTGTTCACCGGGGCGAGATGGTGGTCATATTCTTGAACGACTTCTCCCGAATTCACATCAAACTGAACAATCTTATTGTTGGATGTACCAATAACAAACTGGTCCTGCTTATCATCTTCAGGATTAAACTTCACGCAATTCGGAATTGCACCAGTGGTAAATCGAGAGATACATTGTCCCGTCTCAGTGTCCCAAAGCTTGACATGTGAATCGTATGATGCAGACAAAAACCTCCGTCCATCATTTGTAAAACATATATCTTTGACAGTCTTAGTATGTCCCGAATATGAGCGCAATAATTCCCTATCGTGATAGCAATCCCATATCTTAACCTTATTATCCATACCCGACGACAAGAGCAAGTGGCCATTCCGCGGAAAAAAGCGTATAGCGGTAACACCATTCTTGTGACCCGCCCACGTATGCACTCGTCGTTTTGGGATATAACATTCTTGTTCGCCAGGGTCTTTGTCGAGACTGAAGTCGAGATCGCGTGGGACGTGCATATACGTTCGGCCCATATAATCGTATAAACTCGAGCCATGAAATTGGGTCTTTTCCTTTGATCCGGGAGCCTCCGATGACTTTGGAGTAACAGCCTCCTGTGGCTCATTTTCACTCTCTTCAGATTCCTCTTCCGAGAATGACGAATCTTCCGATGATGAAGCATTTGGATCAGTATATGCAGCCCAAGGTCCTTTGTAAGCATTCTCGCCATCCAAGACACCAGAATCTCCCTTTTTTTGTCGCTTCTTTTTCAATTCTAGCGCTTCTTCTTTTGATATTTTCAAATCTAAAACGTCACGCCCTTGATTCTCAGTAGCACGAGCTTCGTCACCAACAAATTTATCTGACTGTTGGGTAGTCGGATCGCGAGCGTATCCCATTGCTTTGAACGTCCGATGTTGTACTCGAAACGCAGCATCACTGTAAGCTTGTTCTTCTGCGTATCCAGTGAGCATGTTTTTGCGTTTCAATGAGCTATCGCCTTTAGGATTTGCTGGACCGATGAATGGCCGCGTTAACTCATCGTAGGTAGGGTTGTAGGGAACTACTTTATCAGTCACTCGGGGCATTAACGCTTGAGTCTGGGAACTTTCCTATAGCAGTAAAAATAAGAAAGTTAATTCCTGTTCTTCGTACATGTGTAATGATAAAGCAAAAACGTGATTGCTATGAGCGTACCTCAAGTGCGAATGTAGATATTGGCGCCATCGACATCTGCGGTAGTGGAGGAAGAGAGGCGAGCGACACCGGAGTCTGCTTCGGAGACTCGACTTTCTTTTTACTCCTTGGCGCCATCACTAGTAGCTCGTATGCAAGTTTCTGTCCAGCAAGATCAGCACCCTTGCCAGGCTCTAGAGATCAGGGTTCAAATCGAGATCAAATATTGCAGACTTCGAAAGTTTCAGTGATTGTTTTCAGTTAGTTAAGGGTTTTGTTCTATGTGCACGCAGCAACGTTGAAGATATGCTAAACCTTATATGCTGCCCTAACAAGTTTTTTTTTGGCGGTCGGTGCTCGAAATTTTTTCCTTAAATCCCAGCCAGCCCTTCTTCTACCTTGCTTTTATTCTTGTTCCTCCTTTCGTTTCTTCTTATATACGGCCCAACATACCGGTATCGGTTACTGTTATAGATCTCTGCTATCGCTGTGTTTCATCTAGAATAGCAAGGTCTTCACAATGGGTGTCGCTAAGAAAGAGAAGAGTCGGGTTGAGCGGCAAGGCAGCGACAAGCCCGGCAACTTGAAGCTCAAGGGCGAGAACTTTTACCGTGATACTGCGAAGGTTAAGCGCCTGAATATGTACAAGGAAGGTCGTGCTCAACGAAATGCTCAAGGTGATATTACTAAGGCTGCTTCTTTTCAATCGACTGAAATTCCTAATGCCCGGATTGAACCTAATCGTAGATGGTTTGGTAACACTCGGGTCATTGCACAGCATACTTTGACACAATTCCGCGAAGCTCTTAGTGCTACCAGAAAAAATCCTTATCAGGTTCTTTTGCGGCAAAACAAGCTTCCCATGTCGTTACTTGAAGAGCAAACTCACGTTGAGACTCCAAAGTCGGCGATTGTTGAAACTGAGCCTTTTGGCAAAACATTCGGACCTAAGGCGCAGCGCAAGCGACCTAAAGTCAACGCCGGATCGTTAGATGATTTGGCTGATAAGTCTGTTCAGGATTTTGAACAGTATGAACAGAAGTTGGAGAATCATGCTATGATGTCTGTGGAAGCTCCTACAGATTGGATTCAGGAAGCTCGTGATGCTATTTTCTCTAAAGGTCAATCAAAGAGAATCTGGAACGAGCTTTATAAAGTCATTGATTCATCTGATGTAGTGGTTCACGTTCTTGATGCTCGCGATCCACTTGGAACTCGGTGTCAGTCTGTCGAGCAATACATCAAGAAGGAGGCTCCTCACAAACATTTGATTTTCATTCTTAACAAGTGCGATCTAGTGCCTACTGGTGTTGCTGTAAGTTTCCTATCCTTTCTTTTTATCCGTGGCGTATTTCTTGTGTTTGTATTTCTTCGCTTTTCGTTTTGAATTTTACATGCGTTTGCGTTCCATTGTTAGTCAAGAATCCCTTGAAGCACGTTTAGTTACGAGCTGCTATAACTCCATGAAGGGAAGTCTGTTACAACTTTGGAAGATTAAATTACCGAGATTAATTTCGAGGGTCAAATTATGCCTTGAGTTGAGCATTGGTTGGGCGAGAAGTATCCTTGTGTTACTTGCTTTGCGCCCCCATTACCGGCTGCTCTTAGTTAGCATATTTACATCTTTTCTTTTTTTTTCCTCTTATGTTTTTGTTGTTCAAGAATATGCTTCGGATTGCGATATGGTCGACCAGAGTATACTAACTCTTTTCAAAGGCTTCTTGGGTCAAGAGATTGTCAAAAGACTATCCTACGTTGGCATTCCACGCATCTATCAAACATTCGTTTGGTAAGGGAACGCTCATTCAACTTCTTCGTCAATTTTCTGTCCTTCACTCAGATCGTAAGCAGATCTCGGTCGGATTCATTGGCTATCCTAATACTGGCAAATCTTCAATCATCAATACTATTCGTCAAAAGAAAGTATGTACTGTCGCGCCAATTCCTGGTGAAACTAAAGTGTGGCAATACATTACATTAATGAAACGTATTTATTTGATTGATTGTCCAGGTGTCGTTCCTCCTAGCACAAAAGACACAGAAACTGATATTCTTCTTCGCGGTGTCGTTCGTGTCGAGAATGTGTCGAATCCGGAACAATATATTCCAGCTCTGCTAGAGCGTTGCAAGGCTATTCATCTTGAAAAGACATATGAAATTTCAGGATGGACAACAGCTGGTGAATTCTTGGAGATGCTGGCACGAAAAGGTGGTCGTTTATTGAAAGGTGGTGAGCCTGACGAAAATGGTGTTGCAAAGATGGTTTTGAACGACTTTATGCGTGGCAAGATCCCGTGGTTTGTTCCTCCGCCTTATGAGGATGATGAAGAAGAGAGTGAAACAAAACCTAGCGTCCCTTATGCTACTTCCGTTGAGGCTTCGGCGTAAGGCTCGAATTGCGAAAAAGCTTGAATTGGATTTGGATGTGTTGGTTATGCGTGGGACTCGGGGAATGTTATTGTGATTATTTGGCATCAGGGGAATTCGGTTTATGAATGTTAATATAGGCGTTGGGGGAATTATTGTAGTCATTTAACGTTTGAAATTTATCATTATAATTTATTATCATTTTCATAGCAAGTTTTTTCCATTAATTAAATTTTTTATATATGCATTGCCATTCTCCGTACGCCAAATTAAATTTTACCAGGATGTTGTAGCAACTAACCTCAACTTAAATCTTCAAACTCTCAGCCGACACAATCTTACGATTCCGCTTGATGAGTTTTGCTAATTTCTTCTCCAACACTTCAGTATCTTTCTTCGTAGCATGCCATTCTTTCTCAATATCTTCCAACGGTCGGCTTAATACATCGTCACTTAGAATCTCTGAAATTCTATTCTCAGCTTCTTCTAATTCTGCTATAGTAAACGACATATGAGGAGCTGAAACTGAGCCAGAAATAGTTTGCTTGAAGAAGGACACGTTTGTACTATTCAATTCTCGAATCACATTCCTGATGAGTTCTAGCGGATCAGTTCGACTCTTCAGATCTTGCGAGGTAGAAGTTACTGCATCTCCAGTCACAGAATCAGCAGTATCCGTATTCGCTTCCTCTTGAGCTTCCAAAGCAGCCTGTGAAAGCAATCCTTTTCTGGCAGCCTTCTTAGCTTTCTTTTTTTCTTTCTTACTCCGAGCATCAAGAGGCAAAGGTGATGGAGAAGGAGATGGGGGATGTGAATCAGTCGCTGTTGTGGTAGGCAAAGATATTGCAGGACTTGGCTGTCTGCTAAGCACAGGAGTACCAGCGTAACTGCTCAATGGCATTGCCTTATCCGAACTTGTGGATTCCGTATCATTCGCAGGAGAAGCACTTCTCATATCTTTCAAGTCTGCAATCAGCTTATCCGTCAGAGACTTTGCTTTTGAGTCTGATCCAGGAGCCAAAGCAGGTTCTGGAGGAGCAGGAGTAAGCGAGCTTCGAGATAGAGGAGTAACCTCCCACTCCGGTTCGCCGTAAATCTGAGATTTTGGCGAACTTGTGGCAGTCAGAATCCCAGCTGAAGCAACAGTGGCGGCAAATTCCTTTTGACCTGCTTCTAGCTTTAATGAGCTAGCACCAACAGCGGACGCGTATGACAACGCAGGTGAAGACAGACTAAGTGGTTGAGAAGAAGAAGATGCAGATTTTAATTGGGAACCCAGCCTGGTACCGAAGGCACTTGAACTTTCTTTGAACGTGTTCAATAAATTCGTTCCTTGGGCTTGTCCGATTGGCTTTCCCCATTGAGGCATTCCCACTGCTGATTTTGATATCGCCGACGGATAGGTGGATGAAGGAAATGCTCGGTCGCTAATCGAATTACCAAAGAGTAATGGCGAGTTAGCTTGCGATCTATCGAGTTGTTGAAAAAATGGAACTATAAAGTATTCTGTAAGTAAAGTAATCGAGCGGCTAACGACCTCACATCAACGAGCAAAAGGTAGACAATATGTAGCGTTTAAAGGCAAGGAACATGTGCGGTATACAGTGATTTTCCATTATATTATAGATAGAAAGGTGTAATTGTACAAATAAGGAAAGACTAACACAGCAGCTACACACGAAGAAATCCATGCCTTTGATACTAAAATACAAAACACAAGGTCCAGATGCACACCAATATTGTCTACCTCTGATCATTCCTTGACATTAATATACACACCTGGTGATTGAGTTTGTACGCTTGTGGGAGATGCCAGAAATCGAGGACCTATAATTGAGGACTCTTTTCCAGGAAGAGACACCGAAAATCAGCAACCAAACTCAATTGAAAAACCATCATCGCTAGTATGTACCTTTCGATCGCCCACCCGACAACATCGACAAAATTTCCTGTCCTTCACGCTGACCATTACCGAAGAGGCCTGGAGGCGGTGTGGAACCTGGACGCAGGCCCATCACCGATCCTCCCTGCATCATCTGCTGCTGCTCGAGTAGGTGCTCGGTCATCTTTGGCTTACTTAGAAAATTATAGCGCGAGCTCTGTCGTCCCCCTTCAGGGGCCTTGGGATCTGCAGAACTTGAGCTGTAATCACTCTGAATCTTATCAGAAAAGGCAAACAAAGGTGGCATAGATTGAGCGCCAGCCATATCCTCCTTTGCAAGAATTTGCGAAGAGAATGTAAATTTGACAGAAGACGAAGAAGACAGGAGCTTCAGTGCATTTTCAAATAATTGCAAAGTTGCATTGGGCTCTTGTCTCTTTTCAGCACCAGGCACAATAAGTGGCACCACTGGCCGCTGCTCCTGTTGAGGAGCAGGAGTCGGTGAGGGTGTGGACTGCGAGTCACTCTGGGGTGGCGGTGCTACTGCTGTGGTGGTACGTGTCTCGTCGCTATTGCTTGGAGGATGCGCAGATGCTAAGCTCTTCATCGGAGACGAAACAGGTGGTTGAGTTGGGCGAGAGAGCTTGGAGTTCTGCATTGGAGGAGAAGCCTTGGCGGCCCAAGAAGCAGTCGGAGGCAAGGCCGACGACTCAGTGGACTCGACATGTGTCTCTTCATTTGACTTTGAAGTGCTCTTCGATGAATTCGATCGTGGCAAGCTAGTCTTACCATCTCCTTGTCTAGCAGCATGTTGAATGGTAGACAGGTCCTGTCTCGTGTATGAATCGGCCTCCTCGCCTGGCTCGTGCAAGAACATACAGTTAGGATTTGGGCAAGCTTGGTTCCGGAGGTAAGACGAGCAGTATTTCGTCGTCCCATAAGCGGCCCTAAAATTTGTCAATTTAGTCTCAAAGATCGATACTAGATAAGAACTAACCTTAAAATCTTGCCGTCGTTTGTTGAGCCATCGACCGCTGCAATACATTTGGCAGCGTCTTCCTTTCGGTAGTAGGTGACATATACACCAATACCACCGTTTCCAACACCACCATTCCGGCGGTTGACGACGATTTTCTGGATTTTACCATACTGACCGAAAAATTGATCTCCGCGAAGTGTATTGTGAAGTTCTTCATGCGGTATGTGTGGGTTGAGGCCAACCACGTAAACCAAATTTTTCTGGATAACGCGCATGCCAGAGAGGTGCTTCCGAGATGCTTGCTCAATCTCTTTACGCTCCCTCTCCTTCTGCCGCTTCTCCTTTTCGCGACGAGTTTGCTTTTGATGATCTTGTCGCCATCTAGATAACTAATTAGCATCCTGGTTGCCCCCCTGAATACGTCTAGCCCCTTGATCATAACGCAAAGAAGCAGACTTACTCTTCAGCGGTCACGACCTTGTACTCCACGGACTCATCGTCGTATGGTCTTCGACATCCAGGACAGCGCCCGTTCAGCTGTGGATTTTGTCTGATGTTGTTGTAGCAAAATTGGCAAACCTTGTTAGAGAACTCATTGTCAACAAGCTGTGTTCGCCACTTTGAGTAATCACGACCAGCGACATACCTGATAGCCGCATGGACACGGCTTAAAACCTTTGTCTGAGATATCAAATTCTTCGACGCACAAAGGACTGAATAACTTGGTAAGTAAATAGATCAAACGCGGTGGAGTTACAATCAAGTCACGTACCAAACTTCCTCCTCGTCGTCGGAAATGAATGAATCTTGCGCGAGACGTGACATCACCTATGCAATATTTCGACGCAGACAATACAGAAACAGTTTCTTGAGATGGATGAGCGTAGCTGGGAGAGCGTTCAGCAGAAATATGTTTTGTGAAGAGAGTGGCTACGGTACAAGTGCACCTAACCCCTCCGAAAACGCTAGTGTCTTACTAAGGTTACCCGGTCCTCGTATGGCGATTTGGATCACATGACTGAATAGGTCATGTGATTTGGGCTTTGGGCAAATCATAAGCGTCGTGATTGGCTCGCTGCGCAGGCCAGGATTTATCGCGCCGCGAAGCAAGAATTAAGCAGAGCCCAGTATCGTGCACCAACTCGCCTTTCGGATCGCCACAAAGTACCTTCTTTCGCGATGATTCGGACCATTGGAACACGTTCGGCGACTGCTCTTTTGCGCGCCGCCAGACCTGCGTTTTTCCAGCGCCGTTTTGCTGCGACTTTCATCGACAACATCAAAGATGCCTGGAAGGACGAAGAGGGCCCTGTCTACCCCGAGAGCTTGAGAGATCTGCCTCGGCAAGGTGAGCGGCGGTGGTGACATTTATCTCTATGTGTTGAGTGTATTAACTGTTTTTTCTTATTTAAAGAGGTCGGCGAGTTGAATAGACCCATTGTCAACCCCGGGGCCGAATACACGGAGACTGTCGAGAACCTTCACGAGTACGGCCGATACATCATGGCCGCCATGCCCAAATATATACAGAAATTCTCAGTCTGGAAGGATGAACTTACGCTCCTCATTGCTCCTTCGGCTGTCATCCCCGTTATTACTTTCTTGAAAGATCACACTGCTGCGCAATTCAAGGCAGTTATGGACGTTACCGCCGCCGACTACCCCACACGCTCACACAGATTTGATGTTGTCTACAACTTCCTGTCGACTCGTTACAGCTCTCGTATTAGAGTTAAGACCTATGCTTCGGAAACTACTCCCGTTCCAAGCATTGCCCACTTGTACCAGGGTGCCAATTGGTACGAACGTGAGACTTACGATATGTTTGGTGTACGTATCTCCTTTGATATCTTTTGCAAACAAGCGCTCAAACACTTTGCTGTCTAGATTTTTTTTGTCGGCCATCCTGACTTGCGGCGAATAATGACCGATTATGGATTCGAAGGTCATCCATTAAGAAAAGATTTCCCCCTTACTGGTTACACCGAGGTATTTTTTAGAGTTGTCTGCTTCCTGGTTGATAGCTACTAACTGCTATTAGATCCGATACGATGAAGAGAAGAAGCGCATTGTCTACGAGCCATTGGAGGTAGGTTTAAGCGCCTATGAAATGCTTGTTGAGCAAATATGCTGACTCGTTACATAGATGACCCAAGCATTCCGCAACTTCTCTGTTGGCTCCACTGTTTGGGAGCCTGTTGGACCCGGCAAAGACGAACGGCCAAAGACTGTGAGTAGAATTTAACTGAGAAGGTTTTCTTGGAATGCAACTAACAACATCGATTTAGTTCGTTCTTCCTACTCCTGAGCCTGAAGAAGCTCCCGAGGAAAAGAAATAAGGGTTTTGACAGGCTAGTGAATTTTATGTGTTATTAGTACTGGATTTAATTATAGAACTTGTATTGACATTTATAAATATGCCTTTCATTTCTCATGTCACTAAGAGTTACTACTATTGTTTTGGGTGTGATTTGAAGTACGGGTAGACTTCATACTCACACTCCAATTGCTAATTGGTTAAAAGCGTGCATAATAATCTGATTTTACTAACTCATCTGATTGGTTCCTACATCTTATCGCTCGCAGTTCTTTCCTTCAATAAAGATGAAGTCGATGTTGTTCCGAGCGCTGAGGATGGCGTAGGCGCCAGCTTGACTTAATCTCGCCTCTTTGTGTAGTGCTTGACCTGCGGTTTATACTTGCAGCCTACACATTAATTGCATTTCCATTTCCAACAGTGGACTTCGTAGACTGATACAAAGAATGATGGCCATCGATTTTATTAAAATGAGGGGAGACCTGCCTCGCCCATCGAAGCGCATACGGAAACCTTAAAACTCAGCCTAGATGTAATCCCAACCTTTGAGCCATCGACTGACCCCACTCAGCGGACTTTAGCAGCTTCCATCGCCAAATACTAGACGCCTTTCTCGAAATATCCGGTTCCCGTCGAACACCCGCCTCCTGAAATCTGTAATTGCGGCTCAATCGCTATATCTAGCTCAATCGACGCTATGAGGACTTAACCTTGGCCTCCTGCCTTAATCACCCTCTAACCGATCGAAAATGGCCACTCCGCCAGATAAAAACTTCTCGAACGTCTTCAATGTCGTATGTTTCGAGGACGTGACATGATGCAGAGGAAATCTGTACTGACTCTGAATAGGGAAAATATGATCAAATCCGCTACTGCGTATACGTTGATCCGCTTTCTCGACCCAAAAATGTCCTGTTCGCCGAATGGTCGCTACGACAAAAGCAGAAAATTTGTTTGGTGGCATGCCATTCAAAAGAATTATGGACCTTCTCGCTCAAAGAGCGGGTTAGTCCGGCGACCCCTGATCCAATTTACGAGCTGAAAGGTATATAAAAGTCATTGACATTTGTGAGGTGTCGCCAACTTACTCGAATTCTAGAAATATCGACCGGCTCATTTCTTCCTTCGACGTTAACAATGTCTGATAACACATCCTCTCAATCTTTCCCCGCGGCATATGTCCCTTTGATGCTGGCCATTTCGGGACTTGTGACGCGAAATTTAACGGCTGATTACGACTACATCCCGATCGGATCGATGCTCGTATCGCCAACGCAGATCTTGATTCACTTCAGTCTTCGACTAATGACTTCAGGCATATTATTACTAACGCCACATTGTCAACGGACTCAAATCATAAAGCTTTCGTCGTCTACGGAATTACCTGTACTTGATACAAGATTGATAATTGCACCTAGTGGTTCGCATGGTGCATTTGTCTCAATTGCAGATGCGCCTCCTAGAGATTCCGCGACCATAATTTCAAATATATTTATGTCCTCTGGTTATTGCGTTCTTAATGATGAGAGCTGGTGTAATGTCATAGTTGATGGAAGTCCTGCGGCATGTGTCTGGCCCGCCGAGCTCTGCTTTTTCTTTCCTCCTTGGAAACCATCAGATGAAGTTCGAGATCTTGAATGGTATAAAGTGAGCGATGCTCTCGAGGATGCGGCAAGACTAGTCATTGGACTCTCTGGACCCCCGGGAGATATGTCACCTGTGGCGATGCCAATAACCGGCTATAAACGGAATGCTGCCAACGTCTATCCAACGCCTCCTGAACCGCAAAGTCAAAATCATCCAAATGCTCATGCACCTGCTGGATCTTGGAATGGACATCTATCAGAGGAAGGGAGCAGCACGTATCCCCTGACTTCTCAATGGAATGCCGTTGACGAAGAAGGAGACGAAGATCCAGGACCAGTTCATACTGGCGATGATGTGCTATTAATGGGTGAAGCAGAAGAAGTTACAGAGGCGGATTTCAATTTCTTCGATGACGAAGACAACTCGCCAAATGGTAATTTTTTTAATGAAGATAGCCAAATGGAAATGAATAATTCTGCTTTCTTGACACAGGACATACATTCCTTCAACATTGAACACATGAGCGAGCTCACAAAGCTCAGTGTGGCTGAGGGTCCATACCAATACACCATGAGCTCTCAAACATCCAATGCCAATAAAGAAAAGTCAACTTCAGACAAGATTATGACACCTCCATGGTCCCCTACATCAGTGCTACTTGCTAAAGGGGCAAAAGATACTGAAAGCCGGAAGCGAAAAAGTATTTTCACTCCTCTCGAATTTCATCCAAATCTAGAGAATGCATTAGACAACAAATACAGTATAGGTGGCCGCTTCTATGTCCCCGAGGATGCAAACGACGGTTCTGAAAGCGATAGCGAGAGTGATAGTGATAATGAGATTTCAGATTACCAAGAGGGCAAAACTCCGCGTTCAGAGAAAGATGAAGAGCGACGAGAATTCAAGAGAGCGCGAGATTTGCCGGCCGAAGATATGACCTCAGATGCATATGTCTCGAGACAATTATGGTGGACTCTGTTGGTGACAACGAGATATACAAGAGATGACTACCTTCTATCGTCTATCCAGCCCTCGGCTTCTCGGCTCACGCAGTCTTTTCTCCAGTATTGTTCAGATAGCACTCTTGCTGCGGTAGATAGCATTTTGCAAACGTTGTGCGAATCTTTTGTCTGGGATAACTCAGTTCTGTATTGCTTTTTGCCTCGAGTAGCTACTACTGGCATCTGCGGCCCGGACTTTGTCAACGTCCTCAAAGAAATATTTGGCTCGATACATTCTCTATCGCTCAAAGAATTTGCCCTTGTTTCTGACTCAAATAATCTCTCTATGGATAACTACCAACCTTCACCTGATACTGTTAGCGATCAGCCATCTCACAGCCAGCAGACCTTACAGAATTTTATGATCCAAGTGGATTTATTTAATATTGGAACTATGCCTTCCGGCCTTTCGTCGACTGGCTCGCTAAAGTCTGATGATCCAGTTATCAAAGATAAACCTGCCAATTCAGTATTTTACGCGCCTCCTCCCCACTTTTCATTTCTGCGAATGAATACTTCATTGGAAACTCTTCCTCCTGCTCTAAGGTTTTGGAATGTTTTTGGATTCAACCCTCAAAGCGGGAAGAAAAATATCGTTGGCTTCATGATATACCCTGGAAGTTCAGGGTTGACTTCAGCAGCAAGTGCTTTCCTTGAGAGATTTAAGCCGGTATATGAAGGTTCTAACTTGGGAACTTTTACGTTTGGCGAGGTTGGCAGTTACAAGAATGGCTTGGTTCCTATCAATTATAGCGGACAATCAGTCGCTGATGCTCTTGAAGAGATGAAGAAGCTTTTTATGTCATTTGGTTCGTTCTATGCTTATTTACTATGGCGATGTATTGTGACGCTAACTACTTATTAGGTCGTCTTTTGTATAACTACTCGGATACGCCTTCGAACATAGTGATAATTCTGGCTACACCATTTTCAGATCCTGCTTCTCTACTCCATATATGTCAAAGTTTATATCAATTAAAGCAAGAATATGCCGCTTGTGTAGATGAATCCGTGACTACCTGCTGTGGTAATATTATATTTCAGATCCTTCCAGTTAATTTTTTTGCATCCAAAGAATGCCTGGTTGTTCCCTCGCAGTTCAATTTAGGCAGATTTGCATTGACTTTATACGACAAGTGCACGATTCCTGGAGATATGTCCTCTGCTACGGGTGTGCACTACCCTGCGTACACGTTGGCTCGCAGTCGCCCGAGCATCGTTGACTATAAGCTGACATCGACACCTTCACCAGCTCTATTTTCCGAAGACTCATATGTACATATCGCATATGCACGATCTCGGGATCGTCGTTTCATTACGGTAGCTTGGGCAGATCAACATGGAGAATTAGCATTGGTTAAAGTAATATCTTTGGCGCGAAACGATGGTGCTAGACCTCGATCTCGTGAAGATTTATGTGCTGAGATTTGGGAACGGACGCTTGCGCTTTTGCCGGAGCTTAAGATTCATTGGAATCTGCTTTTTACTAAATTGGGTGCAATGGACCAAGATGAGCTGAATGGTATGTTTACAGAATATCTTTCTTGTTTTGCGACGTCGTACTAACTGATTGCTTTATAGTCTGGTTGAATATTGCAGCTCACAGCAATGACAATGTTGCAGCGATGTTCCTCTGCGTCGAAACTAATCCGAACCTATCCGTTCTTGAGACATCAGATCCATCGATTGCTGGTCAATACTACAGTATTTTTTCTTCTCCAGAAACAGTCAGGCAACGACCTGCTGAGTCGCCGTTAGATATTTACGGAGCAGATGCTGCCACACCAGGACTTACTGGAGATCAAAGTACTCCGCTCTCTGGAGTTACGCCTACGTCAACGCCGGGACAGGGTGCTCCAACATCTACTAGTACGCCTGCTAATAGCAGCGCCGCTGCAGATCAAGATGCTTTTTTAGTAGATTTGCAAGACGAGACATTTGGTGTCATTGTGAATCATCGATTACAACTCGATCAATATGATATCACTGGTCTGCGATTTAGTTTAGTGAGTGGATTTCTTTTAAAGCCCGGGCCAAACGGAATATTAATGTCTACTCTCCAAGTATCACTTTTAAGCTGCCCTAAGCCGTGGAATGATATTTTGGAAACTATTCTTAGACAGTATAGAAATTTGGCGTGCTATGGAGCTTTGACTGGAGTATCTGATGGGCGAAATGGGGTATTGCCTTGGCATATTGCTGCCGTTGAGAAGATGCAGAGGGTTTTGTCGTTCGTATTGTAATATATGGAGACTTTTTTTTCCATGAGTAGATTTCTCATTACGGAGTCCAGGTGGTTTCTTTTGTAACATTTTGCTCTAAATTTAATATCTGAAAACTATATTCTCTCATTATTAAATTCTTGTTATGCTATTCCAAAAATGTCTGTGGAAATCATCTCTACATATTTTCCTCTTCCACTTCTTGATGTCGATTACTGCCGCAGTTAGGAGATGAGAGGTTTCGCTTGAATGGAGATTTGAGAGTTTGACGCTGCTTTCCGAAAGATACCATCACAGGTCTAACTATATATCGATTTATCCGACCAGAACTTGAAGTTTCTATCGACGATTCACGTTCTTGGGTCGGAAACCTTCTAGTTAATCTAGGCCTTGAAGCTGATATATTCGGACGACGTAATTTTGGTATCCAACTTAAATGCTTTCGATACGCAGTTATTGAAGATTCATCAGTCTGGAATGATATCGACCGATTATACCTCTCGAAAACTTCGGCAGGAGTGTTAAGGTTCATAGACTGCGTAGTTGATGAACGTCCAGTAGACGACACTGTAGTTGTGCAAGAAGTCATGCTGCTACATGAGCTCACTTTCGATTCGCTCGATTTCTGTCTATGCGTAGAAGTTAAAAAGAATCCGTTCTGCAGAGACTGGCCAATTGATGGCCGACGACTAGGATCCCATTGTAAGCATGAAAGTACAAAATCCAATAAATCATAGTACTCCTCTTCGTCACCGATTGACATCTCATCCAAGCCCTTCAGCATCAACTGAATAATATCACGTCCTTCTTGATTTTCCGGTAACTTGAAGCCAAGATTTATTGCGTATTCCGCAGCTTCCGGCCATACACCTCCGCGGGCTAATTCAGAGTCTGGGGTACCGAGAATGTCGCAAATCCATATAATTTGATCCAATTCACTTCGACCAGGAAGCAAGGGCTTCAAGGTTACCACTTCCATTGCCAGCGCCCCTAAAGCCCAAATATCTACCTCTGGTCCATAATTTCCTACTTTGAGCAGGATTTCTGGTGCACGATACCATCGAGTAGAAACGTAGGAAGTATACGGAGACTGACAATTCGAGTCACGAACAAGCCCAAAATCTGAGATTTTGACGATAGGATACTCGTCTGAAGACGTATTTTGCAAAACGGATACCAGCACATTCTCTGGCTTTATATCGCGATGAAAGAAGCCGTAGGTGTGGATATGATGTATTCCGTTTGCGACCTGCGAGAGTATGCCACGCACCGTCGACATTTGAAATAGCTTACCTTGACGAGAGTTGATGTATTGATATAAATTCATTTGTAGACATTCCATTATAATATGCAATTTATTAGAGGGTAATTCGAGGAATATTTCGTGAGCTTGAACGAGATTCTCATTAGGCGGGGTGGAGCGAAGGAAAGCGACTTCACGAAGACGCAGGTAGTCTGTGCGATTCTCGAGCGGCCGTTTCATGCTCTTGATTGCGACGATTGCGTTCGGTCGAAGGTATGACAGATTCATTGAGCTGCTGATTGATAAAATGCCAGATGCGCGGACGCGAGCACTGGTCACGGTGCCAAAGGTGCCAAAGCCTAGCGAGTCAAGCAGCTCGAATCGGTCAGCCAGCGACAAAGCGACGTGCTCGGCAGAAGATGTCGAGGACATATCAGAGTACATACATGACAGAAGAGAGAGAGAGAGAGAGAGAGAGAGACAGACGCAGCAGAACAGAAAGAGAGAGTTGCCATCCATAATATGTAGGCGAGAAGGCAAGGATTAGAAATGAATGAATCGTGCCGAAAAGGGGTACTGCCAGTTACTATTTCAGGCTGCAGGACAGATTTAGGAGTCGGAGATCAAAACATTCTGAGAGTCAAGTATGCAAAGCCTCTCATTAGCAAGTAACACTAGTTAGGCCTAAGTTTTAACGCTTTGTTGTCTGCACAGAATGCAGGCTAACGAGCTGATACACTCATAATAAGCGATGCTGGCTGGTATAGGCGAGGAGAGTTCACATCAAATCACAGTCGCAGCTGAAGAAAGAGGCTAGCCGACTCAGTTATAGCTTATTGCTTCGCCAATTCTGCAATTTATTCGGCTCGTGTTTCTTGGACTCGCTTTAATTGTATTCGGGTTGGGTCGCTGAGGCGGATCAGCTGTTATGGGCGATCACTCAATGCACAACTGGCAGTAATTACTCGCAACACCACTCGCGTTTGCTAATATTTTACAATAACTACCTTGAGTTTATCTGATTTCTGAATACTGAATTATAAACTCTTATTGCTTGACGCAGAGGAGAACTTCAAGCACTTTATAGAAAGTTGAATAAATTTTAAGCGGCACAATTTATTAGCAGCTAAAAAAGTATAATTTAATTGGCATATTCAATCGTAGACAACATGAAATACCATAGCGGATCGTCTATGATCTATCCCTTCTTTTTGTTGTAATACAATTTCTTGATAAGCGGATTGCGTACCTTCTCCTTATTCTTGCTCTTGTTATATTCAACGTACGCCATATCATCTCCTCCAGCCAAACTAGAAAGCGATCCGGTAGTCCGCTTAGCTTTCTTCGCCGCCGGTCCCTTAACATATCCACTATCTCTTCCAACAAAATTGTCCGCATCATCACCCCTTTCGATTCCTGCTGCTTCTTCATTTTGAAGCAGCACACTCTGTAGAAGCTCGCGCCTTTCGGCAACAGAAGCATACGCTAATTCGGGAAGATTTTCCATTCCTTGTAAATGAGTGATTACCTTGAACGCATATCCTTGATCGACCAAGAATGCTTGCCGCTTAGTCGAATAATACATCTCTTGCGTATCCTTTGATACCAGACTGTAAAAGAAAGCATTAAAACCCTCATCGTTTCTGCGCTTTGCTCGCAAAATACGACCAAGTCGCTGTGCCTCCTGTCGACGCGATCCATAATGCGACGAGATCTGGATAAGACAAGTAGCTTCCGGGAGATCGATTGAAGTGTCACCAACCTTAGACAAAAAGATAGTATTGACATCCGGATTCAACTGGAAGTTCTGAAGAATATTCATTCGCTCGGCCTGCGGAGTTCCGCCATAGATGAAAAACTTCTTAAGTTTCTGAGCATAAGCCTGCAGCGCATATACATTATCCGAAAACACAATAATTTTATCTCCACGCTTCTCATGATAATTGATAAGAAACTGACACGCCTGAAACTTTTTGGGATTCATAATGTAGAGCAATCTGCGCTTCCGAGGAGTCTCTTTCAGATATTCACTGTAAAATTCCGTAGTCATCGGGCACCAAACTTCCGCACATTGAACATTTGCAATATGGCCCTTATTAGCTAAATCCATCCAATTGGCCTCGTAAAGCTTGGGACCGATCAAGAAATTCAAATCATCAATCTTGTCGTCTTCTCGCACAAGTGTCGCAGTTAATCCCAGCTTGGTATGTGCAGCAATCGTAGTTACTACACGTCGGAACATTGCAGCTGGAACCACGTGCACTTCATCAAGAATAATAAAACCCCATTCACGAGACGTCAAAAAGTCCATCATTTTCTGTGAATCATACGACCGATTGCGAGTGTTCGCAACCATTGAGTACGTGGACACGACGAGACCAGCATCACCCCTGAATTTCTCCTTGTTTTCGGATGTAAATACAGCAATGTTTTCAGGCTGAATAGTGCACCACTGCAAAAATTGCTGGCGCCATTGCATAACAGAGACAGATGATGTACAAAGTACAATAACACTTTTCTTGATAGTGCAAGCAGCAGTAATTCCCACCAATGTCTTGCCAGCTCCGCATGGTAAAACAATAATCCCCGAGCGAGCACGTCCGTTACCAAACATCTTACTTAAAGATTTTTCTTGATAGGGCCTAATCTGTGTTGAAGGTTTCAAGTCGATATCCAGATTCGCATTTCGAGCGTCGTTTCTAAAATCATATTCTTCCAGAACGGGATAATCAATCTCTTGACAACGCTTCTTCACTGTCTCGATCGAGCTAGATGATACTTCAAATGAGTGAACAGCATCCATATCTTCATCCTCTTCCTCTTCACGGTTCAACCCAACGACTGATGAGAAAAGATCTTCAACTGTTGCGGGCTCGCCTGCGGTACGATTAGCAGCACCATTTGCGTTACCAGCAGCAGGCTTACTTGTGCCAGGAATAGTTAGTTCTCCCATAGTAGGTGCCTTCTCTTTAACTAAGCCTTCCACAATCGTTGCACTGTCATTATGGTAATCCTCGCCTTCGATGCGAAGAGGGCCAATTTCCTGATCTTTCAAAAGCATTTGCAGAGTATCAGCATGTGGACTCTCCACAAAGTACCGATTGTGTTTCAATACCAGCTTCACTTTACCGTAAGAGACTGTACAGCTTTCAATAAACTCAACAATGTTCTTGGGAACGGCGACTTTGGATAGTCGATTCAATACAGAAATAATATCATTGGTTTCTAAACCTACTGACACGGCTGCGTACAGTGAGTATGGCGTGAGTTTGTATTCATGAATATATGACGGTCGAGATATCGGTTCTGCAATAGTAACCAGAAAGTCTTGAGCCTGCTCCGCCAGTGGTGAGTAACTCTCCAGGATGATCCGGCCATCGATCGGATTGATCCATAATGGACGAGATGCATGATCAGGTTTCAGCGTCAAATAAGAGAAATCCGCCCGTCCAAACACACGCGATAATCCATCAGTAGGTGTAGCTGCTGGACCCAATGTCGATACGGTAGTGCTTGTAGTCGTAGTCTTTGCCTTTGGTGGCGGTTTCACGCGCAACTGCAGCGCAGGGACTAGAAGTGGACTTCATTTAGCATTCACTTCCTTCCAACTATAAGCTCAGATCACACAATGCAAATACCCTTAGTCCTCACAGAGTACTCCTCATCATCGTCTTCGTCGCCTTCGCCTGTAGCAGCGGAGTCGTCGCTGTAGTAGTCGTCTGACAAATCGGCGACCTCGTCGTCCGCGTTGGGATCATATACGACTCGGGTCCTCTTTGTCGCAGACCGCACTGGGATAGCGATGTCAGCAACTAAATCATCAAATACTTGCAATATATGTCTAGTGCTGCATACCTGGACGTGATCCCGTTGCAGGTGAAGCCATTGCAGCGCAACGTAATATGTGGATTCGAGAGGAGATCAGGCGTGGATGAGAGCACCAAAACCTTACTTCACCACAGTATCTGTCACATATCTTAGCGTTGCTCACTATATTGGGGAAGAATAAGTCAGCTGACCTATGGTCTACGTCATATTAGTCCAAGATTAGGAAGACGCTCCAGTACAACGTGAATTGATATATCTGCAGATGGCAATATTCGATTATCAATCTCTCAACCAAACAAAAAGCAGCGTCTAAAGGTAGTGAGCTCTTTAACCATCCTGATTACGGATCGCGAAATTCAGAATTCGCTGCCATAAACATCGTGGAGTTTAAACTTGCCCGTCGACATTAGGACGCACGATACTATCGCTAGCTGATGTCCACAGGCAGTGAAAGTAGTGCGATTTGCAATAGAATACCGGACTTGCTCGAAATATCGCTATCGCGCATTCTATCGATTGTGCGATAGCCGATATTGTACTTAATAGGCGAAATGTCGCAGTTCACTATGACTTTTGAGCCTCCGTCGCCTCGTCTCTTACCCGCCGAGGACAATGCCACGACTGAAAATCTTAGCAATCAGAGTACCAGATTGATATCAGCCGGTTTGATGACTGCTGATAGTGCGGTGGATCTTGATTTAGGCGATGAGTATGGCGATGAGTATGGCAAGGACTTGACTACGTTAATGGAAAGAATCGATCTAAAGTCACGAATAGGTGTGCATATGAGAACTTGAGTTATGTTTTGATCCTTATATTGTTTAATACTAACTTTTAGTAGATTTTACGCTGTGCCTTCCTGGCGAACTTGTCCCTAAGATATTCTTCTATCTTGACGAGAAATCGGTCGTTAGCTGCATGCAAGTGAACAGAGCTTGGAACGCCATCGCCAGCAGCAACACAGTCTGGCGCAATATGTTTAGACATTATTGGAAAAGATGGGCTATCACCCGGAATATACCACATGATACAAACTGGCGATTAGTGCACAAAACTCGGTTTGAACTGGATCGACGATGGAGGAAAGGCATTTGCACGACTAGGGAGCTGAATGGGCATACCGATGGTGTTTACTGCGTGCAGTTTGATGATGACAAAATTATCACTGGATCAAGAGATCGAACTGTTCGTATATGGGATATGAAATCGTTAGAGACAGTTCGCATATTGAAGAAGGAAACACCCCCTCCAAATACACCAGAGGCTGAAATACAATCATATTACAACATCTCTGGTCACGATGGTTCAGTCCTGTGTTTACAGTATGACAAGGAAATACTGGTGACAGGATCAAGCGATCATACTATAATAATATGGTCCATGGATGACTATAAACCAGTTCATCTATCAAAATATCATCAAGCTGAAGTTCTGGATGTTAGTTTTGATGATAAGTATATTGCAACATGCTCAAAAGATGGAAATATCTGTATTCTCGATCGCCGGCATCCCAAATATTTATATTTACGCTCGATTCAAGCAAGTCAAGGCACCGTCAATTCGATTCATTTAAAACGAGGAGTGATTGCTAGTGCAGGAGTTGATAGTGTGGTCAGAATATGGCATGCAGAATCCGGAAGGAGAATTATGAGCTTTCATGGACATGAAAGAGGTCTCGCCTGTGTTCAAATTTCATCTGATAAGAAATATGTGGTCAGTGGCGGTAATGATAACAAGATTAGAATTTGGGATTTACGAGCAAAGCAACCGTTAGTAGTTCTTGAGGGCCATGAAGCTCTAGTAAGATCATTGCATGTTTGCGGAAGAAGAAGTATGCGCTGCCTTTTTTAGGTTATTTACAATCGCTTCGAGCCTTATTGCTAACTGTAGATCTATAGTCATATCAGGAAGTTACGATCAGACAATCAAAGTCTGGGACCTTGATCTCTCGTTACCTGTGCTAGATTTAAAGGGATTTCATAGCAGTTGGGTATTTGCAGCCAAGGCTGACTTCAAGCGCATAGTATCGACATCATATTCATCAAGTATAGTCGTTATTGATTTCGCGGAAGGTATTGATCCAACTTATTTGCCATACTTCCGTGACCCTTGAATATTTAGCGTATGGTTGTATTTTGTATTTACGGTCCAGCAAAGGAGTATTTTTTCCATTATGATTGTCAACTTTCGATTTTTTTGGGTCAAAGCAGACTGATTTCTCTACAATACATGTCAAAGAGCGAGGATTACACCCCACATTCTGATCGAACAGACTACACAAAAAAATCAATAAAGGCAAGAATAAATCAATACACAAATTGTAGCACACATAACACAGATGAAGGATACCACAACTCTTCTCATACAAACAAAGACCTATCTCCCGCACCAGAATTTCACTCCTTAAACACCACCATAGTGCAAGCTCATCAAACTACCGATGAAAGTCAAAATCAGTCTGCTTCTGACTTCGCAGATATCTTCAGGTACAAGCCAAATCAAAGCTCCCAATTTTCTGGCAATAGAAATAGCCAACTTGGCATTGAGATACTTATCCTCGTCGGTCCGGCCGGACGTCACGAGATCATAATCAACATATCCAGGCTTGATAGCATGTAGAATATCAAGCAAGAAAATTCCAGACGAAATCGAAGGATCCTTGAATGATCGGACAGTAGATGCCTTTCCTCCCTTCTTCACCGTCTCTTGTGCCCACTTCAAGATATCAGAGTCGGTAAGATCACGGCCTCCTTTAGACAAACTCTTAAGAGTGTCGACGATATTGCGACGCATGAGCTGCCACACAAGACCAAGCGTTAAAGTACGTTGACCGTCAGTAATATCAGCACCCTGAATGCCGACCAAGGAAAACTTATTCTGCTTTCCAATGTCGACAGCATAGTTTGTGTTCTCAACCGCCTTGAAGCGAGAAATCTCGGCACCGGACGCTGGCCTCTTGTTAACGTGACGTAAGTTAACCGAGCCGGGAATTACCTTATTGAAAGCTTGTAGCAGAATGTAGCCGTCCTTTACATCTTCAGACAAGTTGACAACAGGAGGATCAACGTCAAGCGAATTGAGCCAAAGAGTGAAAACGCGAGCTTCACGCTCACCTTCGGCATCAAAGTCCTCGATCTCAGGCTTCTCCTCCTCGGTGAAAGGCTCAAGGCCAGGATGAGTGTTGAACAGATGAGCAACGAAAGCAAGATTGAGCTTGGGATTACCGGCAACCAATGAAGTAGGAGTTAAGTACTTTCGACACTCAATCTTGTCGGCATTTTCAAGAACTTGCTCTGCTCGCTGGAGAACGTCACGAGTCTGCAGAGGAGCGAGGGAGCAAATGTCAGGCTTGAGCTGATGCAGCAAGACAGTGTAGTTCTCACCATCCGAGACATCCTTTGAAAAATTTGTCACGCGTCGTTCCCAGTTAGCAGCCTTGAGATGGTAGTTAAACCATCGCAGAAGAATCTGCTCTGGCGGAAGGCGAAGGAATTGCTCAAGGGTCTCGTCCTCCTCCAGCAGACGGTAGAGTTCAGGATGCAATTTGATATCAATCTTTCCAAGCAAACCACGTCTAATGATTTGCCAGATCAGTCCCAGGATGAGATGTTCTCGGCCGTCAATGATATCTTCAGCGTGGACGTTGACGACAATACAGCCAATAGCCTTGGCGGAGTTGATGACAATGTTGGCGTTCTCAGTCATGGTGAAGTTATTCAAGCGCTTACCAGACTTAGCCTTATTCAAGACACGTTCATCGATAGTATCTGGAACAGAGTCATTGATGAGCTTGGAGAGAACCAAACCGTCTTTACACTCGTCGAATATCTGGAAAGTATCGGTAGGGAATGGGAGACGGGCGCCTATATCAGCATCCCCTGCCAGGACTGAGTTGATGTGTCTGGTGAATTCTGTTCGCTCTTCGTCGTTAATCGTATGAGTGACGCCTGAAGTAGTTCCCTGCACGACGATCTTGGATTTGTTGTGACCGATAGTCTTTGTATCTCCGGATCTCAGTTTGGAAATTAGCTAGAGAGAGTTAACCAAGAAAATCTCAATAAGGACAGTAGCCGTACTAGCTCATGTAGAAGATCAGCATACCTCCACGTAATCATCGAGCTCAACCCTGCCACTGGCGTCTACGCCGACGTCCTTAAGAGTCTCTCGAATCTGGTCATAGCTGGCATTCTCACCGGCTTCTTGAACCGCCTTTACGATAGTTTGCTTGTCAACATATCCTCGGTCCTCGAGATCAATTTTTCTAAACAAAGATCGGTTAGTTGGATGCGGAACAGAAAAGAGAAAGTAAATTACACCATTGCACATCTGCCATCGCAGCCAGATTTGCTATAAATGGATCATTGAGTGGAGTTTCGTGCAATCACATGCACTGCAATTTAGAAGAATCAGAATATGAAAATGAGAACATACTGAAAGTTTGAAATAAGCTGGAAGATGTCTTCCTGCTTGAGATCAGGGAATTTTCGCTAGAAACGAAGGCGTCAGTCTCGAATGATGTAGTGACGCATGGCTTAATCTGAAGCACACTCAATTCATCGGTACTGTCCATCGATAAAATCTCTCTCAACTAAAGTGATAGAACTTCAGAACGCAGAGCAAACGACAGCACGGTGTTGAGGCCATTGTAGTGGCGGGATGGAGAATCATTGGTGCGCAGCTGTCGCCAGAAGCGGACAGGACAATGCTTACCTGGAGCTTGATAGCGTTCATCGTGGCGTGCAGCGCTAAGGCGGTTGAACCTCTCACGGGATTTTCAGTCAAAGTTAGGCTGCAAATAAGCAGATACAGCGAGGAAGAAGGAGCAGAGGGCGACTAAAAGAAGCAGTGGATGCTGCGGGAAGTCGATAGATGACGGGCGCCGAGGAGTACGTAGCCAGCCAGAAGTGATGCGTAAGGATTAGGGCACCCCGGCCAGCCAGCCACTCCGCCACAGGTTAGGGCATCGTGGCTCTCTGCCACCACGGCTGATGACGTAGACAGTGGCTTACTGACGCGTCTTCGGTGTGCTTGAGGCCTGCTGCTGAAGACTGTGCGACACTGGACGCGTGACTTTACATGGAGCTGTACTGAATACAAAATATGTACGCGTCGCGACACGCGTGTTCGTATAGTTTAACTAATCAATGAAACACAGAATTCTCCTGCTGCTGATGCAGCTAGACTAAACGCGATAGCTATGCATAATCACAAAATTTCCGGAACGCCCCGTTGCATTATTGTTCTGAGACTCCTTCGTCTGCTTCTGCAGCTGTGTCCTCAGCCGCTCCAGTAACTCTGGGTTGTACTCAAACGTATACCCGTCATTACTAGTAGTGTTCCAAGGCAAAAACCATTCCCAGACATATTTTCCCATTACTGATGTCCAATTTTTCCAAGGACCCATTCTCCAAAATGGCTCGCCTATCTCGGTCTCACACACCGCTCGAAGTTCAAGGTGTTCAGGATCGATGCGACCGATGTTTACAAAATGCATTCGATAGTGTCTGCTTAAATACTCGATTGTTGTCTGGTTTCGAAGAACGTAATAAGAGTGGACACTACCAAAAAGCGCCAATAATGCCATAAAAATTCCAGATCTATGTCAAAAAAAGAGTGTTAGAGCCTAGATAATCTCTGGCACATGGTAGCATGAACTTACAGAGCGTCAATCACGATGAACTGTGCCATCACATGATTTGTCTCCCGTGCATAGATGATTGTGTATGCAGTCAATGTAACGAATGAGAATGCAACGAACAAGAAATCATAAACAACAAAAAGGTAAAAAAGCTTGTAGTTTCTGAATCCAATAACCTCTCCAAGCCACTTACAGTAATGATCCATTTTTAAGACACATCTATCAACTTCGGACGAATGGTGAGCGCGATCAGGTCGCATGAGTTGGCATCGGGAACACCAAACTGGATAACCGTCCGACTCGCAAATAAAAGCTTCAGGCATCAAATTCTCTCTGTTGCTTTCTCTGTTCTGGTGATCTATAGGAGTAGCCGTTTTCTCTGACTTTTCTGCCGTGACGTTTTCGATATTTGCTTGCTCAGTCGGAATACCTTGGTTTGTCTGTGTGAGAGAGCCAGAAAATGGTCGAAGGCCACCATTATTGAGCTCATCTTGAAACTTCTGGCCCCATCCCTTCTTCACATAACCTGGCCCAATGATATTGATAGCCAGACCATAGACCAGTACAGATGCAGTCAAATAAAGCTGAATGACCATAAATACAATGCCTTGACTTCTTCGCTTGCCATTATCCAGTTTAATCAAGTGTCGATATGCAAAAAGATAGGAGTACACGTAAGTCGCATAGCCAATTACTCCGGCGACTATCAAAGGCACAGCTTTTGTTCTTTTATAGCCCCTCCGTTTTCGAGCTCGCCATTCGTCATCAGTGAGTTCACTATTTCGGCGTGGAAGTAATGCTTTCAACCCACGTCGGGGTTTTGACCGCTCGCTAGTAACGGCGTCTGTTGGAGAGAGATCGTTTGAGGCTGGGGTCACATTTCCGTTTGCATCGTTATAGGGAATGCCGATTGGTGGCAGCTGAGCATGTGTGCCTGGATACGGAGATTCTTCATCGGGAGAATGTACGGCAAACTGAGGAAGGGCAGCCGTAGAGGACATGAGGGCCGTCTATCGAGTGTTCATACCCAAGCGAAGGATAGGTAGGCAAGATCAGATATCGATACTATCAGCCAATAAAATAACTGCGGATATATCCAAGAACCGAAGTAAAATCTGCTTGATTCAGTTTGTCAATATTCCGATATCGAAATCTTTGTCCGGCTCTCCCAGATTACAAGCCGTGTGCCCTCAATACGAGGCGAAAGTCCGATAGAAGCTTGATGATCTGGTGTCAGCTTGGCCACGGTCAGCCTGTAGTGACAGAGTATTACTAGTTGCAGCGCCCCAAACGACCAACAAACATGGCAAGTACGCAGACTGCTTTGTCGTATCCGTATTATTACTATTACAGCTTATAGGAAACGAAAACGACTAATCTCCAGAGCAGAATGCTTGCACATAGACCCAAGAGATCTTACTAAATGCTTAATAAGTGATGCGGCTGCGTTACTATGGAGACGGCGTATTGCTGTGACTCCGAATTGGGCATAGTGCGCAGCAAGCCGCCCGTGCAGGAGGCAAATGGCCGAGGCGTGAAACTGTCAATTTCTCATTTTCTGTTTGTGTGTTCCGGTCGAAGATTTACTGAGATATTGCTATCATCTTAGTTTTGTTTTGGATCCGAGCGGATGAACGACTGCTCTTTCTTCTTTGACTAATTGTGGTGTATTCTTGCAATGGCCGCGTCCTCGCTGCAGGTGCAGGAAATCGGCACGCTCATTGCGGTCGTCATCAAAGCCGTACGCTGATATCTTCCTCCGATTTTCCACTGGACTTTTAACTAATACCATTATGGCCACCAGAAAAATCTCCCGAATCGCCGCACTCTAGGCAAACAGGATCCCTATTGTACACTTCGAATCGGCCAAAATGCGCAGTCAACAAATGTCGATAAGCGCGGCGGTCAGCGACCAATGTGGAATCATGAAGTGCGCTTCCCAGTTTTCGAAACCGACGAGAGTATGAAAATTACTATTCTCGATGACAATGACTCGCGTCCAGAGTTGATTGGTGACATGGTCATCGATCTCAAACCGGTACTGTTGACATCGCACAAGAAGGAGCACGACGTGTGGCATGAGATCCGGCATAAATCAAAGTACGCTGGCGAGATTTACATAGAAATGACATTTTACCCTAACGTATGTTGTGACTTCTGCAGTCATATTGAAAGTTGAACGCTTACTCTTGATTAGAAAGAATATGTTCAATCGTATCGCGCGAAGCGCTCCGAGTCGAAGTATCCTGCTTCGCCAAAGGTTCATCAAGAGAAGCATGGAATACGACCATTGCCCGCAACACCCACTCGTCTTTCTGACAGAATGTCAGCATCATCCTCGTCACCCCAGCTTGCTTCTGCGACCTCCGTATCTAGATCGTCGTCAGTTTCTTCGTCGCCCGTTCCTCCTCCTCGTAGCTTCCAGGACTCACACGGTGTTGACCACAGCCACTCTGTCATGTCCCTGGGACAGCACTCATCGCCTTTGATGCCTGCATGGTCTAACTCGCAAGTCAACGCTATCCCTTCAGCTCACAAAGACCGACGTGCATCGCTCGGAACGGAAAATTATCTGATATCGCGCTCCGCCTCACGGCCTAGTAGCACATACTCGTACGATTCAACAGTGCTGTCAAATGTACCGGATCAAATGCACGCGCATTCTGAATCCAAAGAGCTTCCTCATGACGGATATCTCAACAGCTACGATGACTATGATGACAAAGATAACCACGAGACGAATTACAGAAACAGCTCATACAACGAGTACAGCTCGCGCAAATACGACGACGCAGATATTTTGGTTGAGCAATTAGAGCGCCTTCGATACAATGATTCAACAGCAACGCATCAAGCTTCCGAACGCGATTACGATAAATATATTGAAGCCGATGATGAAACTCAGAGCCCAAGGAGGTCTCACCATCATCACCACTCTGGTAAAAGACGTCCGCTTCCAATGCCTCCTGGTGCAGTTTAACGCAGCACCAACGCATTTATAGATTGTATATAAATGAACGAGTTTCTTTTTTTACATTTCTTCATAAGAATAAGATAATGATGTGAATGGGGAATAACGCACTTTCATTAATTCGTATTTTGGGTTCTTTTGGGATTATTACATAATAAAGGTCATTCGGGGCGAAATTACCTTTCTGGCATGGCTATATCGCACATCCGATGAAAACATAGACTACATGACTATAGAAATGGAAGATAAATTAATATATAAAAAGACGGACCGTCCAAGCTGCGCGAAACAGGCAGTCTGCAGTCTGCTCTTATACCCTAAATGCAAATTGTCTCTACAGCAATACCTTGTCTCGTGGACTTGTAAGCACCGCAACTCGGGGATTTGAGCATACACATCTTCAAATCTACGGCGGGACAGACGTGCTTTTGTACAATATCGACATTGATTCTACTCATTACGCCATCGTAGTACATCATCACCAAAGACAAAAAATGATAAGAAAAGGCAAAGCATCAAACATACAACAAAGATAAAGCAAAATTAAAGAGCACAAGGACAACGAGGCTGACGTAACGTGGCATTACAACGGTTTACATACAAGAAGCACAAGTACCTGTACAAGGCAAAATCGACTACTCACTTTTCTCTAAGAGACCTGGGGGGGGGTCGTCTAACAGCACTTCGAAGAATCCTTCTTGTTCTCATCGGGAGGGTGGGCGAAGTCGATCTTCGAACCAGCACCTGGTCGAGGAGCAGGATCTTCGGCCTGGTCTAATTGCTTCGAAGAGACGATGCGGTAGATCTCAGTCAAAATATTCTGGAAGGCAAGCTCGACGTTGGAAGCATCAAGTGCAGAGGTCTCGATAAACGAGAGGTTATTTTCAGCTACAATGAAACCAAAATTAGTGACAAAGTAAGGCGAGACGGTAGAAGATGCTCCCTCACGTACCCGCAAAGTTCTTAGCTTCCTCAGTGGGAACTGCGCGCAAGTGCCGCAGATCGCTCTTGTTACCGACGAGCATAATGACAATGTTGCTGTCCGCGTGGTCGCGGAGCTCCTTAAGCCACCGGGAGGAGTTCTCGTAGGAGTTGTTCTTGGAGATGTCGTAGACGAGGAGTGCGCCGACAGCGCCGCGATAGTACGCGTTTGTGATGGCGCGGTAGCGCTCCTGGCCGGCGGTATCCCAGATCTGTGCCTTGATGGTCTTACCGTCGACGGAGATGGAGCGAGTGGCAAACTCGACACCGATGGTGCTCTTGGACTCGAGATTAAACTCGTCACGGGTGAAACGCGAAAGCAGGTTGGATTTACCGACACCGGAGTCTCCGATGAGGACAACTGGAGGGCAGTTAGCATATTGATGTGAGTAGATGGAGTAGAGGCCCCGCGGGCGACGCAGAGAATACCGTGGGAATTCAATCCCCAATTGCAGTCGGCACGTACCTTTAAAGAGATAGTCGTATTCGTCCTGAGCCATTGTTGATATGGGTATGTGTTGCAGAAAGGGAAGAGCAGCTGAGAGATTGGGGAGAAGCTGGAGATTGTGTGAGGCGAGGCAAAGGGGGCGACCGGCGGCGCAGCTTCCGAGCGGGCGCGACGGTTATGCTGCTGCGCTCCTGCTTCGCTGTGCGTCCCCCGAGCGCAGGGCGAGCGCAAAGCAAAGCGCTGGAAAAGAGTAGGATAAGGATTGGAAATCAGCCGGAGGAAACCAAACTACTTAGACGACGAAATCTGCGAAACGGCAAGGCACGAGACAGGACTGGGGGCATAGACGCGTAATTATGCTGCATAAAAGCCATAACTGCGCCTGTGCTCCGCATTTATGTCGAGTTATGCGCGTAAATTAATTTGAGAGCTGCTACACGTCTCCATCGCCCGCAAATTCGTCGCGACCAGCACACTGCACAGCAATGTCCGAACGAAAGAAGCTAAGGCAGGAAACAAAAGTGGTATGAATCATTTTGTTGTTTACTTTCAATTTAGTCGCGCGTATTAATAACTATCGTTCAGGTCAACGAGGCTGCCGAGCTCAAGCGTCGCGAGCACCAGAAAAAGCTTCACTTCAAGCTACTGGAAGAGGGCCAGGCGCGATTTGCAGGTGAGAGTAAGACTGCTGGTGACGAGAAGCAGGCCGTATTTAGACGATACGAAGCCTACAAGCGCGAATCACAGTTCCCTGTTGGCGTGAAGGATCTCAAGATCGCTGTCGACCCCAAGAGTCAGGTCGTCGTAGTGCCGATCTGCGGTCGACCGGTGCCACTGCACATCAATACGCTCAAGAACGCGAGCAAAAACGACGAAGGTGAATATGTTTATATCCGACTGAATCTTATGACACCTGGCCAGGCGATTGGCAAGAAAGATGAACTGCCGTACGAGGACGCAAACGCGAATTTCGTTCATAGTTTGACTTATCGTTCGCGTGATACCGAGCGCATGACCGACATCTTCCGCAGCATCCAGGAAATGAAGAAGAATGCTATGAAGAAAGAAAGTGAGCGTAAGGAACTTGAAGATGTGGTTACACAATCGAATCTCATTGAGGTCAAAAATCGCCGACCACTACGAATCGACAATATTTTTGTGCGTCCTGCGATGGAAGGCAAGCGCGTGGCCGGTGGAATCGAGATCCATCAAAACGGTATGAGATACCAATCTCCTGTGCGCATGGATCAAAAGTTTGACCTGCTGTTCAACAACATCAAGCATCTTTTCTTCCAGCCCTGTGACCATGAACTTGTGGTCATTATCCACGTGCATCTTAAGCAGCCGATCATGGTCGGCAAGCGCAAGACCAAGGACGTGCAGTTTTATCGCGAAGCTTCCGATATTCAGTTTGATGAGACTGGAAACCGCAAGCGCAAGTATCGATACGGCGATGAGGACGAGCTTGAGGCCGAACAGGAGGAGCGCAGACGTCGCCACGCGCTCAACAAGGAATTCCGCGCTTTTAGCGAACGTATCTCCGAGGCTGCTAATGGTGCATTTGACGTCGACATTCCTTTCCGTGAACTTGGCTTCTTTGGTGTTCCTTTCCGCGCAAACGTACTTTGCCAGCCGACTACGGACTGCCTTGTTCAGCTAATTGATCCGCCATTCCTTGTGATCACGCTGAACGAGATTGAGATTGCACATCTCGAGAGAGTGCAGTTTGGGTTGAAGAATTTTGATCTTGTCTTTGTGTTTAAGGACTTTAGCAGGCCAGTGACTCATATTAACTCGATTCCGATGGACAATCTAGATAATGTCAAAGAGTGGCTTAATGAAGTTGAGATTGCGTACTCTGAAGGACCGCTGAACCTAAACTGGGCGACTATCATGAAGACGGTTACCTCGGACCCACACTCGTTTTTTGAGGAAGGTGGTTGGTCGTTCTTGGATAACGATTCGGACGGTGAGGCCAGTGAGGAGTCTGAAGCCGAGTCTGAGTTTGAGGCATCTGACATGGACCCGTCGGATGAGTCTGAAGCAGAGAGCGATTTCGATGATGATGATGGAAGCGCTTCTGGTGGAGACGATGATGATGATGATGATGATGAGGACAATGAAGATGACGATGGCGATGAGTCGGATTAGCGTGGGTAATGGTAAGAGTAGGTGTATCAGATTTACTATAGTGCAATATCACAGCGATAGAATGCAGTATTACATTTGATGATGACTCGTAGCACAGAGCATAGAGTAGAATTGTAGTACAAATCACGCGTACTATTACAACAAGAGCAGGAAGAGGTTCTAAGATAGTCCAAATTTAGAGAGCCAGCCATCCAGATCAACAGTGCGGGAGCGCACGTACTTGAGGAGGACAGGTCCAGCATGGAAGGCAAGATAGGCAGCAACGACGTGCGCACACTCGCCGACTTCAAGCAACAAGCTGTTACTGTCTTCTGTTTGATTTTCATCCAGCAATTCACAAAATGGCTCAGCTACGGGCGCAATAGTGCAGGCATTGCGGAAGAAGGCCGAGCAGGCGGAGCATGTCCAAGTCGGCACCAGCACGCGCTCGTTCTCGACGCAGAAGAGCTGCCGGTCGCCAAATTGCACTCGTTCGACCGCTCCTGTCTCCAGCAAGCTGAGAGCAGAGATAAACGAGGACGGCAGGAGGTAGTGCAGCGTAGCAAGGGTGTCGTTGGCGTGATAATTGTCAGCGAGCTGGCGGAGAAGCGCGCGAACTAGGACGCGTTTCGCGGAGACCGGGTCGCGCTGCATTGGCTCAGTTCATCGTAGATGTCTCTGTCGATATAATTCAAAGTCGTCTATCTCAACAGAATGCTGCTCTGAGAACAGTCTGCGATAAATAGTCAGTAGCTCAGCAGCGATATCGTGTCGCGCTCACTAAGCTCAATAAGACTAATTGTGGATCGCGTGCGGCGGTGAAAAAAATTGAAACCGAATGCGTGCTGTGGCCGTCCTCCGCCAGCTCTCTTGCTCGCCTTTGTCTGCCTATCCGCACCCAAATGTCGAGCTATCCGCCGCCGGGCTTCCGCGGGCCGCGAATAGCGCCTCCTCCGCAGATGCCGCTTTACCAGATCCCGCAGTTCCATCCGGGTGCCCAGCCGTTTGTCCCAGATCCGCACTTCTACATGCCGGTGAATGAGATCCAGCAGCTGCAGATGCAGCATATGGGCGCCATCAGCAGCATCAATTCCGCCAGCATGAGGCCCGGTGTCGTTTACTCCACCGACTGGCCGCCGCCGCCCTCCGTGACCTCCCTCCCTCCTCCTCCGCCGCCGCCACTACCCCAGCAGGTCTTCGTTCCCCAGTCTGCGCACGCTCCGCACTTTCTTTCATCCTCTTCTCCATCTCCTTCTGCATCGCTGTTGGCCTCTGCGTCCCGGCCACTACCTGTGATCGCCTCTGCGTCACCATCATCGCCCGTCCCACAGCCGACTCTCCCTCATCATCCGAAGACAGTAAGCGCGGCCCCCTCCGTCTGCAATTCCCTGTGCTTGCGATGTCTGCTAACCCGGTTCCAGACCCCTTGGTTCTCCGATCCCACCTCACAGTTTCCCTCCCGCTACGGCAAGAGCAACTCCATCCTTCTCCGTGCTCGAATAAAGCAGCTTGCTAAATCCCGCGGCATTGACGAGGTGTTTGCGCACGCCGACCAGTTCGACCTCGACCCAGCCCTGCTTTCTTCTCAACTCCGTGCATCACTTAGACTCTCTTCGACCTCCCAGAAGCAGGCCGGCGCAAATGCAAAACATGACAGCCTATCTTTCGGCTCAACTGGCCGGCCAGCCACCGAAATCCCGGTAGCTGTCCCACTTCCTGTCAAGGCCACAGCTCTCACAAGCGGACACCTTCCTCCATCGACACCACCCACCAAAGACTTGAGTGAAACAAAAGAGACGAAAGGAAATGTTACGACGGAATTAAAGGACACCGACACAAGAGATTTATCAGGGATATCGGCAACGGCTCAAGCAGGCCCGCATTCTCGCACTGCCTCCTCGCGATCATGGGCAGAGATCGTCAAGCCTCCCTCAAAAGCATCACAAGCATCGCCTTTCAGCGTATCAGCCGCTGTTTCCTCTTCAATCTCGACGGAACCCACATCCCCCTCATCTGCCTCATCTATCTCCGGGTTCAGCGCTCAAACTTCGGATGCGACCGAGCTAGAGCTTCCCCAGCCTTCTCCTGCTGATTCTTTCGAAGCAAAGCCTGCTCTTCTTTTACCCCGCGGTCTCGTCAACACTGGCAATATGTGTTTCATGAACTCAATCTTACAAGTCCTTCTATACTGCGTCCCATTTTACACCTTTATTGACACAATGGGACGAAAGCTTCCCCACCGATTTAACCAAGAGACGCAGATTCTGGACTCTCTCATTCTCTTTTTGCGAGAGTTTGATGCAAAGACCGCTGGCGGGTTTAACAAAGACAGTGCGCTTGCCGCCGCGCTCGCTGCTTCTCTTGTGACTGCAAACGGATCCGGTACTGCTACTCCACCGCCACAACCACAACCACAACAGCAGTTTGGAGAGCCATTTATTCCCGAATTTGTCTACGACGCTTTACGAGCGAATACATTGTTTGCGAATATGCGACGTGGTCATCAGGAAGATGCTGAGGAGTTTCTTGGGTTTTTGCTTGATGGGTTACATGAAGAGTTTATGACTGCCGCAAAGATATTGCAACGAAATCAAATTAACAGTGGTGCTCAACCTACAAATTTCATTGAGAGTGCAATTGCTGAGCTGAAATTCGACAAGACTTCTGTAGATGATGGATGGTTAGAAGTAGGAAAGAAGCAGAAAATTGCCGTTACACGAACAGTGAGTATCATGATGATTCTTCTCGTTTTTATTATAAGTAAACTTCGATTACTAACTTTTGCATAGACATCGGTATCGAGCTCACCAATCACAAAGATATTTGGCGGTCAGTTCCGTTCAGTTATTCAGGCCCCACACCAAAAGCCATCGGTGACGTTAGACCCTTACCAGCGCGTGCAGCTCGACATTTCAGATCCCGAGATCCACACAATTGAAGATGCGCTTGCAAATATCTCACAGACAGAGGTCATCAGTCATTACAAGAGCAAACAGGGTGAGATTGTGGAAGCAAACAAGCAGACATTCTTTGAAAAGCTGCCAAAGGTGCTCATCTTGCATCTTAAGAGATTTCACTTTACAGTCGAAGAAGCATCAGGATATACATCTGTACAAAAGATCAACAAGGCAATCGGGTATAAATGCGATCTGCACATTCCTTTGGAGTGCATCTCGCCACAGCATCGTGATGAAGAAGCGCGATATAAGCTCTTTGGAGTCGTCTACCACCATGGCAAATCAACCGAGGGCGGCCACTACACTGTCGATGCGCACTACAAGCCGCGCGACATGTGGATAAACTTCGATGATGTGAATATCAAGAGCGTGAACCCGGACGCCGTTGAGACTGAGTACGAGGATGAGCAGACTATGCGGCGGCGGATGGTCGGCAGTGGAACGAGCGGTGGTGATAACTTTGATGAGCGGACGGCGTACTTGCTGTTTTACGAAAAGGTGTAGGATTTTTGAATTTTTCTTGCCTGTATTACTTCCTGTTGTTCTTCATTTGCTTTTGCCGCATTGCTCCGAGGGCGCTTGGCTTTGAACGATTTTGAATATGCATATCTGTTTGCATCGATTATATGTTTTATTGTAAGCTGCTGGGGTCTGTTATAGTTGATGGAATGTTTTAATAATTTCCAAATTAAAATTGCAGAAGATCATTGTAGTTTGGTTGTGTTGAAGTGGATTAGTGCGATTGTATAATTTACTAAGTTCAAATTTACCCTGATATTGACTTGGACAGCTTCCATAGGCCAAAAGTAGCAGTGCATTATAATTATCCAGCTGTCGTGGTTTGCATATAGGTGAATGGGAGAAGTAAGGGTCTCAGGCGGGATCCTCACAGAGCCAGGGGCGGACGCGTAGTGACGATAGAGTTAAGTGCCGCGCACCTGCGCTCGACGACGACTGTCAAGACCCGCTGCTCCCCACGACCTCACACCCGCCTCCATCCCCTTCACCACACTGATTCGCCTACTTTTGCCCTCGGAAACTCCCCGATAAGGCAATTTTGCCTCCCCAATATTTTTTTGCCTGCTCGCAGCCGTCTGTCCTCTCGCCCGCAATGGCGTCGGCTCCGACTGAGTCCGTCGCGGCGACCGCCTCCGACATCCCCAAATCTGTGGAGAAGCCTGCCTCGGACTCGCAGCCTCCGCAGCCGTCATTACAGGCGTACTACAAGATCGCCGAAGATTTCTTTGCCAATGCGACTACCAATCAGCTCATTCTCTATGGTACCATAGCTGTCCCGATACTCGCCATCTTCTTCGGAGTGCCCTTGTTCTTCCTTCTTGCTGGTATAGGCATCGGCATCGTCATAGCGTTCCAGTCAGTCAATCCCTGGCGTGATCTCGACCTTGAACCTCTTCCTTGGAAGAAAGATGGTGTGACACGGTCAGCTATTTTCAATGAAGTGAGTTTACCATGAAAATATCGAATAAATCGCAATGCGGTCGGCATTGTACTGATGTGTCCATATTCTAGGCCGAACTAAAGCCACTGATGCACAGCTCCTATACCCCTTCCGAACCCGTTGATGCTGCGATCTCGCGTGCCGTGGACATTATTGTTCGCGATTACGTGAATAATTGGTTTGTTAATATTTCCCCCGGAGATACCACCTTCATCAAGTAGGGCTCCTCTTTGATCTTCCTATGCCTGTCTATACTGTCAGCGATGAGTTAACAATCTCAAAACAAAGTGCTACTCGACAAACATTAATCGATACCGCGCATGCATTCTCCGGTCAGCAATCGCTTAAACGTCCAGCCGACCTTTTCCTCGTCCTAATTTTTTCAACCTGCAACACCTTCGTCGTCTTCCTGCGCGAACTGCGCACGGTCAATGCGACATATACCTCACTCTCCGGCGGAATTCACGATTACATTGTCGCAAACCCCGAATCAGCGCTCGCTCAAATGGTCGATCCTGAGATCCAGAAGCAGAAATTGCGTAATGCGGCCAATAATCTCGTGCAGACATTCGTGCCTGCTCTTGATATTAAGCGCTCGCCTGTTGCTTTGTTGCTACGCGAAATAGTTGCGAGACAGGTACTCGAGGCTATAGTCGACACGTTTTCTGCTCCAGATGCGGTTAATAAATGGATCATTTATTTTCTGCAAAGGGAAGAAAATATTAAGGCTCTCGCAAGCGAGATGACGGAAGCCGCGAAGCAACCCGACAAGCTTGCTATCCCAAACGAAATTGATTTAGAAAGAGCTGGATTTATTCCGCCAACTCAACCAATCGAGAGCAAGGGCGATGATCAAGAATACTTTGATGAGCTCTCTACGGGTGCAGCTACTCCTACTGCATCGTCGTCTCTTAATGGATCTACAATTCGACGAGTTCCTCGCCGTCCAGTAAGATCTGCTTTTATTGGTGAAGAGAACGATCAATTGACAAGTTCAGAAGAAGACAGAGTAGCCAGCCTTAACGGGGCGTCAGTGAGAAGGGTTCCTAGAAAGCCAGTCGGTAGCGGCATCAGTACTCCTGAGCCCAATGCCGACATTGCTATGGCGCGACACTCAACTACTGTGGCTCCTCCGACTACTTTTGAGGAATTGTTTGGCTCTACAGAATTCTCTGGTAGCATGCCAAACCTTGCGCGTACACATAGCGCATCGTCTGTTAATTTAGCTTCGACAGCTTCCACGGCAACATCTTTCAGTCGCAGACCGACGCCTGATTCACCTCCACTTACATTGTTCCAATCAAATATTATGGTAATCGACTCTTCGGCTGACAATAATCAGTCAACAAAGCTTCTTACTTCCAGACCTATTGGTTTCTATACGCTTGTTATTGAGCCCGCTAGTAGTACAGCTCCAGGCTGGATGGCCATGCGGAATATAAATGACTTTGAAAAACTGCATACGGTTTTATCGAAGCTCGCCGTATTGGCTGGCCTTAAAATGTTTCCTGAAGTCTTTCCTCCATGGAACGGCGTCACACGAGCGGATTACTGTCAGACGTTGCAGTCATACCTCCAACTCGTTGTAAATACGCGTGAACTCGCAGATTGCGAGGCAATGAAGAAATTTGTGGATAAGAAAGAGACGGCGTCTACCGCCGGAGAAAAGAGATGGCAAAAGAATCAGCTTTTCAAGCATGCTGGTGATGGTGTTCTTGATGCAATTTCTAAAGCCACGAATGCTACGTCCGCTAAGGAATCACGAAAAGCAATTTTGGGTGTACTTGCGGCGGCAAAGAAGCAGTCTGTCGATACAATTGGACGAACGAGAGATAGCGCATCTGCGTCGACAACGCGTGGCAGACAATCATTTTTATCTGGTCCCGATTTCTCGGGCATTGCGGCTAGTATGCGACAACTAACTAATGGAGTTCAAACCATCGGTGCTTCTGCATCCCAGCACTTAATTGCTGATAACGCTCCCTCACTTTCAGGCTATAACCATGAAGCAAATGAGAGTACATCAAGTCTTTCGAGCGTGTCTGATAATGTGACGACGACTGGTGAATACAGCGGGCCCTCTGAATCCGAGACACACGCTACAGACTTGGGTCGAAGGCGATCTGTCAGGAGCACTAACTCTGTATCAACGCTAACTTTGGATGGTTCCAGCAACAATGCTTTGAAAAGAACAGATTCCCACGCATCCCACTCATCTGACCTCGACATAACAGATTCATACAGGCAATCGTTGTCCATCGAGCGTACAACACCTTCGTCAGCATCGTCAGATCTTGAACCCCGTCCACGAACAGCGATTAATAATCATTCAGATGCGCGTCGGTCTGCAATTTTTGCTTCCCATCAAGACTTATCACAAAGCGAAACGAATTCTCTTATTGATACTATTTTCCTCGCTACTTCCGAACTTTATCTACTGTCTAAAGCGTGGAATGTGCGTCGTTCTTTATTGACGATGTTGCGTGGTTTACTGCTGCGGAATGGATCTTCGTCTGTCGAAGGAATTCGACTTGCGATTCAAAAAGATATAATTGACAAATACTCCTCGGAAGAAGAATTAGCGCGGAAGCTCAATGACTTGATTAATGCGGTTTGGCCGTCAGAAGAACAATCGAAACGGGAGGAAGAAAAAGCCGAGTTGAACTCTGATGCGCTCCGAGAAGAAGCAAGGAAGATGTTTACCTCGCGGGCGGTACCCGATGCGATTAAGAGTGTTATGGGAGCAGCTGCATCTGCGCAAGCACTTGAGTATGTGTTTGATGTGCTGCAGGACCGCAATATTGCGCGGGGAATTGTGCTGGATTTGTTGATGGATTTGATAACGACAGCACTGATGTAATTAATTAGTGTAAATTAGACGATATGAATTACGGTGTGATGACTCTGTAACAATTGTTCACGATCGAGTAGTGACCACAGATCAGTATTCAGCATGTACCGGCTTTCTATCAACGTAAAGCCGCTTACATATGTAGTGCAGCCCACAAGGGCTAGACCTGGTGGAAATGAGGAGGTGCTACTCCGATTACGACTATCAAGTACTACTATCAAGTTCTTCTACTACTAGAGCACAGCGCCACGTCCTCAGAAATGAAATTTAATCTTAAGAAGTATATATGAAGTAGCAAACTATGAACATCATCATAATAATAAAAGAAAATCGTCGACAAGTAAAGAATCGGGGCTCAAATTAGCTGCGGAGGAGAGTCGCCATGAGCGCAATGCGCAGGAAGTGGGCGCCAGAGAAATTTGCTGGAATCATGGTCAAGTGCTGCAAAAGCTCAATGCTACTAAATCAGACCTGTCAGAATTCAACATCGCTTGGCAAGTCATAATTAAGTGGGATAAACATCAAATAAAGTGACGGTACTGGCAGTGCTGAATTGAAGATATTCAAGGCAGCCGAGCGCAGCTGTCGCACCGAGCCGCCCGGAAAAGTGTGTCTCGGGTTGGACCGCGACCGCTAAAGTTTTACGAGCCACACCGTGGATAGGGTGCGCGGCTCGTGTTTTTGTTGACCTTTCTCCCGCACCGGAATCCGGCACCGTTATCAGCTTAACGGAGAGCAAATATACCCACACTCGTTTGCGCAGCCTCTGCACCTATAAAATCAATGGTCACCACCCGCTCTGCAACTGGGAAGACACCCAAGAAAGCGACCAATCCAGATTTTGTCGAGACTGTGCAGCGGAAAAAGCCTCGCGCACCTAAAGACACGTCAACAACAAGCCTCGAGAAAGAGATGCCCGAAATCAACGGAAAAGCAAAGTCGCAGGCTGAACTGGAGGATAGTCATGTCGAGTTTGATTTTGGAGGGCCATTCGGAGTGTCATGTATGATGGGCGGTTTCCCGCTGCTCATGTACTATCTCTGGATCTCTGCCACCTTCTACGGCGGCATCCCGGCGACGGTCGCGAGCGACGAGACTTTCAAGGACTTTGCTCTGCGTATGTACGGTCATGTGCTCGAAGCTGCTTTTCCCGACGTTCGTGCTTGGGTTACAGTCTGGGGATTTCTCTTCTTTGAGGCAATTCTCTACGTGACGCTGCCCGGTGTCAGTACGCAGGGTCTGCCGCTGCCTTCGCTCAAGGGCAAGCGGCTGCCGTACTTTTGTAATGCTGTCTGGTCATTCTACACCACCATCGCCGTTGCCATTGTGTTGCATGTTTCCGGTATCTTTCCTATTACAACCGTCATTGACCGGTTTGGAAATATCATGTCTGTCTGCATTATCTCCGGTCTCATCCTTCCGTTCGCGCTCTACTTCTGGGCTATCGCAACCGGCCACCAGCACCGCATGTCTGGATATTTCATCTATGACGTCTTCATGGGTGCTGTTCTTAATCCCCGTATTGGAATTCTTGACCTCAAAATGTTCTACGAGGTTCGTCTCCCTTGGTTCATTCTCTTCTTTATCTCTGTATCCTCTGCCGTGCGCCAGTACGAGACCTACGGCTACGTCTCTCCCCAGTCTTGCTTGGTAGTGCTCGCTCACTGGCTTTACGCCAACGCCTGCTGCAAGGGAGAGGAGCTGATCGTTACTACTTGGGATATGTTTTACGAGAAGTTTGGCTTTATGCTTCTCTTCTGGAATATGGCGGGTGTTCCCTTCACTTACTGCCATTGCACCCTCTACCTCGCCAACCACCCACCTACCGATTATCAATGGAGTATCTACTACAATATTGCCATCTACTCTCTCCTTCTTGGATCGTACTACATTTTTGACACAACCAACTCACAAAAGAACCGCTTCCGCCAGCAAATGTACGGAACTCTTATCCAGCGCAAGACCTTCCCCCAGCTTCCGTGGCAAACAATCACGAACCCTACTTACATCAAGTGCAAAAATGGAGGCACTCTGCTTACTTCCGGTTGGTACAAGTATGCTCGCAAGATTCACTACACCGTCGATTTCTGCCAGAGTCTGTCATGGAGTCTCATTACCGGCTTCGCTAGTCCGTTGCCTTACTTTTACCCGGTCTTTTTCTTCTGCGTACTGAGTCACCGTGCGTTCAGAGATATCCAGAGATGCAAGGCCAAATATGGTGATGATTGGAAGGAGTACGAGCGACAGTGCCCGTACTTGTTCATTCCTTTTGTCTTCTAAGCTTTCTCAGTTTGGTCGATGTGCGAGGTTTGTCGAAGGAAGGATGTCACAGTGTGGGGAAGGAAAATATTTTGGAAATGATTGAAGGCGCTGATAAGGATAAAGGGTTGATATTGACTATGAGATCTAATCAATACCAAGTGTTCTCAGAGTGTACGATGTTGTCTTCTATTTGTAATTTGTGCTTTTTGTTGGCCACTATGAATTTGTTTTTGGACCAATTCATTTACATCATATTTTTATGTAATTATTTTTTAATTTTTGTTAAAGCTCCTGTTTGTACTTCTATAATGCGACGATTATTATAAGTCTACCTTTCTAATTACACTTCCATTTGTATGACGTCCAGCTTACCCGCGCGTAGGTTTTGCGAGAATTGAAAGAACAGGCCACGTTTGGTTTCAAAAACTGAAAATTGCGTATTATCACTAGTAACGGGATTGATTTTATTATTTAGACTTTCGATCGCGGGCATTTTAAGCAGTAAGTTTGGACCATGGTCCTTGGAGTCGCAACAGTCACGTACACCTTGTCAACCGGTAGATCACATACTAAGAGCCTGCGACCGTGGCTTTCCTGGTAAATATATGGTGGCAACTCTCGAATATTGTACCTTGTTCCCCAAGGCCGCAAATTATATTCAATTCCTCTCTGAGATGTTTTCGCGTCTTGGTCTGCCAGCCTCGTAAAAGGTCCGTCGTCGATGGGAAGATAGGGGCTAAATATCCGTTCTTACGAGAATTCATTCCAACTGGACTAGTGTCTGCATGATGTCTTTGGGAGTAACTACGAGTCGATGGTGAAGCCTACCGCCTATACCAAACCAACACAATCGCGCGCAGCCGTTTCTTCAAGTTCGTGCTACTGATACTTCCGACCTTTAGACTTACTGACGGGTATATTTAGGCACTGTCACTATACTTAAGCATTCCGATGCTTTTGATTGTCGTGCTATGAGATGATAGTCCGATTTTCGGGAACTATATTAACCCTTGTTCTTGTTCTCATACAATCCTGAACTGCTTGCTGTTAGTCATTAAGTGATATGTTGATCTGAATAGGATAGATAAGAGATTCATTGTTATGGAAACCTGCAATCTAAGCGCGTACAAATTTCTATGCATCAGCATGACAGCATCTGTTTTTTAAAAACTAGATACCTCCGCAGACCGCGCGGATAAGTTTGTAGTCGGAAACAGCCGCGTGAAGGAGGCCAGGCGTCCGTTTCGGGAATTCTGTAAACTATGGGTTAACCTAGCCCCATTGTTTGATACCAATTGCCAGTTTACAAGCACGCAATCAGTCCCAGTTCCATCAACTCTTCTAGAGCGATAGCTGTGAGACTATAAGAGTACAAGTTATGAATTGGACTGGCGGCAATCTATTTCTTACTGCGGCAAATACTGGCCTCTTTGGCAGAGCATCCACTAATCGCGGTGGGCCTGCCTCGATTGGTGTCGAAGCTGAAATCGGATTCGGTAGTCGGCAGCCAGGTGCCTCTGAGCTCGCTAGACAGAAACGGCAACAAATCAGTAATTTTCGAAAAGCGGCCAGGACTAAGGGAGGGCGGCGCGGTGGACGCGATGATGTTGATCATTGGCCGAGATCGGCGACGAGGGGATCTAGGTTTGAGTATAGTATTAATCAAAAGACTGCCGTGAGTAATAGCGCGAGTCCACTGCAACTGAGAGAAGATCATATAGCTGGGAAGATTGACGTTGACTTTGAGGGTGATCGGATTAGGGCGCTGCTTTTGGATAAACTAAAGCAAGCGACTAATGAGATTGTTGCAGAAGCTACCGAAAATTCTGAGGATAAGCAGAGCGATGCCAGTACCTGCATGGATAACTCTTTGTCGGTGGCTGATAGGAAGATGATACTGTTGAATCAAGATGATTGGGCATCTCTTTCGTTAGCTGAGCCTGTACGATATGAGTAAAGTCTCCTTTCTTGGATTCGATGATGAGATTAACTATTGTTTTAGAAGCGCAAATCGCGAGAGTACTTGCAGCATCAACTAGCATTATATACTGAAATTATAGACTAATTGCGTCTTGCTATTCTTTATAGAACTTTTAAAACACCACAGACTCGCATTGACACTACTCCATCTATTCGGCAAATCTCAAAACCTGCGGCAAACCAACGCGATAATGGTAACTGCCGCTCTTTCAGAATGTCCTTCAGACCCCACCGCGACCATATATTATCGTCACCACCTAAGTCATCTTCTCCGATAAATTTAGTGTCATCTCCTACTGTTAAAAGAAGAAGAATTCGTGATGCGCACGTTGAAAATATGGCCGATCACAGTGACGCGCTTTCATTTCTACAAAGTGTAGAAGCGGAGCGTGAGATTTTTTCGAACGAAACGAGAGCTGCACAGTCTATGTTAGACAATGGTAAGAGTACAAGAAATTTGTTTGTCACTCCGAATAATTCAAGCTTTGGAAATTTGCAATCAGAGTCTGTCGAAATTGAGTATATTTCAAAAGTTAGCGATGACGATACTATAAACAAGTGGACAGAGAACTACCAGGGTGCCGGTTTGGCCTCGTCTGCCATTGATTCTTCTCTGAAGGATAGTACTGCTGTTCCAAAAGAGGTACTGGATGAATGGAAAGAGTACGTGCATGCTGGACTCCAACCTGGAGAAATGCGTATTGAAGCTTCCGGTATTGCGCCTGACGAGCTGGAGCAAGAGATGGCTCATGGGAATCAAAACTACCATGATTTATCTTCTTATGAGAATCGCAGTGCTTCTCCTCATTGGGTTTCAATACAGGGCGCTAGCTCTAGAAAAGCGATCAATAATTGATGATACGGTCTGGAAAGACCTTTTGCATGAATAGATTTGCAGTGTCTAATCAAGAACTGGATTCTTAATTTTTTTGCTATTGCTGATGACTCTACGATACGATGAAATTTAAGAATATGCTACCAATGATAAATTTGGCAAGCTCTCTATATAGCTGCATATATTAATATTATATCAAATTGTCCAACTGCTTCTTCTAATCTCTATATAACGTGAAACTGCTTTTCACTTCTGAAAGGGAAGTTCTCTCTAAACACATTTGAATCATGACCTGAGAAATCGCATAATTTAATAGAAATCAGCCCTCTCTCGCTTCATACCGTGACATAAAATGCGTTCACAACCGCAACCGACTCTCATCCCTCATCTCTTTCCAAGCTTCATCCACGCGGGCGGTTTTGTCAACTTTAAGCCTGAACCGCTACCCAAAGTTCTACCAGCACTTCCAGTACCAGTAGGGGCTTTTCCTTTTCCTTTCTTTTTCGCTTCCTCTTCCTCCAGCTCCTTGGCGAGTTTCTGCTCCAAGTCGAACGTTGCAATTGTAGAGATATCTTGAGCAGCTTTAAGTACCTCTGGTCGTAGTGGTTGTGCAGGAACGTCATACCCATCTCCAAGCTGCTCTGAAATCATTTTCGTATCCCAAGCGAAATATAAAATTTCACGAGAAGCGAATTTTAAATCGTCGACTAGAGTCTTTGAAGGATCCGAAAGGACGCGACGAGGTGGTGTAATGAAGAAGTAAAACGGAATCATTGGGTCGACGAGTGAGAATCGTACAAATGTCATTACATCATCTATTTTCTCCTCTGCTTTAAATGTGCTCATAAGCTGCGTCTGATCAGGAAATTTAATACGAATCTCGACCTATAATTCCACAAATAATCAATTATTAGAGTGCTGAATTGAATATCAAACGAGTACCGTTTGGGGATTGATAAAAAATTATGGTCATACCTTTTCAATTTTCTTTATTTTCTCCATCTCTTGTTTCTTTCGTAGCTCTTTGGTCAGCATGGGGCCGCCATCGGTGAGTTTCCGAGATTTGCTCGTCAGCATGCTCTGATATGCCTTTGCGTGGCCAGCCGACATTTCATATACTGATTCATCATAGTCTAGTATCGTAAGAATCTTGAGTCAGTAAAGTTGTTGTGTCGCGCGAACATTGGCTTGAAGATTGACAAGCAAATGCATGACAAGAATATTCAGCATACCTGTTAATTGTTCTGGGATTTTATCTGATGGTGTGTACACAGCGACCTTGCGATCCACAGACTCCTTTGAAGATCCCTCTACCGACATATCCTCATAACTCTGTGGTAAAGGCGGAGGAGGCATTAAATTCGAATCGGCTCTGCTTGAGCTCGGTATAGCAGAAGGGGTTGTTGAAGCTGAAGCCGGGCTGTGAGAGACTGAGGAAGTTGATTCAAGCTGATTAGACATGAGATTTGTAACTTGCAATCAAGCTAAGCTGGCTAAACCAATTATCGTGAGGTGTCAAGACTGTTATATTATTTGAAGATGGGGACTTGATATATTCGCAGATACAGGAATTACTTTTAGATGTTCGTGGTTGATACACGATTCTAGAATCTAAAGTGTGGAGAACGCCACGCCTTGGGACAATTATATAATCGCTTATAAATATGGTACCCGCAATACTCATTACGAGTTTCGGTTTCGATATTTTCTAGTCAGGAGTCTACTGCATAAAGAAGTAAAATCAAACTCGACCAAGAATCGAAATGTCAATTAATAGTGTAGCTTTTTATATTGGCAAATGCAATTCGGCATACAGAACTTTTGATTTGATGCAAGTTTACAAAACAATTAAAACACCTATATTTTATATTCTCCCGCATCTCACTTCACATCTCTATTTTCCACTTCTTTGCTTTTGGATTACCTTCATCTTTATCTTCATAACGTCCGCATCCATATAGATGCACGACTCCTTGAATGTAGCTTCCAAAGTATCTTTTGTACCAAAGCTATTCTCCAAATTAAGTAGTGCAACCCAGATATTCAATTTCTCTTTCTCATCGCGGAAATTAATAGTCTTGAGCGCGCGTCTCGCAATGTCGCGCGCTTTCTCAATTTCTCCAAGTTGAATCTGAAATGCCATATATCTAATCCAAAGCGCAGAAGAATTTGGACTTCCGATAAGCATACGCTCAAAGTCGGCGACAGATTCGGGATCTTTAGTCGCAAGGTCACCGGTGACATCAACTTGGATCTTGTTTTTGCGGTTTCGTTGACGCTTTGATTTTCGTTCGGTAGTGTCGTCATCAGAATCGTCACTGGAGTCAGAGTCAGAAGCATCGTCGTCATCAGCGGGGAGGTCGGCATCAAGACTGGTGGCATTCCAGTCAAAGCCATCGACTCTAAGAGGCTCTACTCCGTTTCTCTCTTCTTCGTCTTCATCGCTGTCTTCATCTTCTTCATTATCATCAACTTCTGATTCGTCGCCCCCGAGCACGAGTTCTTCATCAGAATCCTGGTCGAGAGCTTCCTCTTCATCATTCGCCTCCTCGCCATCATTCTTATCTGCACCAGTAGAGTCAGCATCCTTCATAGCCACATCAACTTTGCTGATTTTCTTTGACTTCTTCTCTTCTCTATCTTTGCGCTTCTTATCAGCCTCCTCCTTCCGCTCCTGAGGGCTCTTCTTAGGCTCTTTGCAGCTCACTCTCAATTTTCTATGCTCGGCATTAACAGAAACAACTCTGACATTAACGGTCTGTCCGAGCGAGAATTTTTCTTTGGGATCAGTAATTTTTGCATTACTCATTTCGGTCAACGGTAAGAAGGCGGAAACAGTTCCAAAGAATTCGACAATCGCACCCTTCGAAACGAGATTGATAATCGTACCGATAAATTTCTGACCGCGCTTGATTCCTTCGTATGTAGTCGGGATCTCTGTCTCAGCATTCACAATCGACTTCTTAAGTGTCAGTCTAATCCGATGGGTTTCAGGCGATACCGACATAATACGGCATTTAACTTTCATGCCAGGTCTGAAGCGGCGTTCAGGTTGCGAGAGTTTAACATCTGAGAGATTAAGCTCATTGACATGGCCAACAATGCCATCAGAAACTTGAACAAGTAATCCACCAGAGTCAACGATCTTGACAACTTCAGCATCATCGACAACGTCACCAATCTTGACATCTTCAAAGCGAAGATATCGCTGGTTAATGACGCTCGGTTGCAACGAGGCAAGAAAAAGACCATCGGCGGGGGAGTATCCAGTAATTCGAGTCTGATGCATAGTCGAAGCCTTGTAATCTCCAAAAAGCGGGGAGATTTCGTCAATGTGCGAGTCTGATAGTCTCGAGATATGTGCAAATGCGAGCACATTTTCGATTCCGGTTTCGAGGAAGACGCCGATGCCGGGTTCAACATATTGAATCTTGGCGGAGGGAATGATGTGGCCGATAGGAAGAGCTTCGAATGGTGAGGCTGCATTTGTGGTTTCTTCTGATGAAGCAGAAATACCGGCTGTCGAGAGAGAGAGTACATGAGGAAGGAGCGAAAGACGAAGCTTCTTCTCGTCAGCAGAGGGCAAGTAGGTGATAACACGTGCCTTAATCTTCTGATTCTCTTTGTACTTATCAGCCAAGCTCTTAATATCGTATCCTCCCGAATGGAATAAATCTAAAGTTGCATCGATAAGTCCACCAACTTGGCCTGCCAAACCGCCACTCAGTACATGCGAGGGTGTAAATTCAACCAAGGTTCCGGGAAGGAATGAATCAATATTCTGGACTATGCTGACGGCTGGTAAATTCTTTTCGACAGGAGTTGCAGTTAGAGTGACTGTACGACCGTTGGAAGATTTGTTGAGAACTGTGAGGAGTAGAGTTTGGCCTTCGACGAGTTCATCCACTATAATAAATTAGAATATAGAATTTTAAACCGGGAAAGAAAGAAAATTTAATATAAGCATACGTTTGTAACCGGCATATCCCAACTCCTTGCTTGAGATAAATCCCAAAAGTTCGGAAAATCCAATGTCGAGGATAGCACCATGATCCTCAATACTCTGGACAGATACCTGCACAGATAATCCCTTGATTGACAAATCGTCTTTCTCGATCACTGAGTTGACAATTTCAGGTTTAATAGTCAACGAAATGTGCTTCTTTGACTTCGCTTTCTCAGTAGCGCTTGATTCACGCTCAGTGACGACGGCACGAAGCCACTGCCCAATTTTGAAAAGGGACTTGAGATCAGGTAATTTTTCCTCATCAATTTCCTTCTTAGCACCATCCTCCTCGTCTTCTTCATCTTCTTCATCATCATCTCGGTTCTCAAGCTCATCCAATTTCTTTGAAATTTGCTCGGAAATATTCGTGATTGGAATATATCCCGTTAGGGTATTAGGCAAAGACAGTGAAATGTCATATGCATTGATACTGCTCACTTGTCCCAACACTACCGTTCCCGGCACCAATTTCTTGAATGACAGACCTTCGATCTTGAATTTAGGTCCCTTAGACTCCGAAATTTCAGCGTTTTGGCTTCGTTGTTGTTTCTTGATCTGACGCTCGCGGATCTTGCCTGCCTTGCTCTTTTTCTCGGAAGTAGCCGAAGGGGTCTTTGCTTTCTTTGCAGGCTGCTGTTCGGAAAGCGATGACTAAACAAAAAAAATATATATGTCAGTCACACTAAACCAAAAATGAAATTAAAATGAGAAGAATTGCGCACCTCAAAAAGATCTCTGGCGGCCTCGTTGGTTGCCTCCTTATACTCCATGGGCGTCAAAACCGACCCTCCGCCTCTCGGAAACGCAAAATCCTCATGCTTCTTCAAAGTAGACTTAACAGCAGGTGGAGCATCACTTCCTCCTTGATCAGGCTTTTCAAACTTCTTCTTGTCACTGGTGAAGTTGCCGCGCTTGTTGAAAGGCTTTGTGCGACCGGTGCTGTTGCTGTTTCCAGTAGGCTTATTCCACTTATTTGCAAATGGCTTCTTGCTAAACGTGCTGGATGAAGTCGCCGCCTCGGAATACTTCCGTTTAACTGCAGACATATTGTGCCGGTCTTTGCCTCTTTTGCGATTATTCAAACTGCCTTCTTGCGGATGCAGATGATTAAATTGTTCAAATTTCTTTACAGAAAAAATTACGCGCGGCGCGTTGGGAGAATATTTTTCGGCTGAAAGTCTTGAGTTTATGGGGTTTGGGTATAATGCTTGCCCGTGATTTTATTAAAGCCCTTACCCGAAGAGAGTGTGCTTCAGATTACTTCAGAGTTATGATTTTCGATGTTGTCGGGAGAACATAGTTATAATTTACTTGCTCTCTGTACGTGTTTCACAGGCGTACATTCGCCTTTCAGATTGAAGCGGGAATTTAGGAGCGGAATGATTAGGTCTACATCAAACTCGCGGCTTTAGTTGTTGCAGTCAAAGACCAGGTAAAATTAGAACTAGACTTGGATCACATGAATATGACTTTGAAACAGCCGTCTGGTCCAGCTTATATTTTTGTCTTCTCCTCTTTCTAATAATTATTAGGCTCAAGTCTAATCTATAGAATATAGCATTCTAATGATATTTTAGCATTGCAAACACTACCTAGATCTTAGACACACGGTCCCTACCAATGGACGAAGTTTTCCCAAAAACAAGCACTACTTGAAGACAAACTATCAAATCAAAAAGTACACATAAATACAATTTATAGTATACAGACGATGCAACGATCCAAACCAAGTACAAACTAATCTTCCGCGCTAAGGACAGCCTTTCCAGACAACGCCGGAATAGTTTCCAAAAAGGTAGATACCTGCTCATATACGGCAAAGGTAACTGCTTGTCCAGGAGCAACACGCATAACACGCGGAGTGATTCCTCTATAGAATGCAAAGAATCCTTCCTTTTGCATCAAGTTTCGAGATATTCGGCCCACGCGACCAAGAGCAGACTCGCCCTTTGTCGCTTTCTCGCGCTGCATGCGCGTCTTGATGGTATCGATTGGTGCGTTCGACAACGGACCAAGGGCCCCGGAAATCAGACCGAGGACCATGTGCTGATATGATGGTAACTCGGTAAGTTCTGGTTGCAGTTTTGCGCAGTAGGCCTTTAACTCGATGTAGGCGGTGAAGTTGACAGCCTGATTAGTGGCTTGCCGTAAGGCCGTGAGCACGACGCCGCGGTAAAGTACTGTAATTCCTTCTTCTCGGACAATCATGTACGCGCACTGAGCTGCGTTGCGATATTTTGGTGGAGCATCAGTTGGATCGGTCATTGAGTGATGTTGCGCTTGCAGTCTGATCTTGACGACGTCGGTCGGATTGACAACAAGGACGGCTTCGGTCGTTCCTGCAGCGAGACCGGCAAAGAAAATGCCGGTGGGCGAGGTCTTTCCGGTTTCTTTGCTCGCAAGAGCGGTTTTGTAAAACTCAAACGAGGAGAAGCGGATTGCCATTTTAGGAACTATGCCGGTGATGACGGCGCCTAGGCCCTTGTAGAGTGCAAAGAAGCCTTCTTTTCTAACGATATTGGCGGCGGTACTAAAAAAACCAATGCGCTTTGCTCCGTCTGCGGCCTTGGTCGCCAGTTGCATGCGGACTTTGATGGTGTCGAGGGGGTGGCAGGAGAGGGCCTCGCAGAGGCCGGCGGTACCGCCCGCGAGGAGGTTGATCGCCGCTGTGGTTTTCTTTTTTTCGCGAGGAGCCATGATGATGTGTCGGCTATTGCTTACTGCGCAAGAGAACTAGTGAATGAAGGGAGGGGATTTTTGTCTTTTATAGCGAGCGTTGGGAAGAACAAGTCGTGGAGTTAGGATGCGGACGAGCGGCACACGTCGGCAGAGCAGGTGATCAGCAGTGCCTACACCTCGGTTCGCTTTCTAATCAGAGCCATCGGCCTGACTACGCAGGACGGACATCTACAAAACTTTTATATCTTTACAATATCTTTTAAAACCGGAGAATTCCCCACTTCTACACTGCTCACGACACTCACCCTTGTGCATCCAATGCCCATGAAAATCCGGGGAAGCGGGGGCACAAGTGCATATGCTCAGTGAGAGTGGTGCCATAAACTTAACTGGCTTGGCTGCTCTAGCCCGGCCATCACCCGGCCCATCCCGCACGCCGAACTCCGCTCCGAAGAGTTGTCCCGAGTTTGAGGTATATGTTATAATTCATTACTACGCAGAAAGGAATCTAAGTCCCCGCTTGTCTTAATCTGCTGCAGAGCTTTTGATCCTCGGGCGAGAGGTTTTGTCTGTGGGAAAGAGTGAGCCGCGTGGACAAACCTCGACTATGAACAATGTGCAATGTGCATGTGATTACGAAAGTGCACACCTATTTATAAAGTGCTGCTTATAGCTATTCCTACTCGCAATTTCACATTCGCAGTTACGACCGAGCTCCCTCGGCAACCATATCCACGACAATGTTAATCATCGCAACCACAATCTCAACTGCAATCAAGACAATCACAATCAACTCCAGGTACTCCTCGTGCGCATGCACCAGCTGCTCCTTGAGCATCTGAAGCAGATCTGAAATAACCTCCAGTCGCTGATTCAGCAATCCCACACGCTGCCCAATCTCAAGGTACCCGCGAATGACCTTATACGCCGGTTCAAGTTCGGGCTCTGACCACATAATCTCTGGCGAGTCAATTATTGAGCCGTGCAGGTTAATGTTGATGCGCAGGATAAACAGCTCTCCAATCGACATCATGATCTTCGTCCGCGACATGCTAACTTTACCCGTCGCTGCAATCTCAGTCGGCAGTGTCTGCATGAGATCAATGGTATTGTCGATAAGATCTTCAAATAGCGAAATCTTGACCGACTGTGACATAGCATGTGCCATAGAGAGCTTATATTTCACATTCTTCTCCGCGTCGTCCGTCAGCGCAATAACGTCATTAAATACACGCGGCTCATGGTCCCAGGTAATGAAAAACTGTAGCTCTTCGCCTTGAACGTCGTTAAAGGCCAGCTTATCGTTCTCGTACGGTGCTATCTCGCGCAGAAATTTGCGTTCTTCAAATTCACTGAATCCCCAAAGCACGCAGACACCATACTCAAATATGAAAACATCTTTCCTAGTAGCAAGTCCGATTCTAACCTCCTCTCCATCACGATCAGTACGTACTAACGTATTATTTTCAGTGAGCTTGAAACGTGTCTCGAGCCTGGGAGACGAACGGTTATTGCTGTTGCGGGTGCTATCTATCTGTCTATCAACATGCTGTGAGCCGTCCGCAGTATTGCGATGCATAACTTGCCTGCGGACAGGATGAGCTTGCAAAGGTTGATCGTCTTCACGAGTTCGACCGTTCTTGCCGGGAAATCTGAAGCAGTACTCTAAGTGTAGACAGTCGTCGTAGACAGTCGGCAGCGGTGTTTGTGCGGCATGTGCGCGTCCTGTAAAGTATCTCTGGATATTTCTCATTTGGTAGGTATTTGCAGTACAGAAACTAGACACGCGAGAGAGTTTGATCACATCAGATTTGTTAATTAGTTCAGGATCAACGTAAAACTCGGCGCCAATAGCATTATTAGAACTGTTGTTTCCATCTGTGGTGCCTTCGCGATCACCGCGCTGGGCGTTGCGGCGATGACTGCTGTTGCTGCTGCTACGTCTTCGAGAACTTCGTGAATGTGACGACTGCCGCGGTTGGCGATGCTCGGAAGAAGAAGAGGGCGATGATGTATTGGAGTGAGACTGAACGGGAAGGACGGCGACCGTCGGTGTCGAGTTGGCAGCTGCGTGTGTCCCGATTCGCTCTGTCGAGTCGTTCATACCAGATGAAGCACTTTCAGGAACAATATCTGACTCGATCTGGCCTTTATCTGCATTTTCTGTCGTGCTGCTCATTGTTCTTCTTTGCCTTTATACTCGTATTACATATTGGCGAAGAATCTCTTCGCAGGTTTTGAGTTTCACACAGAGAACCCTAGACGCGATGACTTATATAATCCCGTGCCCGAGCTAGCACCCAGCATCATTACAGCAACGAAGTTGATTATAACAATAAGGAAAGCAGAATTAAAAAAGCCTTTTCAATTGGTTCAGGAATATCTTATTATCTAATTTCTACAAACAGGAGGGCTGTGTGTTATGTAAGCACAAATCTCACCTGGAGCCCGTGACCGCCGCCACTGCCCGCCACTTTCCCCGACCTCGCCGTCCGGTTTTCCGGAGATAGTCTCGAGATCCGCTTGACGCTTCTTCTCATTCGACACAGTCTCGATATTCAGATTCTACGAAAGAAAGCTCCAATCATGGATTCCGCAAGGCCAAACTACCCGGCCTCGGCTGCTCCGCTTGCCCTGCCTCAGGCTTCGTCCTCCAGCACCACAACAACAACAGCATCTGCCTCTTTCGTCCCCGAGCCGCCTACCCCTGCTCCTTCTCCTACACCTTTTGCAGGCTTTTTCCATGCGCACCATGAAGCGCAGGCTCTAGAGCACGATGCTCATCACTATTTTGATCATGGTCTGAGCTCAATGGACAGTCACCGCCGCTATCACGACGACGATGTCAACGACGGCGTCGACCAACCGCTCGAAAGGCTCGCACGCGACTTTGCCGCTCTCGAACTCGACCAGCGAAAACTTCTTCTTGCTGCGCTATTCCATGCCTCGGATACTGCGACTCTTTCTTTTGTACTTGAATATGTCTCGCCGTTGCTGAAAATTGACCCGTTTCGTGTACTGCCGACTGAACTTTGTTTGCGTGTCTTGTCGTATGTCGATGACCCGAAGACGCTTGCTCGCGCTGCTCAGGTGTCAAGACGATGGGCTATGCTAGTGTCCGATGATATTACCTGGAAGAGCCTTTGTGGTAAGTTTTACTCTAATATTTTTTATTTCTGAACAATCTGTTGACGATATCTAGAACGCCTCAACTACACCGATCGGTTACCTGCCCCCGCCACGGCTCCTCTGTCATCCACTCCGCGCCGCTCGTTCGACGTCGATGTTCCGGCAGTCTCTCAACATCGTTCTGCTCGTCCAGCCTCTGTCCTTGTATCTTCTCCTCCCTCAGCACCGACTCCACTCACAACGCTTCCCGTCACCGTTACTTCTTCTACTCTCGGAACCACAGAGGTCATACGTGGTCTACCGCTCATGGAATCAACTTATCTTCCCATCCTCGCTCGTAGTCAACGTCCACGCTCTTACCGCAGTTTTATCAAGCAACGGTATATGATCGACTCTGCATGGCTCTCGGCAGGAACGCTAGCAGCCCGCCACGTCACAACAGACCAAGGTGTCGTTACCTGCCTACACCTCACCGACAAATACATCGCTGTCGCTCTCGATAATTCGCGCATTCATATCTTTACTTCTGATGGTCGTTTACTGCATACACTTTCTGGCCACGTGATGGGAGTATGGGCGATTATGCCATGGGGCGATACGCTTGTTTCTGGCGGTTGTGATCGGGACTTACGAGTTTGGGATCTTGTTACGGGTATTTGTAAGCGAGTTATGCATGGCCATACGTCGACTGTTCGGTGCTTAAAGATGAGTGACGCTCATACTGCGATTTCCGGCTCTCGAGATGCTAGTTTGCGAGTATGGGATATTGACACTGGTGAATGCTTACATGTCTTAACTGGTCATCAAGCTAGTGTTCGATGTCTTGAAGTTCATGGTGATGTTTGCGTTTCTGGAAGCTATGATACTACTGCAAAAGTGTGGAGCATTTCTCGTGGTGTGTTATTACATACACTCACAGGCCACTTTTCACAGATTTATGCACTTGCGTTTGATGGAGAAAAGATCGCGACTGGATCGTTAGATACGACTGTTCGCGTCTGGTCCGCTGATTCTGGACAATGTTTGGCAGTTTTACAAGGCCATACTTCACTTGTTGGACAATTACAAGTATCTGGAAATACCCTTGTTACAGGATCATCTGATGGTTCAGCAAGGGTATGGGATTTAAAACGAATGGTATGCGTTCATCGACTCGCAGCGCATGACAACTCAGTAACAACTTTACAATTTGATGAAAATCGCATTGTGACTGGAGGAAGCGATGGAAGAGTTAAAGTTTGGGATATTAAAACTGGCCATCATATTCGTGATTTAGCGTGCACTTTTGAAGCTGTTTGGAGAGTCGCGTTTGAGGATGATAAAGTTGTTGTGTTGGCGTCAAGACAAAATAGGACTCATATGGAAGTTATTAGCTTTGCTCCATCGATTGAGGAGTTGCAGTAAGCGGTTAGTACTACTGCAGCTACTACTATCTTGGCTGTGGCTTGCTCTCTCTCTTTTTTGAAAGAAAAGAAAGAAGTTCTTATATTTTATATACTATTGCTGGTTTTGGTATGGAGCATTAGGATTTTTTTTTGTTTAGAACTAATATTTTTTGGTTTACCGGCAGACGGTGTCAATCGGCGTTATCTTTTTCTTCCTTTTTTGTTATTGTCCTTTCTTCCTCCTTGACGTTTTGCGCTGTTTGAGTTCTTATTGTATGCTTGATATAGTCGATTAAAAAGATTGCGCATCAGCATCATCCTGATTATCATGTTTTTATTAGAGTTGGAAGCTGGTTTGCTTTATGTCCTATGGAATGCAATTATAATATGGGCCCTATTTACAGATGCGAACGATTTTTTTTTTGGCTTAGAAGGATTATGCGGAAATCTCTAGTATTTCTTGATTTTGTTTTGTATTGTGGGCTCTTGGCTGTTGCTGTTTTCCTTTTTTCGCTCTTGTTTGATTTGGCCAATTGTTAATATTAACTTATATATGACAGATACTAATGTTTTGCTAGCGTGTTCCTTTTTCGAAAAAGGTAGCTTAAAAATGAAGAACATAAAATGAATGAATAAATCAATTATATGACCAGATTCTCGATTATAGCTAATTTAGTTTACGTAGCTAGTTGACATGCGACATATTGTTTAATGGGTCGTCAAAAACATAACCTATTATTTTTCTTACAAAATATCAAACAATAAATTACAACGAGAAATAGTAAGGAAAAATAGTCCATCCCTTTCTCTCTTCCTTTTCCAGCATGTTGATTCCATTTCCTAAAATAATGCGCCATTTTTTGGTTCATCCGCTTTGTTTCACTTCTATATTCTTATAGATTGTAATATCTCGACTTCTTCTATTGCAATATGTATAACTGAGTTAGTTCTCGATCAACAGCCAATAAATGAAAAAAAAATTGAGATCTAAAACTCACTTTAAGCAATCTCAGCAGAAACAGCAGCAGGCGCATGCCCATTCACAGTTGGATCAGCTGTAGTCCCGCTCTTTTTCTGTTCCCATAATCTTCTCAATGATGCTTTTCGTTTTCTGATTCTTTCCCATTCAGCTTTTTCATCCCCTGGGGTTGCAATATTCTTCTCAAGAGCTACATTATTCGATAATTTTATTTCGGTTTGTTCATTGATAGGAGGCGAATGTTGGGAAATTCTATCTTCAACTTGACGAATAGAAGATTGCACAAAATCACTATGCTGAGGACTAATTTCAATTGGAGGTAACAACTGTGATGGCGATTGTTGATGTTGAGGTGGTGTAGAGATCGGGGGAGTAAGTGCTGGTGCAGCGAAAGGCTGTTGTACATTAGGTGGCGACGGCATACCGTTATATTGATATGCTAAGTTTGTCGCACTTTGCTGTGAAGATAGTGTGCGATAGCGAGCTGGGTTTGTGGCTGCAATGTAGGAACTTCCGCTGACGTTGCCGTAGTTACTACTAGTATTGCTTGTACTTCCTCGTAAACTAGCAGCTGGGGATGCTGAGCGCTGTTGCTGCCCGTTAGCATCATTTCCTCCCATGAAAGTTGACGATCTTAAATCAGGTACTGCTGCTGGGGCAGGTTGCAATGCCACTGGATTACCTTCAGCTTGCTGTTGCATCATTTGCTGCATCATTTGCATTTGCATCTGCATCTGCATTTGAAGTAGCTGCTGCATCTGATTCTGTAATTGAGGTCCAAGTACCGCTGATGGATCTTGCAGTTGCTGTGGTGCTGATGCTGGCGCTGGCGCTAAAGGTGGATTTGGTTGCGGGTATCCTGGATATCCATATGGCTGTGGTGGTGGTGGTGGCCCGTAAGCCATTGGCATCTGTCTATAAGGCGATAGTGGTCGATCAACAGGTATCGGACCCTGCGGGTACAATTGTGGTGGGGCTGCAAGTCCGTTCATCTGCATATTAATCATTGTCCTTCGCTGGACTTTAGCATCTTGCTCACGCTGAATTTCATGAATTAAACCTCGAGGTTGATTTGCTTGTTGCTCATATGTCGGATCATACAGTTGTTCAGGTAGCGTCATACCACGAGGATAAGATGGTATAGTTCCAGGCTGCGCCAATGATTGACCGTAGACCGATTGAGGATTAATAGACGATCCAATTCTAGCTGCAGATCCAGGCCTAGAAAGCGGTTGTCTTCCACGTCCAGGGATACCATGAGCCTGTAAAATCGCAAGGGGAATTTCGTCATCTTCTTCATCCCCATCATCCTCATAAACGCTTCCCGGAGCACTACCAAAAGTCGGCATATGCGAACTACTACTACTACCATCACCATTCATCGCCGATTTTAGAGGGAAATTAGCAGATTGACCGGTAACTTTCCGCATTTGTTGTCTATACACAGCTAAGTTGGCTTCCTGCCGCTGCTTCAACCTCTGAGCTTCCAATTTCTTTTCATTTTCAGCATCAGTAGGCAAATATCCATCATGATTATCTTCCGTACCTGATTCATAGCTAGAATTGTCGTCGTCGTCAGCGCCATTCATAGCAACCTCAGCTTGTGCTCGACGATAGCTTTCAAATTCAGACATTGTCATAATGCGATTCTCTTTAAGTAGACGCTCAGGAGTTGGATTTTCTGCCTCGCTGTGCTCTCGACGCATGAATGCTGCAACTTCGGGTGGAATATCGACAGCTGCAGTAGGTGACCGCTCGAGTTGCTGATAATCTAAAGTTGCATTACGAGAAGGTGATATTGTACCTTCTGGAAGATGTCCCGACGTAGAACGACCGAGTGCAGAAAGATTCTGGCTGCGAAGTCGTAAGACTTCAGCACCTTTGGCCATAAGATTATCCTCCGTAAGTTTACTTTCTTCGTTGAATGAGCCATGGAACGAGTTACTATCAGAGAGTTCATCATCGCATTCATCAGACAATCTAACAGAACTAATACCACGTGCTAAATAGGTCTCTTGTTGGACAGGCTCAGGACTTTTGAGCTTCTGATCTAGCGAGAGCGCAGAAGAGTCATTTCCAGTGTTGTAGAAACTAGAAGTTGAAGGTCGACGCGGCCGGCGGGATAGAAAGCTACCTGTAGCAAGCATGTCATCGTCCGATGCAGTTCCATAAAGTCCAGGACTGACTCCAGGACTGTAAGAAGTTTCAGCGGGAGCACCGAAGAAAGCGGAAGGAGAGCCAGCGACGAGGTCGCGAGAATCGCGCTTGCGAATTGTGACAAATGCTGCGGCTGCGGGTGAAGATATACTAGGCATGACGTCTTGTTCTTTAAACTCGGAGGGCATTGGAGGTTCTAAGACGACTTTGTCAAAAAAATGCTGCTGTTGGGGCTGCTGCAGCTGTTGCAGGCTCTTAACACCTTGGTGTTGAAAATCGTTTTGCACGGCGGGTGGAATATGGCTGAGGGCAGAGCCGAGAGGAGGAGTTTGAGAACTTGCTGACGAAGGAATTGTAGAAGCACTAGATGCTCGGAGAGATGACGACGCGGTGGAGGAGATATAGGGATCAGGCGAGAACTCTTCTGGAGGTATTGTGGAAGGCAACGAAAATGGGCGATCGGTGGGAGGACCTTGAGCCGCTTCAGAGTAATTTCCCAAGCCTGAAGCGGAGCGTTTCTTAGGCGAGAGCTTGAGCTTTAGTGGCATGAAAGAAGCCAAGCGAGATGACGATGAGGAGAGGAAAGTGGAAGGAATGAGGTGAAGCGATCAAGGAAAAAACGCGCGCTAACCTAAAATAGAAAGTCAACAACTGTCTAGAGATTGAACAGTGGAGTCGAGGCAAGAGGCAGCGAGTGATTCTTTTCAATAAAATGAAGTAGAAGTAGATCTGAATTTCAGAAGTAAAAAGGAAGAGTGTGGAGAACGTATCGAAAGGGAAACGCGCGCGAGTGTGTATGCATTGCTTACGTTCCCCGAGTGCTTGATTCGACTCCAAAAATAAACGTAAACAAAGGGCCACGTACCGAAGAGAATGAGAGGAGGACGAAATCAATTACAGAGAGATTGCAACAGTGACGATACAAAAGGTGTGCAAAGAAGCAAATAAGGCGAGAGAAGAGGAAGTTAGGCAGCTGGCGACGGCGAAGAGCAGGAAGAGGTGAAAATGAAGATGAGTAGGATTGGCGTAGTGCAGCTGAGGGGTCGCAGCGATGGGGGGCGCGGTTCAGGTTAGCAGCCGATTGCAGTTCCGAAGCGAATCCGGCCAGATTTACTTGCTGGACGAGAGTAGCACTGTAAACGCAATGGGATAGTAAACAATCCTCAGTATAGATCAATCTGGAGTATTATTATAAGAATGGGATTGTAATTGGCATAGAGGGAAATTGCACAGGTTCAGGAACTTTATTGCTGCAACTGCAGATCACTCGTCAGTATAGGAACGCGGCAATGCGGCAGGAGTAGGTACGTGTTTTTGAGTATCATACTTTGCCTGCAATAAATATGAGGGCGATATTATATTATGCAGATCTGAATGGCAGTTATATGATTGCACTTCTATTCCAAGGAAGATAGAATAGACAGACCAATAGGGCATTTGTTGATAGGGCTTCTGTCATAGGGTTTGAGGCGTCAATAGGGCTTACAATTATAGTTTAATTATAATGTAATATTGCTCGATAAATCCAAAGCGATTTTGAATTTCGAGGAGCAGATCTGGAGTAAATTCATAAAGAGCAATCGATAGTGACTTGCCAATGCCAATTAAGAGGATTATATGCAGAATCCCATGCTACGCTGAGATTAGGTGAATCGAGACTGCTGCTCGCCGACTGTTGCTAGTAGGCTGTTGTTATGTAATCACGTCTAATTATATGACTAAGAATCCGCCCGGTATATAGCGCACAAATAGACTTGAGAAAGTAATATGGACAAAGTAGCTTGACAGTTCGTCCGGCCTCTGGATATAGAGTTGGTTGACATATATCAACTCCTGGCGCAGACAAAGTCCGGTACTGTCATGTCCCCATCGCTGTCATTCTATATTTAATGCGTGTATAGTCATATCGCCACTTGCAGAGAAGGCCGCTAGCAGCAGGCGGCAAGTAGTCCTCGAAGCTGCAGCTCTAGCTTTCCACTCAACTAGCCGCAGCAGTCTCCCAGCAGTTTGCGCCTCTATCCGACCCGTTCTTCTCTCAGCCCTGGGTCGAGCCGGGTTGGCGTCGTCGTCAACAGACTCAAACTTTAAATAGCACACGGCTTCATCTGGTGCTGCTGCAACGGCCCGAGCCTCCTCCTTTCAGGGCACCCGTCCTTTTCTTCCCGTCACTCCCCCCCATCCTCTGTCCATTCGCAGTCGCCTGCTCCTCGCTTGCTCCTCGCCTCTCCTCTTCCTCCTGGTTGTCCCCGTCTGCTACTTCCATGCCCCCCTTGCGCTTCTCGGCCCGCGGCCTTATCCGTGTCGCCGCAGTTGCCATCGTCCTCGTCATCCTGCTCGCGCCGCCCTCGCGTAGGTCCTCATCCAGCCTCTTCGGCCCTTCAGCAGACGTCTACCGCCCCTCCTCCAATGGTCCGTATCGCCTCTGGCCCGATCGAACGCCGAAGCCTAATGTTGCTGCGGCGGTAAATATCCAGCAGCCGTCAACGGCTGTCGCTGCCCCTCCTCGCGTGGCCGGGCCAAGTGCTGAAATTCATGCCGCCAACGCCGTCGACTATGGCGACCATCTAGCTGTAGCAGCTCAACAGAAGGCACAAGCACCTATTGTTGCTGCTGATGTTGCTGTTGCTGCTGTTGCTCCGGTTTTTGTTGCTGAGGTGGCGCAAGCTCGTTCAACGCTTGCTCCAGCGTCGAGCGTGCCTGCTCCGGCATCATACGTTTCTGTGGTCGACGAGACCAAGCCTGCTGCTAGTGCTGCTGAAGCTGTCGAGGTTGTAGCTGCCCCTGAGGCGGCTAGTGTTGTTCTGGAAACAAAGTCCTCATCAGATGCGCCTGTGGCTGCTCCTGCTGCGGTTGCAGTAGAATCAGTTGCTGCGCCTGCTTCTGCTTTTGCTCCTGATAGCGCTGCTGTTGGAGCTGTCGAGGTTGTAGCCACCCTTGAGGCTGCTAGCGTCGTTCCGGAAGCACCAGATTCTTCATCAGAAGCGCCGGCGCCAGAATTATATGCGCCTGTGGCTGCTCCTGCTGCCGTTGCTGTTGAATCAGTTGCTGCTCCTGCTCCTGCTTTTGCTCCTGATAGCGCTGCTGTTGGAGCTGTCGAGGCTGTAGCTGCCCCTGAGGCTGCTACCGTCGTTCCGGATGCACCAGATTCTTCATCAGAAGCGCCGGCGCCAGAATTATATGCGCCTGCTGTCGAAGAGACAGTAGCTCCTGCTGCTGCTCCTGATTCTGTTGCAGTAGAATCAGTTGCTGCTCCTGCTCCTGCTTTTGCTTCTGATAGCGCTGCTGTTGGAGCTGTCGAGGCTGTAGCTGCCCCTGAGGCTGCTGCCGTCGTTCCGGATGCACCAGATTCTTCATCAGAAGCGCCGGCGCCAGAATTATATGCGCCTGCTGTCGAAGAGACAGTAGCTCTTGCTGCTGCTGCTGATTCTGCTGCAGTAGAGCCAGTTCCCGCCCTTGATGCTTTCGTCGAGACCCCCGCCAGTCCTGCTTTTGCTCCAGCTGTTGCTCCCGACACCGCAGTCAACCCTGTTGAACTGCCTCCCGCCGTCGAACAAGGTACTGCGCCCACCGCAGTCGAAGCCGAAATCAAGACGCCCAACAAGCCACTCTCAATCTACTTGATCAACAGTCCACGATACCATTTCGAAGTCGTTCTTCCATTCCTATCAGTCTTTTCCGATATTCCCGATGTCGACGTCACTCTCTGGGCTCTCGCTGAAGGATATAATCGATTCGGAGTTCGACCGATGTTAGATGAGGCCGCTGAACCCAAGGGACTCAATCTACTTGATGTCGAAAATATTACGACATTGGGTGGTCAACCTGATTTTATTTTCTTGACTAGCTGTCCTGAGGATGTTAATTCTACGTCTGCCAAGTTGGCTGAGTTCCTTGAGAATGGTGCATATGTACAGTGCATAGTACACGAGGCGAGCAAATGGGATCCACGTGAAGAAGGCGATTCACCATATGCAGAACTGATTGATTTCATGATTCCATGGGTAAAGAGAGGTCAATGGGAATTTGTTACCCTCGCTCCACACGTTCAAAACTACGTGAAGGCTAATTTCCCTACATTCATGGAGACTCCTGATATCAGTTACGAAGCGCGTATAGTTCATCCAGTATTTAAGGTGGCAAAGCTTGATCCCGAGATTGATTTTAATGCACCGTTTGCAGCAATTCCTGGAAAATTTGAACCTTGGCGTCGTGACTATCAAAGAATTTTTGCCAATTATGTGCGCACAAATCCAATGGCCGATTTGCATCTTGTCGGATCAGGTCGTCCGCTTGATATACCAGCGGAGATTGTTAATCGGATACATTATCGGCGGAATTTGCAGTTTCCGGCGTACTTTGATCATCTGTCGAAGGCGATTGGAATTATTCCTGCGTTTGCTACTACGGCTTATGTCGAGCATCAAGCTAGTTCTTCGGTTGCGACATCCATTATTTGCGGAGTGCCTTTAATTGCAGATGCATCTATCGTGCACGCTTATTCGCAAGTACCAGAAGATGCGATGTGGGTGCAGCAAGACGGCGAGTCTGAGATTGATGCCTTTGCTCGCGTGAGTCGAATGGATCACAATATATTAATAGAGAAAAAGAATCGGATTCTGAGACTGCGCAATGACATGGTTTTGGAGAACAAGGCGCTGTTCTCGAAGCTGCTGGAGGATATTGCGCGACGGAAATGAAAAATTTGATTAATTAGGTGAGGATGATCTATACGCAACTGCGCAAATAAAGAGTATAGAGATTTGTATTATATTGCTAGATCATATATTCTAGAGGGTTTGCTTAATTTTGCAGCTAGTTGCAAGTCGATGTTTTGTTATTTCTCTGCATTTGTTTTGCTCGCCATTTTTTTATTTAATTGCAATTAATATCAGACTAAATTCATTAGGTTTTTGGATTCGGATCAGAGAGTTTGTCATTTGTATTTTTACGCTTGAGCAGCACCGTTAGCGTCTTTGCGGTACGCGCGGTCTCGGGTCGACACCTTTGGCGGCGCACTCGAGCAAGGATCGGGAGCGCGGAAGCCGCAGCGGATGAGGCGGATGTAAGCGGAAGTGGGGATTGTAGCTGTCTTGGACAAAAGCATCGCCAGTGCTCGGAAGATATCAGGATCTGCGCAATCAGCAGCATGAGGAGTGCTCGATTGCGAAGCTATAGGCCGAGCTGTTGAGGGCCGACTCGACTCGCGGTGCCCAATCGAGCGAGAGGCATTTATTCTGGAGCGTAGACCAAGAACGGACTAAGGCTCTGGACAGGAACAATCGTGCTGTTCTGAGTCGCAGATGTCGCAAAGCGATACATCCTCACGGTTTCAGCAGCGTCTCCAGAGGCTCTCTCCTTGCATTTATATTGGAATTATACGAGCTGCGTCTAATCACAGCCACAATCTCATACTAATCCTGGTTGTGCTGCGCTGTGCTGAGCTGTGCTGTGCCTGCATATTCAATTGCAGCCGACAAACCTGAAGTTCCTCTAGGCTGTCCTCGGCCGGAGTCATCGGAATCAGGGACTGAAGCCGGGTCAGAAGTCTTCAGGGCTCGTCATATCGCACGCGTACGCGATGGCAGATGGCGGCAACGCTCATGCTCAATCGCAAACAACTACAGCTAACTCATTCGGCCAAGTGCAGCTGAATAGTTCCAATGCTAGCCACGATTTTGCTTATCGCGCCCTCCTTCTTCATGGCACCGGGCGCCACTTTATACTTTTTCAAGCAGCGCAATCCAAGAGTCTAAATGCCGAGTGGCGAGACCGCTGCTTGGCAAACCCTATTTGTTTCATGACTAATTGCTTACTATTAGGATTAGTTACCGCTTACGTATGAATTATCTAATCACTGGACTTCAACCATCCGCAAAGCACTTGGCGCACGGCTTGGTGCATATGTTTGCTTATAGTCCGCTTATTGTTCCGCGACACTTGCTTGCACTCATATAGCCTTGCAATTGCACAACCAGCACCCTCGGCTCCTTCTTCTGCACGCTATATCCGCTCCGCGATGGCTGATTACGAATTCAAGGGTCCCGGTCACCTCGCGGCCACCTTCTCTGGTACTATTACTACTTTTATCCTCTTCCTTCTCTCCACCATCATCGCCTAACTCATCTTCCCCAGGCGAAAGCCTTCGCATCGGCATCGTCCAAACTCGCTGGAACGAAAAAGTAATCACCCCTCTCGTCAGTGGTGCGACCGCCAAACTTCTCTCTCTCGGCGTCAAGCCCGAAAACATCGTCCTCGAGACCGTTCCTGGTTCCTACGAGCTCCCGTTCGCTGTCTCTCGAATGTACGCTGCTTCTCAGATTCAAGCTTCAACTTCAACCGCTGGCGCTGCTGGTGTAGATTTGCTTTCTGGCGGAAGCACGACTCCGCCTCCGGCTGCTACTACTTCCACGAAGCCATTTGATGCAATTATCGCCGTCGGATGTCTAATCAAAGGTGAAACCATGCACTTTGAATATATCTGCGAAAGCGTTTCGCATGCTCTCATGCGCTTGCAGGTTGATATTGGTATCCCAGTCATTTTCGGAGTACTCGCTTGCTTGACTGAAGAACAAGCTATGGCACGAGCGGGTCTCGTGAAGGGAAATTCGCATAACCACGGTGAAGACTGGGGTGAGGCGGCTGTTGAGATGGGAGTTAACGCTTCAAAGTGGAATAGCGGAAAGTTTTAGATTGATGATGATGACGATGTTGATGCTACTGCTGTGTCAGTTAGGTTGTTTATAAATACTATATAATTAATGTGTATAAATATTACAATTGTAGGCATAATTACACCCAAAGATGGCCTTAATACTAATTTTATATATACAAGAGACGCTATATTTACATTACTCATTCCACTCTTATTCTTTCGTACTGCCTTTTCTTTAGCTTAAACGCCAATATTCCGAACTCCTGGATTAGTGTATGTTTCCAACTGGTTATGGCCTCGGCGTAGAAGATACTCGACGGTTGTAAAATCAGACTTTGATATTGCTGTATGTTGTCTGAATTGTGCTCTGCGAAGTGAGAGATTCTATTAGCATACAGTAATTGTTGTTTACTATATATGGTTCCTCATACCGTGTGAAAAGTAGGAAATTCCGTCTCGAATCCTAATAAGTAAAGAAGGATTAATTATCGCGTGCAATCATCCAATTTACAGATATGGAATAAATACCGGTGGCTTCCCCCGTATAGCGCGAATACATGACCGATACAGACTCAGCACTAAATCAAAATATAGATCAGTATACTGCTCATAGAATCAGACTTTCGTGAGATAAATGAGAAGGTAGAGCAGGTTGTACCATCTCGTTGTAGGCCTGTTAACCGACCCTTCCGAGCGCCGGCCATTTTCTGTCTGTAGTCGTTAAATGGTGGTCAGCAAGTTGAATATAGGTCAATGCGTCTCTCTATTACTACAAGAAGTGATTTAGACGCACTATTGACAAAAGGAAGAGCAAGCAGCAGCGCCGGTACTTTTGAATGCGGGGGCAGTGCGTCAGAATGACATTAAATTGATTTCATTTTTTATTTCGTCGATATATTAAAAAATCACAATTTAATTCTCTTAAAAATATTCAAAGGGTTAGGGCAATACCAAATTGGTTGCAGACGCATCGTCGACGAAGAAAGGCTCACCCGAGTTTTCGTTGGTTCGCTCGCCCGTCCCTTTCCACCTTTTCCTCTCATCATCCCCTCGTCCCGCACGCCCGTTTCCTCCGCAATGGCTTCCGTCTTCAGATCCTCTGCTGCCTACGCGCTGCGACGACAGCTCGCTGCTTCCAGACAGCTGACCGCTGGCTCCTACCCTTCCTTCTCTGCCTCCCGGGCTCGTCTCGGTGCCGTTCGATGCTACTCTGCCCATGGCGAGGAGACCTTCGACGAGTTCAACTCCAGGTATGTAAAAAATTATTCGATTTTAGTTTTCCTTTTTTATTTGCTGGGAATGGTCTCATATGGTCTGCCGTTCTGCTCTCGACGTGTGTTGTGTTTGCGTGTCCGGTCGTCCGCCCACAGTGGGTGCTTATGCTTGTCGTCTGAGCTCCGGCCTTCTCTGAACTTGAGGACGAGTGGGGTATTGTTAGCTATCTGACGCTGTCTCTACTGCTTGACTCGATGAAATAACGGGCGAATCATCTCTTTGAGGACTTGAAGCCTGGTTTTATAGTGTTGGTTTCGATTTCCCGCGGCGAGCAAATTGGACAACTTATAGCCTGTGTCAACGAAACAATCAGATACAAGTCCATGCAGGAGCCTATATTAGATCCCCTATACGCGATGGAAGCACTTTTCAATATCGGAATTTGGTGATCTTCTGGTTTTGCAATCACTTTAGTCTTGCTGGTCTTTTGAACTCATGCCACCCTCCGGATCAGTCGCATGCATAATGGTCTTATATCTCTCAAGCATCTATCTAATTCAGCATGTCCTTGAGCATATCATTGAGGGATGTCTTTCTGCAGTTATTCTTCAACGACGATTTCTTTCTTGTCAGCCTCGTTTATTTACGCACACGAAAGCGAGGGGTCACGACTCAGCACTCAATTATCATTGTGCCTGACTCAAAAAATAGACTGCAAAGCAGCAATAGCCTATCACACTGGCGCATTCATTATCTTTGCTGCTCATTATTATTATTATATATGTTCATCTTATATAGATGCATTTACAAATATGGATTGTGCTTGCACAGCACAGAATATGCGGATATATAGCATAAAATACTGGCTATTATTTTTTGGGCACCCTCGGCGCATATCGAAACAACAATTTGGCGAGCTGTGGTTGGCTTGGTAATTTGGTGACTTAAGCACCAACGATTAATGGCTTGCTCGATGCGTGCTTGTTGCACCATTACAAATATAGGCGAAAGTCACGTGGATGGAACCTAGAGAATGGCAGACCAGAATCAGATCAGCAATTAGAAATGCACTGTACACTGCCATATTAACTGATTTTTGATTATATATAGATTCGAGAAGGAGTTTGATACCGCTTACGATTCGTTTGAGGTCCAGCGAGTTCTGACCAACTGCTTTTCTTACGATCACGTCCCTTCGCCAAACGTGATTGTGAAGGCTCTCGAGGCTGCCCGTCGTGCTGATGACTTTGCGACTGCCGTTCGTGTCTTTGAGGCTATAAAATTGAAGGTCCCTGCTAAGCAGCACTATGAGGCTTACCTTGAGGAGCTGAGTGAGGTCCGCAAGTCTCTGGGTATGTTGCTGCTGATTTGATTTTGCGATTTTGCAAGTTGCTAATAAGTGAATTTATGCTAGGCATTCCCCTCAAGGAGGAGCTCTTCCCCGAGAAATAAACTACAAAAGATGAACATCCCCCGCTCAGAAACAAAGCATTATTCTTCTTCTTTGACTATTGTTTGTTTTCATTTTTGTTGTTAAATCTTGTTAAAGGAAACATAGTTAATGTATAGAGTTGGTCTGTTTATATTTTCAATAAAAGATTTTAATTTTGTACTTTAATTTCTTAAAAAAAAACATTCGCGGTGTTTTTTGCGTTATTTTTTTCTTGCGATTTCTTTTGCTAACTAGTTGTTTTTTATTTCTATTTATTATATTACATTTTTCTTTATTTAAACTTGATTGTTGAGTTTGTTTCCTATAATTGACGGCATATTTATATACTACATGTCCTTACGAAGACGACTGACGTAGAAAATAATCCTATAATAACTTTTTATTAATCAAAATCAATGGGAACGACTAGCATAAACCAAATGTTCCATCATTTCGATCCTTATTTCACAAAAAAAGAATAATAATAAGCTATAATTCTAAGACAAGAAAGAATAGATCAAACGAATTATAAAATAAAAAGTTTGGGTTTTCCACTTTATACGTCAGATTACTCGTAGATCCACTTGAAGATAGTGGGAGTATAAGAGACAATCTCATCAGGCTTGAACCAGAGACCAATCTCCTTCTTAGCGTTGTCAACGGAGTCGGAACCGTGGCAGACGTTACGGCCGACATCCTACAATAGCAACAATATATGGTTAGTAAAGCAGTTCGGGCCAAGATGGAAGAGATAGTACGGGATAAACGTACGATGGCGTAGTCACCACGGATAGTTCCGGGGACGGCGGCGAGGGGGTTGGTAGCTCCGAGGAGAACTATTGGGCAGGAGGTTAGTTTTGACGAGATCAGCCTGGATGGAAATACAAGGATATAGAAAAACGTACCACGGCCGGTCTTGACGGCATCCTTGCCTTCCCAGACCATAGCGCAGATGGGGCCGGAAAGCATGTACTTCAAGAGACTGTAAAAAAGAGAGGAATCAGCAGGAGTAGCATTATTTTGCTGATAGGGCGATGCTAACCCAGGGAAGAAGCCCTTGCCGGTGAGGTCGGCATAGTGCTCACGGAGAAGGGGCTCAGTGGCACTGGTAATCTTGATACCAACGAGTTTGAATCTACAACGAACGAGTTAGGCCGAGAGAATAGGAAATTGGAAGGAAAGAGGATAAACGCACCCCTTCTGCTCGAAGCGAGAGATGATGGGGGAGATGAGTCCACGCTGGACACCATCGGGCTAGAAAAGATGCATTAGCAATAGGAAAGAAGAGACAATTGGGTCCTCCGAGCACAAATACGCACCTTGATAGCAATGAAAGTTTGTTCGTCAGACATTGTGATTTGGTGTTCTAGAATAGAAAGAGCAAGAGGAAACAGCAGAAGCAGCCAGCGGGCGCGGAGGAAAAAAAAGCGCTACGCTGGCATCTCCGGTGCAGAAACCCCCAGAATAGCTGTTCCGTACGGCCGTCACCAAACTAACACCGCCAGGGGTCCTCCTTAAAACCAAAAAACTCAAGTTCAGCGGGCCGGAATCACAGGCGAACTCTTTGGCTCGCTGTCTTCGCCGACGTATTACGTGCAGAGTCGCAACTACTGTGGACTGTGTGTCTCTCTGTGTGCCTGCTGATTTTTAACTGCTGCATTCTTCCCGCGACGCGCTCTGCATCGCGCCAGAACCACGTCGTTGCTGCCGCACTCCGCGTCGTCGCCGCGTCCGGGACCCGTGCCCCTGCTCGCGTCGGCCCTCTCTGCCGCCGTCCCGCTCCTGCCTGCGTTTGTCCTTGTCAGTCTAGTGCTGGTACCGGTCGCAGTCGCGGTTTCACCGTCAAAGAAGCCGGCGTCGCGAAAGAGTAAGAAGAGCAGTAGCAGCAACAGCAGTACTACTCGAAGTCCAAGTCGCAGCAGTAACAGCAGCAGTAGCTCACCGCGCAAGCATATTCGTTCTCCGGGAAAGACCACAAGTCAGTCACTGACTCCGAATCTCACACCGACTCGTCAACCTCATCATCGTCGCGCGGTTATCATTCGTACAATCACAATGGATCCCTCGTCACCCGTCGCCGCGTCAGGCCTCTTGCGCTCAACGTCACTCCGCGCAACGACAGGAAATCGTATCTACCAACTCCGGTTGGTCGACAAGGTCCGCTCCGAACCGGAATCTACTCTTACTTCCGAAAGTCATGTGGAGAGCACGCAGATATCACCTGTCGTATCGACTCCGGTGAGATCAAACAGCATTCCATCTGCGGCACTTAGAGAGCGTCGTCGCCAACGCGCATTCCGCCTCTCGCTCTCGATTCCTAAAGCCGCTCCTCCTCCGCAAGTCACTACGCCTGTCACTGAAGAAGGACCCTCTGTCGGTATGTTCTCTTACCTCCATATATTCTTGGCAGTGCATTCTTTCTAACTTTGTCTCATTCAAGCACCTGACCTCTTTGTATCTCCTAAACTACCTTCCAAACCCTCGCGCGACTCCGTTTTCTTTGAAGATGCGTCCGACAATTTTCTCACTTTATTAGCCGGCAAAGAACGTCGCGTCCTCGAACTTCGTACCGAGCTCGCGAAGGCAGAAGCTGATCTTCAACAGCTTCGGCAACAGTATTCATCTTACGAAGATCGTTCAAGAAGGATCATTCCTCCGGCTGCAACTTCTCATCATTATAATCATACTTCTCATCATAATTCGGCTATGGCGTCAGCTACTACTGCGGCTTCGCACGTCAATGCGCATGTGCGCGCGCGTTCGTCGTTGGATAGATATAGCGGTACATCGGCGTCCAGCTCGAACAGCGGCGGCGGAGGAGGTGGTGGTGGTGGTGGTGGAAGCAATACTACATCCGACCCAACGAAAAGCTCAGGTGGACCAAATCGCATGCTCGGCTCCTCATTTCCGTTCCCAAGTCCACCCAAGACTGCACCATCAGGTCGTCCACTTGCTCCGCCACGTACATCTTCCCTCGCCGATCAAGCCGCAGCCGCAGCGGCCTCTGCCGCTGGCTCAAGTCCTGCACCGATTGATGATCTCCCGTATTTGTTGCATAACGACGAATTTGAATTTGACGATGAATCAGGGAATAATCCGAACGTTCCCATTCGTGCGGATGAAGTCATTTATATGGGAAAGAAACTTGCTGAAGGAATAAATAGTCATTTTTGGAACTTTTATAAAGATCTAAAGTCTGCTGCCATTGGCGAAGAGATTATTGGTGGTAATCTTGCCAGTGGAAGTAGCAGCTCGTCAACGATGAAGCGTGGACCTAGTCCGACTATGGATGGTAATAAGTCGACAACATTTTTTAGTACTAGGCCGCTGTCGGAGAAGTCTGGCACAGGTACTAGTCGAGCTAGTAGTGATGGTATCGATTGGCGTCATTCACGTTCATCTACATTTGATTCTCGCGACAGTGCGAACGATTACGTCGACGAAGATGAAGATGAAGACGAAGATGGAGATACAACGATCCGTTCCCCGTCTCCACCAATCCGTCATATTGCAAGTTTTGTTAATTCACCTGTCGTTGCGGAACCTTTAGGTATTGATTCACCGAAATTTAGAGGGTCACCTCAAGCTAAATCTCGACGATCTGAAATGGCGGAATATAGTGGTTATAGTGTTCTTCGTGAAACTCCGGCCGCTGTGTCGACCACGTCACTTATTGATCTTGAGTCTTCTGAAGATGAAACGCAAACGCCGACTATAGCTATGATGACAGCGCCGACTACTGTACAGTCACGTATATCTTCAGGCGCAGGATCGAGTAAACGCTATAGTGTTTATAATCCAGACTTCGATTTAGCTGCTGAAGGTGGTGGTAATGTACGAAGTAGCAGCAAGAACCGACAGCCTCCATTTTTATCATGAGATGTACCCTATAATATTCTCTCAACGATTTTTTTCGTTTTTCGAAGTTTTCTTCATTTTTTTACTTTGTTACATATATATATTGCTGGACGGATATAAATTTGAATGAGGATTGCATATGATAATGAGTATTTTTATATATTTCTGCAAAATGCTCTCGGCGCCAAACTTCTTTTTGTTGTACAATACTTCTTTTTACTGCATATAGCTTCTTCTTTCTCTATTTTTATTTTGATATGTTTTGGTTGGATACGTGTATAATATGTACACGGTCTTATATATATACTCTTTTTTTCCGATTTGCTTATACTTTGATGAGACATCGGAGTGATTTGGCATTTTTTTTTGACTGAGGAAGTCTTGCTGAGATTTTGAGTGTCTTTTTTGTGCGGGCCCAGGGTATTCATTTACATATTGAATTTTCTATTTTTTGTCCTTTTATTTCTTTTTAATCGATATCGTATCGGCCGTAAACTAAGGACCGGAACTGGAAGATAGAGGAATTGGAGAAAATGTTCCTTTTTAGAGATTAGAAATCAGAAACAGAGAAGTTTTTCTAATAAAATCGGGGAGTAATCATTAACGGCTATCAAGATGGTATGCTGCGACGGTGGAGTTCAACTGTTTCATTCGTCAAATATCTTTGAACACTGTCCTCGAAAATCGCCAACCAGCAATTAAGTCGGAGAATTGCTAATAAGCAGTAGCAACACCCATACAGAAGTCTCTCTTGATTTTCTACATACTTGTCATGTGCAGATCAAGCAAAATCGACACGAGGACCGTCCCTACGCATAACAAGCAACCTTTTATCTTATTTCAAGGCTCCGCGTTAGTTAGTATTTCTCGAGCATCTTCATGATATACTGTGTTTCGAAGTGCCGGGTTCAAGGAATGTAGTCTTCGCTGGATTCAAAGGAAGAAAATAGTGCGTGGTCGACGGTGCGCGCACAGATAATTAGAGTTGGGAGATGAAAAAAATTCAAAATATCGAAATTAATCGGATTCATTTCTTTGCACTTTCCCCACGAGACCATTTAAAAGATCATATACTGCAACAAGAGGGCTACACTTCGCAAGAAGAAACGCTGTATCAATCGCAGACAGCAATGCTTTTATCAAGGCACTTGATATTTCGGCATAAGCGCAATTGTTTCAAGAGCCACCATGTTTCCTCGACACGAATTCGCCATATCTCAATACACGCCGAAAATCTCGCTTCTGTTCTCGACGCCGCTTCAAAACACGGTAATAGTCCAGATGTGATTATAATCGGAGGCGGTCATGCCGGTTGTGAAGCTGCTGCTGCATCTGCTCGAACGGGGGCCAGGACTATGTTGTTAACGCAATCTATTACTGCTATCGGTACCGCGAGTTGTAATCCCTCTATCGGCGGCGTTGGGAAAGGTAACATTGTCCGCGAAGTCGATGCTCTTGACGGCGTTATGGGTCGCGTATCAGATTTAAGCGGGACGTATTTCAGTATTTTGAATGCGTCGCGCGGGGCAGCAGTTTGGGGTCCACGGTGTCTGATTGACCGCAAGTTGTACAAAAAGCATATGCAGAATGAAATTCTCAATTACCCAGGATTACAAGTCAGAGAAGGTAGTGTTAGGGATTTGATAATAGAGCACTACTCTAATTTTGATCAAGCAAAAAAGCACGGCGTTGTTCGAGGAGTTATTCTCGATTCTGGAGAAATTCTTTCGGCAAAGAAAATCGTTATTACAACAGGAACGTTTCTACGAGGCGAGATTCATATCGGATTACATTTTTACCCAGCAGGACGAATTAATGAACCTGCGACGTTTGGAATTAGTGGTACGTTGGCTGAAGCTGGATTTGAGCTTGGAAGAATGAAGACTGGTACTCCGCCACGACTTGATGGGCAAACGATTAACAAGCGTATACTTCCTCTTGCTCCTGGGAGTAAAATCCCTACTCCGTTTAGTTTTATGAATGAGAGGGTTGCGCTAGATGAACAACTTCCTGTACATACGACATGCACTACTGAAGAATCGCATGACTTGATCAGAAAGAACCTTCACACGACGTTACATATTCGCGAGACAGTTCGTGGCCCGAGGTACTGTCCTTCAATCGAAGCTAAAATCATCCGTTTTGCAGATCGGAACGCGCATTTAATCTGGCTTGAGCCTGAAGGATTTGATACTGATGTCGTTTACCCAGCAGGATTTAGTGTTACTCTACCTGCTGATTTACAGCTGCAGGTGTTACGTTCAATGCCAGGACTTGAGGATGTTACAATGACACAGCCTGGTTATGGAGTTGAATATGATTTTGTTGATCCTCGACAACTTAAACCTACTTTGGAAACAAAAATTATAGATGGACTTTATCTCGCTGGACAAATTAATGGTACGACAGGATATGAAGAAGCGGCTGGTCAAGGAATAATGGCTGGTTTTAACGCAGGATTTGCTAGTACAGGCAAAGAGCCGATTATCCTCTCTCGAAGCGACGCATATATTGGAGTTATGATTGATGATTTAATCACAAAGGGAGTCGAAGAGCCTTATCGGATGTTTACCTCGCGAGCCGAGTTTAGACTTAGTCTTCGAGCTGATAATGCTGATTCTCGGTTGACACCAATTGGGTATAAGCATGGAATTGTGTCTGAATCGAGACATGCTCGTGCGAAGAATAATCTTGAACTTGTCGAGCAATCTATCGCGATGCTGAAGGGCACGGTAAAATCATATAAAGCGTGGGCAGACTTTGATGATCGTGTTCCTCTATATAAGGGTAGTGACCGACGAACTGGGTTTGAAATTTTAGAACATAATGCCTGGTTTTGCAAGCCGCTGCTAGCGGGCCTTGGATTTGAACGAATGGACGAGTTAACTCCTCCCGAAATTGACAAGATATGCTTTGAAGCACAGTATCATCGCTTAATATTACGGGAAAATTCAAGCATTAGAGCATTTATGGAAAGCGAGGAGATCGAGCTGCCGGTTGGGTTTGACTATTCCGCACTACCGATGTTTTCAAAAGAAGCCACAATATTGCTGAATAAAGTCCAGCCTGCTACTTTAGGACAAGCTAAGCGGATTCAGGGCATTACTCCAGTTGAGATTATCGAGTTATTACGGTTACGACATAAGTTGAATGCGATGAGCGGAGAAGGGATTGCTCGAATTGCACCTGTCGTCGAGAAGACCGTGGATTCGAGTAGTGCACTGAATATGTAGAAATGTAAATATATTTTGTATATGTAATTATCGGCGTTCTCAGAATTGTTTTTGTATTTTTTTTTGGTATTCGTTGCTAGGTGTTCGATCCTTTGTTGATTTTGTTAGCTTCATGTAAGCAAAAGAAGGGTTTAGTGGTAATTGCAGTTTTATAGCTTAGTTGCTGCACGCCCATTATTTTAATAATTTTGCTTCTCTCTATTCCTCGTTATCGTTTCTATTATTGTGCACAACTTGTTCTACGCTATGTGTTGTTGATGCAAGATCGTTATCATTCCAACGAACAAATAGTAGCAAAGTAAGTGCCACCTGCTTAATACCCTAACCGGATGCGACTGCACGTGCGCCGCCATGACATGTGCAAAGTTACTCTCAGCTTTTGACATCAACAAACTGAATAGGATCCAATGCTACGCGCTCTAGCGTCTAATTTGATAATGCTATGGGTAGTAGTACGTTGTGCAAGGAGGACGGTGGTTAAGTGGATGGCCAAGTAATTATCTTAATCATATGATTAGCAATTAACGATAGCCTATACTGTGCACTATCTCAGAGTCTTTCCCCCCATCTTGCTTGAATTTCCCACCTTGGATTGTGAATCTGTGATACTGCATGCTGATATTAATACTGATTACTCGGATGGACTTGAATAAAGTTTCTATATTATGGATCCAAAGGACGCCAAATATGTACTGCCGGTGCATAGATTCGTTAGCGCTAGATGCACCAGCTTCAAGAATTCAGCGTATGCCGCTCCCGTAATGCACTACCCGATAGCCGATAATCTAAGAAGGCTGTCTCCTTTAATTACAATTAAGTCTCCTAATTAGACCAAATAGGCAACGGTCAGCACAGCAGATTGCATCGTGAATTCTATTTAGTATTGTTGTCGGTGCGGCGCTTCTGCTATTGTCTCCCGAGGTACTCTGCTCCATTGCGCTTTACTCGATGTACCCATACTATCCTCGATTAATCCCGATGCTTAGGGCAACTCAAGAAATTATGATCGTAGATATACTGAATGATACCCACTGGTCCTTCATTGCGCTGGAATCTGCGCTCTTTCTCTAACAGTCCTCTCACTGTTGATTTAAGATGACAAGCTGTGCGTCCAAACTGGATGCGAATATCCAACAAGATACAGTACAATTAAAAGATAACTGTTCAGAGAAGACAGTACATTATTCAATTTCCTCTTTTACTGCAACCCCTCCAAGCACAGCAAGGAGTACTGAAGAACCAAATCAAGACCAAGACGCATTCGAGGCAGCCAATCACCTGCTAGTCGACGTAAGGCCGACTATCGCATCAGTCTTTCGATTCTGTCAGTGGAAAGATGCCAGTCCACTTTCACTGATTGCTTTATCTAGCACTATCTCTGCCATCTATCCCTCTGTTAGTGCTATTCTTGTCGGAAAGGTTATGAACTGCTTTTCTGCTTACGTTTCTTCCCAAGCAAATGGCAATGACTACGATCTATCTGCCGAGACACGTCCATTTTTGATTGGATTAACGGCAATTGGTTTAGTTTGCATACCACTATGGACCGCAAATTACTTTGCTTGTCAATGGTTTGCTGAAAATCAAATACAGACTGCTAGAGGTATGCTCATAGAGTCGCTTATGCTCAAGCACAATTCTTGGTATGACGGTTTGGAAAGCTCAGGAGCCCTTATTACAAAATGCGAAAAGTAAATAAATCTCATTTTTAATTTAAAATACGATAAATATTATCCTAACAATTTGCCTTACAGATATTTCGACGACTACGAATCAGGCATGTCAACTAATCTCGGCATCCTCCTCTTTTACGTCCTCAAGTTTTCTGTTGCTATTGGTGTAGCAATGTATTACTCCTGGCGTCTCACCCTTGTTATTTTGTCGTCTCTACCTGCCATTGCATTTATCCAAATCATGACCGATAGACCAATTTCACGACTGTCGATGCTAGAGAAAATATCATCCGTTCGAGCAGCAAAAATAGTCGACTGGTCAGTCTCTGCAATCCAGGCTGTCAAGTTATTCAATGGCCAATCTATCGAATCATCAAAATTCTCAAAAGAAGCTGCAGAATCTAACAGTCTAAGCGAACGTATCTCTATGTTCTATGCGATCCAGCAGTCACTTTCCAAACTTTGCGTTCTAGTGTTATTCGTTGCTGCGTTTTGGTATGGAGGATACCTTGCACGCGACGGCTATATCGAATCAGGAACAGTATTTACAGTTTTTTGGGCATGCAATATCTTATCTCATAGTATTGCAAATCTAGGAGCGAAGACCATGTCGTTGAAGAAGGCTGAAGTAGCTGCGCAGTCTCTATGGGCAGTTATTGATGACTTTCGGTATAGCAATAAGAAGGTGCCGCATGGAATCATTGGAAACGAATGCCTTGGAGACATCGAGTTCACTAATGTATGTATTGATTATAGTCTTCATAATATTGGAAGCTGTAGCTGATTGTTGCTTTAAGGTCTCGTTCGCGTACCCGTCCCGACCGGATCAAATGATTCTTCGAAACGTTAGCTTTAATATTTCTGCCAATCAGATAACATTCGTGGTCGGAGGTTCCGGTTCCGGAAAATCAACAATCCATTCTCTAATCCTCGGACTCTATTCTCCGAAATCAGGGGCGATCGCAGTTGATGGCTTCAACGCCCAGTTCCTCTTTTCTTCATGGCTTCGTCGCAAAATTACTGTCGTACAACAAGAGAGTGTTTTATTCCGCGATACAATCGAAAATAATGTCAAGCTTGGTGCGCAAGTACCTGAAAATATCAGCGATGAGATGGTTCAGCATGCAATTCAGATTGCGTTGCTTCAAGAGACTATTAATAGCTTCCCTGATGGTCTGAAAACGTTTCTTGATGAATCTGGAAATGATTTGAGTGGTGGTCAAAGACAACGGCTTGCGATCGCACGAGCCATAATACGAGATAGTCATGTGCTAATCTTGGATGAAGCGACCAGCGCATTGGATATTATCTCTCGAAGTCTTGTGCTTGACGCAATCCGCCGTTGGAGACAACACAGAACAACTATAATCATCACACACGACATCGCACAGATTGAAATGGACGATCAAGTCATTGTTATGAAAGATGGTCGGGCCGTGCAGCAAGGTAGTCGGCGTTCGCTTGCATGCGACAAGACCGGTGTCTTTATGAAACTTTTCCAAGACTCTCAAGCAACATCTGCAATTGAGCTACGAAGGCAAGCTGAAGAAGCTGAGATGGACAATGTCTTCGAGCATAGAATTAAAAAGAGTCAATCTGTCGGATTTCTTTTAAACAAGCGTCGAAATACTCAATTGCAGCGTGTATCAGTATTATCATCTGTTAGTAAGCGACAGAGTATGAGAAAAATGTTCTTTGATGAAAAACATGATGGTGCATTTGGATTTGTAGGCGGTCGTTGGTCATTTGCGGATTTTGACAGCTCGAAATGGCAAGAAAAGCCTAGCCATTTATCAATGCCATTTACCCGACCCAATTCTGAAAGGCCAATTTCAGAATTCCGTATTGAAGATTATATGGATGATCAAATTCCGATTGTGTCTGAGTTTGGCACAGAACGGAAGAGTCAGTGTGGTCTTGCTCCTGCCTACAACATATCACATCCTCAGTATGAGCCTGTGGTTTCGGGCATTACAGACACATCAGAAGATGAAGTTGATATCGCGCCTACAACTTCAGGTGGCGAAACTACAAATCATGTTCCAGGAATGATTGAGTTCGTGAAACTTACTCTGACGTCACAGAAACGAAAAGAATTTGTGTTCATTGGTATTTTATTTGTAATTATGAATGGAGCATCAATGCCCGCATTTTCATATACATTTTCCAAACTTTTAGCCTCTGTATTTCCTAGTACGGATGCCAACCAGGCAGAGAGTATGATTAAATGGCCATTAATCGTGTTCTTAGTATCAGTGATTGATGCTATTACAACCTTTGCAAATATTTTGGTGCTTGAAGTGGCTGGCGAGCGATGGGTTTATAGATTGCGTAATCTTGCCATGCGAAAGGTCTTGACAAGAGACTATAGTTGGTTTATTTCGCCTTCCTATGCCCTTGTCTCGACAAATGATGATATAAGGGATATCGAATCTACCGAACCTGCAAAGCGAGCTCCATTGGCTCATCCAATTGCCGACAGATCGGCGGCTTCAATCTCAAATATCATACTTAACGATTCTGAAGATACTCAGCTACTACTTAGTCGCTTTATTGGACCAGTAATGAGTGCAATTTTTATGATCACAATTGGGATATCGTGGGCTTTTGCGGTGGGTTGGCAACTTACATTAGTTGGTCTTGGACTTGCACCTATTGCAGCATTGTCTGGGAAATATATGAGCTCAAGCGCGTCTAAATGGACCGAAAGATATACACAGAAACGAGAGGAGTTTATGGGTATTGCATATGAGGTAAGAGTTCTCGTTCTACTATTTTTTTGCAAGATGTCGGATTAATATTTATACGCAATTCCTAGACAATTACCAAAATCCGCACAGTCAAAACCCTTGTACTAGAACCACATTTCCGCGCTAAGTTGTCTGAATCATCGAGTAATATCAAACGAATTGGTCTCAAAAAAGGATTTTACCATGGTGTCGGCTCTGGTGGAAATGATTTTATTGAGATTGCAATTCAAGTAACACTTCTCTTTAGTGGCTCACATTTTATTTCTAAAGGATGGTATACTGTTACTCAGGTTTTGACTGTTTATTCATTGATTATTTTCTCGAGCACGAATACTGCGGCAATCTTGAGTTCACTACCTCAGACATCAAAAGCAAAGATTGGTGGCGCAAATCTTCTGAGATTGGCGATGATGGCAGATAAGGAATGGTCAATTTCGGAGCGATCTGGCTCTGGAAACAAATTCTCGGATTGTGATGAAAAGAATCCAATTTTACTGAGTAGCATCGAGTTTAAGGACGTATCGTTCTCTTATGCTGGTAGAAATGCTCAAGTTCTATTCGATGTATCCTTAAAAATTGAGCCTGGAGAAACATTCGCTATAGTCGGTACCTCGGGAAGTGGAAAGTCGACTTTGTCAAGTTTCCTCCCGAGAATACTTCTACCTACAAGCGGCAGGGTTTTTTTGGGAGGAACTGATGTGATGACTCTGGATGTTGAATTCCTTCGACGGAATGTGGCTGTTGTATCACAGCAGACGAGATTGTTTGACGGTACTATATACGAAAATCTTATATACGGACTTACCAACGAGAAAGTATCGAAAGGAGAAATCGAAGCAGCATGTAAACAAGCTGGAATACATGATTTCATTATATCGCTTGCGCAAGAATATGATACACCGCTGGGAGGTTCAGTTATGCTATCTGGCGGTCAAGCTCAAAGACTTGCAATTGCGCGCGCGATTGTCCGAAAGCCTGTGATATTGGTGCTTGATGAATGTACTTCAGCATTAGATGCGACATCCGCTGAGCATGTGCGACAAGCAATCAAATCAATCGCGAAGAAAGACGACCATAGCGGCGGCCACCGGCCTACTGTCTTGATAGTTACGCACTCGAGAGATATGATGGAGTATGCAGATCGGGTGGCTGTTATGGAGGAAGGAAGGATTACGGAGATAGGGCCGTTCGGAGAATTGGTCAAGAATCATGGAGGAAGACTTGCGAATCTGATTAACAGGCAGAAGTAGATGTTTGTAGTTATTGTTGGTTTCTTGTTGAGCAGATTATAATCCTCATTTGGGTACATTCTAGTATCAAGCCGTTACTCTTTTAAGTAAACATCGAATCAGCATTAGACGCACAGAATACATGTAAACAGCGTCTTTGAAGAGCCAGCCAGTGTTTTCATAGGTGCTCAGCTACTGAGTCTACGCGCGGAGAGCACGTTCCATGCGGCTGAGTTGGAGGCTTAGCCGCACGCGTGTTTGCCGTACTAAATTAAGAAATCTCAAACGTCCACTCTTCCTCCTTTTCTCTCTACCTCTCCTTCTTCACAAATTACACAGCAATTGCAATGTCCTATCCAGATCTTTTCGAGGAATACAAAAGGGCCGGGCAAGAGCAAGTGTTCTCGTTCTACGACGCGCTTTCAGCCGAAGATCAATCTTCACTGCTCGCTCAGCTGGCGACTATTGACCCAGCCCGCATCACCAATATCGCACAAACAGTACTCGCTCCTTCTTCCAATTCAGAACCTAGCTCTTCGTCAGAAATTACTCCTTTGCCTGAAGATGCTACTGCGTCTTTACTCACTGCTTCTCCAACTCAAATCAGTGAATGGAAAGCGGCGGGTATCTCATTGATCGCTGCGAACAAAGTGGCTGTCGTTTTGCTCGCTGGCGGACAAGGCACTCGTCTCGGATCTTCGGCGCCCAAGGGATGCTTTGATATCGGCCTTCCGTCGCACAAGCCATTGTTTGCTTTGCAGGCTGAAAGAATTTTGTCGCTTCAGAAACTGGTTGGTAGTATATATGGAAGTGACATTGTTATTCCATGGTACATCATGACCTCCGGTCCCACGCGCAAGCCGACCGAAGACTTCTTCAAAGTGAATAGCTATTTCGGCCTTGACCCGTCTAATGTGATTTTCTTTGAGCAAGGAGTTTTACCTTGCATTGATAACGCTGGTAAAATCCTTCTTGAGACAGTATCTAAAGTTGCCGTTGCTCCGGATGGAAACGGTGGAATCTACAGGGCACTCATGAAAGAAGGTGTTCTTGATGATTTCAAAAAGCGAGGAATTGAGCATGTTCATGCTTACTGCGTTGACAACTGTCTTGTCCGTATGGCAGACCCTATTTTCCTCGGTTTTGCTACTTCGAAGTCTCTTCTCGTTGGTACGAAATCAGTTCCCAAGCGTGGACCCAAAGAAAGTGTTGGCTTGATTGTTACCAAAGATGGCCATCCTGCAGTCATTGAATATTCTGAAATTTCGGAAGAAATGGCATTCAGAATTGCTGTTGATCCAGCTAGTGGATCTGAGGAACTTGCTTTCCGAGCCGCCAATATCGTTAATCATTACTACTCTGTCAACTACTTGGACTCGATCCCAACTTGGGAGGAGCATTACTTGCCATATCACATCGCAAAGAAGAAAATTCCTTGCGTTGATCTATCAACTGGAGAACAACTTACCCCCTCCTCGCCCAATGGTATCAAGTTAGAGCAATTCATATTTGACTGCTTCCCTAGACTTGAATTATCTCAATTCGCCAACTTGGAAGTCAGGCGTGAAGACGAGTTTTCGCCACTTAAAAACAAAGTCGGAACTGCTGGCGAAGATGACGCGAACTCGTCTCGTGCAGATTTATTAGCGCAAGGAAAGAGATGGGTTGTTTCAGCTGGAGCTACTGTTGTAGATGGCGTTGTTGGAGTCGAAGTTCCACCCTCGGTCAGCTATGTACGATCTAACTTTCGCTACTTTATCTTTTGACCTATACTTACTTCTTACTAGGCCGGCGAGAATCTCGAGAGCGTCAACGGAAAAATATTTGATTCAGAGGCGGAAGTCTTAGTCTAAAGATCGTTTATTACCATAAAAGCCATCAAGTTGTTGTTACACATAAAACGCTAAAGAATAGTAACAAAGATGAAATAAAGATAAAATGTATAGCCAATAGGAAATAAGACAACTCAATAATAAGAGGACCAAAACAGATAATAAAACACAATATAGAAAGAGAAATACAGTATAATCAAATAACAAACGGAGCGCAAAAATAGTACATAGAAAACATACACTAATCAATCTCTCTTGCAAAAAAAAGATCTTGATACACTGGTCGAGAATCAAGCGTGGCAAATTAATTGATTATAAAAACCCAACACCGTTAACACCCAAATTAACAAATTAATAATGTACACTTGTCATAAGTCAGAAAAAATGAACAAATATATCCAATCAATGAGAAAGAATAAAACTAAGGAGAAGTAAAGCCCAAGGAATTCAACGCTAATATATAAAAGATAATTCAAATACTCAACATCCTCACTTTCGCTTTTTTTCTCAGAAAATTCGCCAAAAAAAGAAATTAAAAGAGAGAAAAGAAACTTTTGTATTAATACAATTCAAACCTCGCCAGTAGCTTCAACGCTCTCATTCCACGCAAACGCACTCGAGGGATCAAAACTGAGCCCACCAGCTGTAGAATCATCCGTGTTCAAGAAAGTATTGATATCAAAGTCCAAGTCATCAATATTATTCTGACCACCGTCGCCAAACTCAGTCAGGAACGAGGGAGCATCAGCATCAAGGAAGGACGGCGGGGCAGCCTCTCCTGAGCCTGTTGACGACGACGTACCAGATACGGGCTGCGCTGGAGGCGGATGACTATTGTTCGCTGCATTCTGTGATGCAGAAAATGCAGTTGCCTTCATCAGCAGTGGATTAGCACCGACATTTGTACTAACCTGCTGTGGCCCGTTCAAGTTGAACGAATTAATATGCTGAGGCGTAATCGGCGTCGTCGGCGTCGGAGGTTCAGAGGTCTGTCCGTTCGGAGTCGCGGAAGGAGTAACTGGGTTTGTACTGTTTGAAACCGCAGCAGCAGCAGCAGCAGCTGCCGCAGCAGCTGCTTGCTGCTTCTTTGTCCGCTTCTTGGGCTGCGGTTCCTTCTTACCTTTCGGCTGCATCTTAGCTGCAGGTGGAGTAGGAGCAGTAATAGGAGTATTTGCGAGAGAAGGTGAGGGCGAAGCGCGAGGAGCGGTAACGGGAGCCTGGGGAGGTGGCATTTGCTGCTGCTGTTGCTGCTGCTGGTTCTGCTGACGAGGTTGTGACGTAGGACCGATATTTATAGCATTTCCCTGTGGGTGTTGATTACCCATCATTTGAACGTTCGGCGGAGGATGCTGTTGCTGCTGTTGTTGCTGCTGCTGTTGCGTCCAAATCAGACTACCGTTAGGTGGCTGTCGCCCAGCCAATCCTGGTTGTCGTCCAGTACCTTGATCTCCGATTTGCCCGTGCATATGAGAGCCATTAAAATTGGGAGGATGCTGCTGTTGAACTCCGCCGCGCATCATCATAGTGTTGACCTGATTGCCCACCATAGTGCTAAACTGGTCGATGCCAGTAAAGTTCTGACCCATGCTGGGCGACGAATGCCGTGATCCACCTTGCTGCTGTCCAACATTATGCTGCGGATTCTGTGGATTCTGCTGCGGATCAGGCATCGGCGATCCAGGAAGGGCGTTGGCGATCTTTGGCGTCGCTCGCTTACTCATGTCCATGTTAGACTGAGGAGACGGAGCGGGCCGGCTTTGTTGAGGCGACATGGCCGCGTACTCGCTTTGTTGAGCAGATCCAGGTTGACCAGGCTGTTTTGTAGCAGCGTCTTGTTGCTCCTGGCGTGCAACCATGAGCCGGCGTTTATTTTGCTGCTCAAGAAGCATAAGCTGCATTTGATAATCTTGCAGAGCATTTGTATTACCACCCACCGAAGGCTGGTTGGATCCGGGAGCGACTCTAATCTGTCCACCTGCAGCATTCTGCTGATTAGCGTACGCGTCGGCGATGTACATACCGTGTTGATCGGCAGAGGAATGGGCAATCATCGGTGAACCGCCAGGGATGTGTGGAGCTCCAGGAGGACCTCCAGCAGCAGACTGTCCCTTATTCATATTCATCAACGCACGATGATTGTTCATCAGATTCACAGAATACTGCTGGATCTGTTGAGCTTGCAAGCCCACATTAGGTCCACCCAAATGAGGCTGTTGCTGCTGACCCGGGTGCTGATGAGCCTGCTGCAACTGATGCTGCTGTTGCTGCTGAACGGCTGCTTGTTGCTGTTGCTTCATGAGCATCTGCGTGTTAAAAGCAGATTGTGGACTGTTATTCATGCCGGTATTAAGTAGCATTTGCTGCGCGGCTACATTAGGCTGCTGACCAGAAGGCGAAACAAATCGGTTAGGCTGAACCTGAGCATATTGTCCATCGGGCGATAACCTCTGACGCTTTGAAGGCGATGAGGATTGATTTGGCGTCGGTGATTGCACACTAGCCGGATCAGTTGGTTGGGCCTGTCCAGAGGGGTTCTGGCCAGCGGCGGCGACAGCGGCAGTGGTCTGTTGCAAATGAGCCTGCTGCGCAAAGAGCTGTTGCTGCTTCATTGCTTGGAGTTGTTGTCTAGAAGAATTAGTATGGATCATGATGCATTGAGCCGAGGGAACTCACTGCGTGAAACCGGCACCTGAGCGAGAACGGATAGCAGCCTGACGCGAAAGCTGCTGTTGCTGGCGCTGCTTGTCAAGATCTGACATTCCCTCAGGAAAACCGTTCGGGAAGCGACCAAGAAGCGCCGCCGAGTGAGCATAGCCCCCAGGGACATTACCAGGCATGTGCTGTTGCTGTTGTTGGATCTGAGCGGCGCGAATGGCCTGTTCTTGTCGGATTCTCTGTAATTGAGTTAGAAAAACGCTTTCGAATACGTCAACTGTGATTTGGACGAATTCGTACTTGCGCGGAAATGAACTGCTGGGCCGGAACGGAGGCCGGCTTGTTGGAGCGCGCGAAGAGCAGGTCCCAGAAGATGAGCCACCACTCAAAGAGGAAGCCTTCTGGCGCATCGATGATTCCGACGGACTTTGCCAAAGTGTTCGGAGCACCGTTGCTTTCGTCCTCGGCTTCAGTCGGCTTCGACTCGCCGTTAGCGCGCTTCTCCGTTTTGAGCTCGTCAGTGGAATCGGACGACCGCGCCGGCTGACTGAGTGGTTGACCCTTGAGCACCGGATGCACTTTCACGTCCGCCTCCTGACCGAACACATTCGCCGACTGGTGCAAGTTGTGCTTGCGCAAGTAGTCGTAAATGTAAGCATTCAGGAAATCCTGTTCGGAGCGGTGTTGCTGCTGTTGCTCCCGCTGTTGCTGTTGCGGTTGCGGTTGCGGTTGATTCTGCGGGTTCTGCTGCTGATTCTGACTTTGATTCTGGTTCTGGCTTTGGCTCTGCGAGCCGCTGCTACCTGCCGAAGTTGGCTGGCCGAGCGAGGACGCTGCCAGTGAAGGTTCCGGGTTCATTGTAGCTTGCTCCGGGAGTCTGATGTGCTGGGCTGCGAGGAGGCGAACGGCGGCGAGACGGCGTGGCGTGCTTTCTCCGGTTTGGCGATTACGGCATATGCGCCCAACGTCATGTGCATCGCCGATGCTCACGATAGGGCCGGATCTGTGCTTCCAGATAAGATCACCCGAGTGAGCTATTGCTCGGTCATTGCCTGACCCTTTAGCTGTAGATTAAAGATATAAAAAATGCGATTTAAACGGAAACTGTTTACAGGAAATATGCTACTCGCTGCTGTTGCAGGTCATGAGCTGCTCGAGCGTTGGGATGTTTTTTGACGTGACAGCGCTCTTACCAATTGCAGAAGCAAATAAATATATCGACGTCGCCAGTCGCGCACTTATTCTCGTCAGCACTTAGCTCCTCCATGGTTCGGTTATCCGAATCTAACACCAAATCTAAGAGCTCTAGTATCCATTGAGAGGGTAATACGCTTCGGATCGGCGAATTCAGCTTGCATAAGACATAGATGGTAGTGGTCTGCAACAATAATTATTTCACTCGTCACCTGGCAACGGAGAGTATTCTATGCATCTCATCATCATCACCGAATAACATAAACGTCTGGCGATTCCTCCGCATGCTTCTCCGCCTCGGCCTGTACTTTGGATGCAGCAGCGGCAGCAAGCTTTTCCTCTGCTGCCTTCCGTTGCTCTGCCCGGTTGCGAAACGACAAGGCAGTCAAAATCAGCGTCGCAACCACTCCAATCGTAACTGTATCGAGTATATTAGCATCAAAATCACAATAGGAAAATAACTTAACAGTGTACTCACATAATCCTCGTCTCGTGGTCTGCCATCTCAATGCCTCAACTTGCGATCGCAAATCAGACTTGATCAAAATCATAATCCGATTATTCAGCTCCTGAATCTGTAGCTCTTTCGCTCTGTTCTCGACCTTCATTACATTTTGCCGGTCATTAACCTCGACACTGATCTCTGTTTTCATATTCTGTATCTCTTCTTCGTATAGACGCTTTAGTGACGTAAACTCCCGCTGCAAAGCTGTCGTCTCGGTTTGTTCTAATTGTACCTGACTCTTGCGATTATTTTGGATCTCGGTTCGTAGTTCAGAGCAAGCTGCGTCAAACAAATACGCCTCGTTTTCCATCTCAGCTTGCGATAAATAGGTATCCTTAGCGCGTAATAGATGCTCCGTAAGAAGTCCTCTCATACACTTCATAATCACCATTGCTTGTTCTTCCGAAAATCCAGCATTCTCTAGGATTTTGAATGTCTTGAAAGTATCGAAATGATGGCCAAACCGTATTCCAGGCGGGAGCACAGTTAGCGTCAGCCCAGTTTCGTCTACTGGATCTACCTTGACCTGATGGCTCACCTCTGATGGAGCATTTCCATCTCCTCCACCTGAAATATCTGTAGAACCTGCATATGGCGGATCGCCAGAAGTGGATGACATAGAATTGGTCGAATTCAGCGGGTCATGCATGTCTTTCCAAGTTCCATCCGCAGCTTGTACTTGCACAGAGGGCCTTATGCGACCACTATGAGGACTAACATCGATAGTCACAAGCCTCCGTCCCATTAAACTACCTCCGGTTTGAAATGACAACATTTGCAGACGCGTGTGCCGTGCACTCAACGCGCGAATAAGCTTCTGTGTCGTGCCACGCAAACTGCTCATCCTGAACGACCTACGACCAATACCCAGCTGTAAATGACCTAATATACTGTTACTTCGTCGCCCTACCGTTGAGGAATCTGCCGCGCATCTGTTTGCGAGCTTCGCAGCTCGTGAAGTTGTTAATGCCGTTGAGCAGCCTCTATAGAGATGTCCGCAAATCATGTCCGTGTTGCTGCAGTGGTGAACGGTCCGTAGCCCCCAAAACCCTTTCCTATTAGCAAGTGTTTTCGACTGTCTTTGTATTGTTGAAACTATAAGACGCCACAGCTTCCATATTGTCTGTCTCCGTCTACGCTGGATATCTGGGGTAAACCGGTAGGCCGAGTCAAAGCACGTGCATTCCACTAGATTAGAAGGGTATTGTACCCAGCATTGAAAGTGAGCATGTAAGGGGTGAGTACTCCTCCTCAAGGCACCGACAGGCAGCAACACTTCTGATACGGTGGCTGCAGGACGGTCATAGTTGCGGTTATCAGCTTCAAAATCAGAAGGTATACATGCTGAGATTCAATTTAATCCATTTATGAATTTTAGGCGGTTTTAGAGCTCAATAGTGTTCGATCAGAGCTCAAGTGCTAATTAATTCTTGTAGAACATGGCTGCCCCTCTAACCCGACGCGATACTTCCGCCTCCACCACCTCGATTAACTCGTTGAAGTCGCTGGCGCGCTCTCCTTCGGTAACATCTACTGCTGCTACAATTTCAGGTGCGCGCAGGAACAACAGCACCACGTCCTCCGCATCACTTAATAATGCACTTGACCTTTCCTCCATTGAATCATACGACTCTGTGTTCGAATACTATCAACCACCTCAGATCCGTGTAGTCGCTTTTCAATTGCGAAATGAAGCGCAAGCAAAGCGTGAGCAATTGCGTGAGCTGGTTGGTGAAAGCTATCGTGACTTGCTTGCGACTGCGGATAGCATCATCGATATGAATAGCACCGTGGGCAGTATGGAAGATCAGTTCAAAGACTTGAGTCGTGGATGTAGATCATCAGCAGTTAGGCACCGAGCGCAAAACTTGGAGAATGCCATATCTTCATTTACTGATAGAGGTATGCTATGGTGTGTTTTGGTGCATGTTTTTGCTAAGCTGATACGTAAGTTAGACTTGAATTCGAAGAGACGAACGGCCTTGATAAAATGCGCGCAAGACCTGCTCTTTACCTTGGAATCCCTCCTCCACGATCCCTCATCTATACTTGTAGCTTGCAAACTTGTTCTTGCTACTAAGGAACTCCTCCACGTCTTTGATTCTTCCAGCTCGTTTCTTGCCTCTCGATTCTCTACCCTCCAAGCTCGCTTCCTCACACATATCAACACAATCCTCAGAGGTACAACAACTGCACACATTCTCGACGCCCTAGTTTCCTACTCACTTTTTTCTTCGTGCACATCCTCCGACACGATATCGTACTTCCTCTCCACGCGAACTGCCCAAATCAAGAACCTGATGGCAAGCCGTACTCCAGACTCTCTAATCGAAGTGTTAATACTTTTTGATTTCACAATAAGCACGGCACATGCAGTATTCCCGACTCAGTTTTTGCGTGCACTTTCACGTGCTACCGTGGTACCAGTATTCCAAGATTCTGAAGTTCGTAAACTTCCCGATTTTAATTTCGGGATGCTCACTATCTGGGCACCAAAGGAAGTTTCAACCTATGCGCTATCATCTACTTCAAACGAAAGATCTCTCGATATAGAAAGCAGCCTTAAATCATTTCAGCTAGCAGTTGTCGCTACTTTCGAAGACGGTGTACGTTCGGTATTTGACAGCTCGGTCTCAATTTCTGACCCGACTGCCAATATTACGGTTGCTTCGGCGCGAGCTATCAACTCACTTCTCGATCTCCGTCGAAAGATTTTTGAGTCGTTAATTGATAGACCTGCTATCAGACCAGCTCTTCTATCCAAGTCTACAACATGGGAGAGTGAGTGGTTGCCCGCGCTTAAAAGGCTCTGCATGGCTTACCTTGGTGCTACTGAAAATATCACACTTCAGCTCTCGAATGCCATCAATGATGTTAATTCGACTAAGAACAGTCCGTTTGCTATAACCAGTCTCTGGGATGACAAATGGATGGATCTTGATATCTCACGCGGGGCACTTGATTTTCGCACTGCCATATCTGCGCTATTCGACGGTAAAGTTTCGGCATGTGGTAAAGTCATTGAAGCCATCAAAGAATGGTGGAATGCCATTCAAAATGTTCAGAAGCTGGTTGGTAAAGTTGGTGGTGTGTATGAGTATGACTCCTTCGCAGGTGAAGAAGAAAGTTGGATCAAATCGGTTCGTGAGAATGCACAGAGCGAGGGCCGGATACTTCAACATGTGATTGAGAATGAGGTTATTCCGGGCGGAATTAAAACCCTGGTTGACAAGATTGATGCCTTGATAGAGGAAGTTCCTGGCGATAAGCAGAAACTCGGCAATTTGGTGCGCGTCGCGAGACGAATTGGAGAAATTCCATTGACAACTGAAACCGTTAAGAACACGGTCTCAAAAATGGTTGAACACTCTTACAGGGTTTTTGCGCAAACTATGTTTGATAAAGAAGTGCCTACAGTGCAAATACGCGCTTATTTTGAAAGCAGACTTGCGATCGAGTTATGGGAAGAAGAACCACAAACGCCTTCTTCTGCTCCTACGCATATCAAGTACCCATCCGATGCTTCCCCGTGGCTATCGGAGGGTGTTTATAGTGCATATATCGAACCGGTTGTTACCGGTGGATGGGAGGATGTCTTTATTGGATATGCGGTTGGAGTTTCGGTCTGTCGAAGTGTGGTTGGAAAGAAATGGGCAGAAGGCATTCAGAGTGGAATCCTGGAATATCTGGAGCTTAGCAAAGCTGCTCAAGAATCTGAAAGGCAATCTGAGGAGATCATTCTTGAATCCGCCTCAAATGAGGAAGCCTCTCAGGAGAATGTTGCAATTGAGGAAGTCAAATCTGACGATAAGGAGATTAACTCTTCGGGAGAATCGGAGACCACAAAGACTAGACAAGACACTGAACTTCCGGCATCATCTGAGGATGCCAAAACTTTGACCGAGAGTGAATCCCACCCTCTCGACGCGTTAACGGCGGATGAATCTTCTGAATCCACTCCGCGCACAGCCGAGGTACCCGAAAAGCAATCGCCAAGGGATAAGCGACCTTCGCAAGATCACTGGGTTCAGCTACTTTTCGATATTCTCTATCTTCAAAATATTTTCTCGATGCACATGAAAGAAATTCTTGATATTGTGGTGGAAAATATAGATGATAAGATGGACGAGGATGAACGGAAAAAGCTAATGCTTATTATTCAAAAGAGAGTTGAAGCTTGCTGGAAGCGAACCTACCTTTTGTACGCTATCATGTAAGATAATTTACCGATTAAGTTTATAGAACGAGAGTAATCGATGATCGACAATGACAAATAAAGGGATCATGATCATATATTTTTCATCATTACAGACAAACTGACTGTCAATGCAAAATCCCATCCAAGTACATGCACTCATACATATATACATATTGTTGTTCATAAACTATATCACATTGTAATTTTTTGTCAATGCTGTATTCAACCAAACACATCAAAGATACTGCCAATTGTTTTCCCCGCGGAAAAAGTTGCTAAAACTATAACTACATCAACGGCAATCATCGCACCTCCGGCAAGCATAAATCTAGGTGCGAAGATCTTCCAAACCATTAAATGTCTTCGCAAAATCGCTGTCATCACACAATTAATCAAAGTGAGGAGTGTAATGTAAATCATCATGCTCACTGAGGATTTGAGTACTTTACCTACGTTCACCTCGGACGCTCTGATATTTTTTGGCGATGGCGACAATTTGTATAGCACAGTAAGCGGTGTTGCGAACGCCACTAAAATGTATGGACCAAATGTGTTCAAAATTAAAGCGATATGAGGTAACGGAGCTCGAATAGTCTCCGTAAACATAAATGCAACGTCCCATTGGATAGATGCAAGTGTAGCTTGATGTCCAGTGGCGAAATAGTACTGAGTAGCCATTAATCCTAAAATCGTAGGAATTATCAAAGTTGATTGTGATGGAATGTCAAGGGCGTCACTGAGTTCCAGAAGTGTTAAAATCTGGTAAATCATTCCAGCCAATGCAATTCCTCCCATAGGTTTTGTACACAGCGCAACAGCAACATAAATGCAAATAAAAAGAAGCAAATATAAACTTCCGTAAGCATTTCCAAATCCAATAATTTCTACAGACACCGGTTTAGTCTTCTCCACTGTCTCTAAGTCACCTTCCTCCGCTGCGCGCTTAATACGCTCCTGGTTATTGGTCATCTCAATGCGCAAGCAGAGAGGTGAAGCGCGGTACCAGGCCAGAGGAGCTCCAATAAGAGCAACGCCAATCAAAAGTCTTGAAGTGCTATATTTATATGGTCTGACTTCTTCCGGAGACGTAATCGTTCTTGGATCCATTTCAATGAAATCAAGAGTCCAATAGAGGACAACTAGGATCAAAGCCAATCGAAGACCAGAACCAATCCACATTTTAGCCGAGCCTTCATCAGACGCGGAAGTACGAAGGAATGACCGTATGAACGATGGAAGGATAAATGTAATAAGGAATAGCGCAACAATCGCTGTAACTGAAGACGTCGACGAAGCAGTAGAAGAGTAAAAATTACTCGTGCAAAATGGCAGTTGCTCTTCGCGACAAATCTTAGGATAGTCTGCTACTCTAGTGAGAATGATGAAGATTATAGCATTGAATACAGAGGTGCCGCGTTTCACAGGATCCGCTATTCCAAAACTTGTGGCCAGAAGAAGAAACCCAAAGCAAACAAGCAGAAATGAAATAGATCGAGATTCCCAGACTATATATGAGTTTGAAGCAAAAATCATTCCGTGGAATACAGCATATAACAGAGCAAGAATCGTCCATTTCGAAGGTAAGCTGGCTGACAGCAAGGACCGTCGAAGGCTGAAAATGCTTCCGAAAAATCCGAGTAGACTGCCGACAGATGCGCAAAATACCGCTAATTCAGCAGTCCTTTCAGTATACACAAATTCCGTTGTTCCATAACCACTCATACCACCTATAGCAGCGCCAAGAGCGGTTCGCATACAAAAGGTGCCCAAGTAATCAGACGAGCAAGCCTTCTCTCCGTCAAAAGTAGCATAAAACACAAGCATAGCAATAAATGTCACAGCTAAAACAGCTATACCCAATGCAATTCTAGGAATATCAAAGCGCGCCCACATGTCTCTGCAAGCATTAACATTTGCATTTTGGAATGCAAAATTAAGCTCACTAATCTTTTTATAATCCTTAGTTGACCATGATTCATTCGCCCCATCAAACAATGACGAAACCTCTGCTGCATTGGCAAATGAAGAATGCTGAGATCGGTACAAATTGATCTGTTCAGAAACAATGCGCGAAGCTGAAGCAAGCTGATGATAGTCATATTTCGGGCCGAGGAAAGCAGAGGCTATGGGAGATCCAAGATTATTAAAAGGAATAGGAATATCCAGTAATAACGAAAGTGTTGGCACTATATCTATCTGATTCACAGTAGTAACAGCCTTGAAAGGAGCCAAAAACGGCCGACTCGAGTATCTATAAATCGGTTGTCAGAAAAGATCACTAAATCTCCAGTAAAAACAAAAAAAGTCATACAAAAAGAGACCAGCCTCAATCTCGCCCTTTGAATCACCGCCATGGTCACCTTTCTCATCCATACCGTGATCTCCAAGTACAATGAGAAGTGTATCTGGGTCATCTTTAATAGCGTCAATCACAAGTTTGACAACGTCATCCATCTCCTCAAGTTTCTCCATCATTTTCTCAGTATTTGGTCCATATCTATGACCAGCGTGATCCACGCCCAAGTAGTGGCCAATCAACACGTCCCATTCTGACCGTCTCTCTAAAAGAGGGATCAGGTGCTCTGTAACGCCGGTATCGACAGTATACAGATCCCAGACATTAAAGGACTCGTAAGGAAAGGTTTTGTTTTTAGTCCCATCTGTTCCATTTTGTAAGGCGGGAAATAATGACATCCATGTATCGTCGCCCGCGAATGCAATACGGTCGTCTCCACGAACAGAAAGCAGCTGGCTAATCCAAGAATCTTCAAGAACCGCCGCACCATTGAAGTTTGAGCCAGCATCGATAAAAGTCGGAAGCGAGCCTGTAGTAAGTGCCTTCAGGCGTTGCAGAGTAGTAGTGGGCGGATCGGCTATAAATTTGAACACGGCAGCATTCTCAGGTTGAGAGACAGCGTATTCGGCAGGCGTAACCAGCGGCGAGATGTAGCTGTCTGTCTGAGCTGATCCGGTAATGAAATCTTCGCGCAACGCATCAATGAGGATAAACACTACTCGTTGAAATGACTTTGGTAAAAAAATATCCGAATCGGAATACGTCGCAGACTTTACGGAGACATCAGGAAGAACGTGTCGAGTCAATAGGAATCCAAGAGCAAACAACGCCAGACCGGCGAGGTTTAGAAGAAGCAGCCAGATTGGTATGAATGAGGATAGCAATGTCGAGCGACTCAGCTGCATTTTATTTCTGGCAGCGACTTGGACAGCCGAACCGTTAGTCTTTTCTGCCATTCTGAATAGAGCGGAACCCAATTAGATAATTCTATTGCGATACCAATCTTTTGTTATTCGCGTAGTGTGTTTAGAAAAGAAGTCGCGGACAGTATACATTCAAGAATGATTAGGCGCACTGGATGCCATGAACCAACATCAATAAATGACTGACCATCAATTGCCTTAAATCGACGGAATTTCAGAGGGAGACAAAAGCAATGACTTTTTATCAGAAGTCTGCCGGGGAAACAACAAATCCAATTTTGCCGGTCGTCCCGCTGCTAAGCTTCCTTACCCTATATGCGTTAGGGCTAGTTCGGCGCTTTGCGCACCTCTACGCTACATTTTGTCCTGGTTCGTCGTGTCTTTCGGGATGGTCCTATCCTGGATCGAACCCAAATTATAATGGATCATGGTCTGTAACGCTTCTGCATGGTAGAGGTAAATAACCGATGATTAGTTGTGGCGAAGAGCCGCCGTCGTCGGACAAAAGAAAAATATCCTTCGAAATACAAGCGACTCGAAAGATCAGACGCGGACATTGATGGCCGACCAAAGGCATTTATTTATCCGTATAGCGAAAACTTAATATACATTTAACATTAATCAAATCCCAGAGCTGCTTTTGCGTGGATGCACGAAACGGGGCTATGGTGATATGACCAAAAAAAAGAAGAAAATACCCATTCACACTTCACTTTTAGTCTATGATACTCGTTCTAACGCCTGCAGCAATTGTTAGCATCAAGAGCTTTTAATTTTTGTGATTCCAAAATAGAATTCTTACCTCCATCATAACAACAGAATTACCTCTGATGATCTGCACGAGCAAAAGTTAGATACCTTCAACAATCGAATATATCGCGGCCATCACTTACAATAGTTCCAATCTTGATCTTCTCACCACCCTCTTTTTCCTCAACGGCGTCATCTAGTACCAGATTTAGAAAGACCTATAACGAATCATATTAGCCCGGCTCTGTATTCCTGGCGACAGAAAGATCTCCTACATCGTATCCTCGTAGCACACCGATAACAGTTCGCGATCCGTTAAGCTGCACAAATAGGCGCCGGTCCATATACTAAACAAGATGTCAATTCCGTGCGCTTTCCAGCTTTATTGTCTCGGTAGTTATACCTTTTTCAATTCTGGGGTCGATGGCTTTGACATTTTCGATGTATTGATATGTTGAGATCTTCTCCTTAAAATATATCTAATGTCGAGTGGTTGTCGATGCGCGCGACCTCCGAGCGTGTCAGGCAACTAGGAGCAAAATAATAATCCTAGTTTAATTCTGAAATACAAGTATTCCCCGTATCTGGATGATAGTTGAACTTCGACGTGAACAGCAGCAGAAATGCAGCAGAAATGCAGCCATATCCAATTTTCGACAGTCTTGCGAGAGGATCTGTACAAACCCCTCGTCCTGATAATAGCAGCCCTCCCAATTATGAAGTCATCGCGTGGAAAGATGGTCGACAGTAACAAGCAGACCATAAATCTACGGGCTTAACTCACTCCTCCATCTTTTTCTACTGCACACTTTCTTTCCTTTTACGGGACCGGTGCAGGATTTGGCGTTTAATTGTTTAGTTAGCCGTTTAATATGGCCAGCCTGCGTGGGATGCGGGGCCTAACGCGAGCCTCGAACTCGTTCCACATCAGCACTTCAGATCGTGCGCCACTGCTCAAGATTGGATCTTCGGCTCAAAATCAATTCCGATCACTTTCTATGATTTCTTCTCATTTACTAATTGCTCAATCTTGCTGTATATATAACGTCTCCAACGGTGACATTTGTTGTGAATCAGCTCGTGATGTTTGTCGGAGATCAGCTCGACTGTTCCACTCTACCTCTCTAGCTAGTCAGCAGTTTCCGCACCGGAGATTCTCTAACGAGAGACTATCAGATGATGATCTGAGGGAGGCGATAAACACTCTACAACGGAAGCCGTGGATTCTGAGATGGGGTTCTACTATATTAATTACAGGCATGGGAATTGCAGTGTTGATATACAGTGCTTATCGAATGCATTATCTGGATCAACCTGTCTTTATTCCGTTCTGGATAAAGCCGTATGTGTTTGAAGAAGTGTTGACTCCTGAGCAAATGGAGGCACTGAGGAGTATGATATGAACTTGTAAGAATACTGTAAAGCTCAAAAGCTAACTCCGTGATAGACATAACTGAGGATGCGCTACTAGAGTCTCTGGCGTACAAAGACGCGGTCGCGGCTATGGTGGGGCTTCCAATTATGATCGAGAATATGGGTGAAATCAAGTTTTCTTTTCCACCAGACAGACCCAAAGAACATGTCGTCATGGGGTTTGAACTTTACCGTGAAAGTGGCAGTCAATTCATTCCTAGTATACGGCGCAGCCTGCGGATTCTTTCGACCGAGGAGGCATATTCACGACTAGTAACGCCTATAGCGAGCGCTATTGGACTTTCCGGCGGCGCCGAAAATGAGGGTGAGCCGGAATCTTCTGTTCAGGACTTGATGGATGGATTGGAGGAATGGAAGAATAGAGTGTGGGTAGACGTTAGTGGTACAGCTACCGTTCAAGGATCTTTCATAAGAAATAAGGAAAAGAGCCACGATCAGGTTATGATAGATCGTCAAAAACGCCACTGCATTGTTAAGTTCAAAGGCTTCTTGGACTTGGAAAGAATGAATACTGTGACTATACAGAGTGGTGAAATTCAATTATTCGAGGATGATAGAGAGATCAAGAGGCTGGAGTGGTAATTGATAAATGCAGTTTTGGTTAGGGATTCTTATTTATATCAGAACCTATATTACAGCTATTCAGTATTGTACATAGTTTCTACTGTTTTGATGCTTCTTTTTCTACCCTTCAATCGTTTGACTCTCCAAGGCTTCCTTGACTTCTGTCTTCCTCGTTTCTATCCGTTCCTTTTCGGCGGCTAACTCCTCCAGAGACTTCAGCGATTCGTCCCTATGCTGACGCATTTTTTCAAGCGTAAGAGTAAGCCTTTTCAGCACTGATTCGAAATCCGGCAGCACTTGCAGCACCATGAATTTTGATTCGGCATCTGGCTTCGTAGAATTTAGTGATTGGTCATCATGCGTCTTCTTTCCAAAAGCGCCTTTCAAGAGCTGAGCTTGTTCCCAGTCATCCTCAGAATCACTACTAGCCTCTCCCATGTACAAATAGTCATCACCAGCCTCTGGCTGTTCATCTTCATGCTCATTAATCATTTCCTCAATATCTCGTCGCCGCTGTCGTCGCTGTTGCGATTCTTGGGCTGCACTCAGTGGTATCCTACCATCGCCCTCCGCTATTTCTTCATATTCATTATCCGGAATATCATCTTCGCGTTGTAGCCGGCTCTTAGATTTGCCTTCCTTCGTGGCCTGATCGTCAGTCTCAATACTTTCCATCATTCCCTCGACATCACTAGCCTCCTCATCCAAAGATATAAAATCTTTGGCTACCAATTTTGAACGTCCAGCTGTCTCCTTCTCAAGATCCTCAGCCGCTTTTCTTCGCTTTTCAATCATATGGCTGATAAAAGCTTCATCCGGAACATCGATGTCCTCAGCCATTTCAGCATTAACTTCAAACAAGTCCTCGCCGTCCACCATCTCGACATCTATAGGATTTTCTTTATCGTCATTCGCCGATTTAGTGTACGCAGCTGGTGTCGCCAGCGTAGCTCCACGCAACTCATCGAGATAAGACTGTGAATATGTGCCACTTGAAGATGTTGACGACGAAGCTGTGAATGATGATGGTACACTAGGGGCTAATTTCTCTCGAAGTCGCGCTTTCATTAAATTGCTGGCAAGCCCTTTGCTCTTATTCTTCTGCTTCTTTTTCAGCGAAGAGGCAGTAACAACACGATACTCCTCCTCTTCTTCGTCATTCTCTACCTACACAAACCTGTTAGGTCAAGGTCAAAGAAGCCGCAGAAATACCGTCACGTACCTGATTATCTGCCGAAGCATCTTCCGGAGTAAAGCTATCGCCGACAATGCCATCTTTTGCCGTTGACCTTTTCTTCAACGGTGCTGTCGAAGACGAAACATCGCCGCCCTCGTCGTCGTTGAACGAGAGCCTCACTCGTTGCTGCTGCTTCGTGGCTGCCTTTTTGAACTTAGCCGAGAACACCGACGAGTTCATCGCTGCATGTATTCAAGTCGCCTACGCCGTAATTATTGGCCTCGCTCAGGTCTATGACTGCTTATCCAGTGAGGCGAGCGGTCATGCAGACTCAAGGCGGATCCGAGTTCCGAGATCAGAGTTGGGAGTTCAGAAAATGGTGGTTTAGGGCTCGAGTTCGTTTTCGAGAATCAATCGCGCAGACGACGAGATGTCATTGGATTTCAGGCTCGCCGTCGCACTTTCGGTCGCTGCATCCATCCGCACTTCGTCCATCCGTTCGCGATTCTTTGGCTGGTTTCGAGATTGGTACCGTTTCTCTGATTTTGCGCTTGCTGAGTCCCCGCAAATGCGTCGTGGCGCCCGCATCGTGGAGTTTTAGTTCACGCGCGTTATTAGCTTCCGCTTCTCCCTTGCTGCATCTCGCCGACTCACAATGGCGGCTCTGTCCCTGCCATTGGCCAAATTGTGGTCCTCCGGCGATCCCGACCGGCTTCTGCATCTCGCGCGCCAGATTGAGGATCACGAGGCCTGGAGACCACACCTGAACTCCGAAGAGCACATCATATTTTCAAGAGCAATCGCTGAGGGCGGCGATTCCTGGAAAAGCCTGATATCGGCCGCGAGCGCACGCCAAAAGCCTATTGAGGACAGCTCATCAAAAGACAAAATACATGAACAATCGGTTGATACCCAGCTTGATGAATCTGTTCCCCAAACTCAGCCTGCGACTGATGGTACCTCTGGTACGTCGTTACATACTCCGCAACCATCTCCTACGCCGAATACTGTCGACGACGATACCAATGCCGTGCCCACCACTTCAAATGGAGTACCGGGCACAATGGAAGAGATCAATTGCAAAAATGAGAGGGAAAGAGAAAACGACGTTGATTTTGTCGCTCTTGCCTTGAAAATCAGATATATGCTCTACGAACAATCAGTTGATTATTTATTTGCGGCGCCTTCTCGTCCTCCAGCTTCTGCATTTGAAATTGATTTCTCCTTTGTCAACGACGAAGTCTCTCAAGAAGCTATTGCTGATCAGCCTGAGGAGCCAATTGAGAGACCTCCGGCAGCGCGTAAAGTTGACGAGGACGACTACGATGACGATGAGGAAGACGAGGAAGAAGCAGAGAAATTAGAAAACGATGACCAAAAGTCGAGCAATGACTCTGAAAGCACCGGTGCAAATACTGTGTCGGAGAACAAGGCTGAAATCCAATCTGATAATAAGGCGGCTGATATTATGAGTAATTCCGAAAGCGAGTCAGGCTCAAGAGCTGGATCTCAAACAGGAACTCCTCAAATGCGTTCGAATGATCCAGATACTAAGATGGCCGATGGTATCATTACCCCTGCTGGTTCGTTGCCCTTGTTGGATCCTGGTCGAATTTTATGATCCCAGTTAATTCTAATGAACACTTTTTAGATACTCCAACAGCAAGCGAAGAGAAGCAGAACGGTGACGCCATGCTAGCGTTTGAGATGAACAACATATATCAAACTCTGGATTCTGAGAATGATCATCTATTAAAATTTCATAAACGCGGAAAAACTTCCCAGTTCTTGGATCAGAATGGTAATCCCCGAAAGGGTAATGAAGCCTATGATTCTGAGTCACATACTATTAATGGTACAGGAAAATTGAGCCAAGTCAATTTTGGAGCAGCAAACTTAAGTTTGAAGGTAAATTTTATTTTCGAGAAAGATATATGCCGACGTATGAAACTAAATTCTGTATAACTCTAGCATTTATTGGCTGTTATTGATGAGAAACGTCAACAGCTTTCATTCTCTGATATCGAGCTCAGAAATTTGATTTCAGAGGTGCGAAAAAATCGATCCAAATGGGCAAATGAGGATCGTATTGGCCAAGAAGAGCTCTACGAGGCTGCCGAGAAAGTGATATTGGAACTACGAGCGTACACCGAACACTCGACTGCATTCTTGAACAAAGTTAATAAGAGAGATGCTCCGAACTATTTCAATGTCATCAAAAATCCTATGGATCTGAGCACTGTTATGAAGAAACTGAAAGCACAACAGTATCGCAGCAAGCAGGAGTTTGTGGACGACTTAATGCTAATTTGGAATAATTGTCTTGAATATAACGCCGATCCTCAGCATTACTTACGCAAGCATGCGCTAGCAATGAAAAAGAAAACGCTTTCACTTATCCCACTAATTCCGGAGATCACTATCAAAAGCAAGGCTGAGGCTGAGGCTGAATCTGAAGAATATACTATTCCCCCGATGCAAAGAGATGTGTCTGTTGATGTCGATATGGATAGCGAAGATGGGGACAGTATTGTGGTGAACAATCGATCGTCATCACGAGTACATGCAGGATCAAAGAAAGCCCCACCGGGATACACTCCGCACCATCCTCTAGCTCGTCGTGATGAGGATATGCAAAGTCAGTCAGAGACTCAAGGTGGCTTTGATAAACAGCCTGACGAAGATGAGAATACAAATCCTGGACTTTTCGAATACGAAGTTATTCCCACAGTTCCTGAAGCTCTTTGGAATATCTGTGAACGCCTTCAGACGTTCGAAAATGAACGGTTTGAAACTGCGATAGACCTTTCATCTAGCAAGTCGCCATTCATTGCAACGGCGTCGGGTTTGACGAATCGTATGGGTGCGAATTTGGCAGAACTGCAACAAATTCGTAGGGTTTGTTCTAAAATTGCTGTCATCAAGCGTATGCAGCAGCAAGCTCATGTAAGTCCGATAGTTGAGAGCGAGATAACACCATAGCTAACATTATATAGCTCTACTCCGCCCAGTTGAAAGCGTATAATCCAGAAGCCCTTGTTGAGAAGGACGTAGATATGGAATCACGCTTGCCTGGTCATTCGGATTTGTCGCAAGAAGTAGCGGAAGCTTGTATGCAGCGATCTGTTGCCAAGGTTGCAATGCATACCGGCTACGAAGACTGCCAAATGCTAGCTATGGAAGGTCTGACAGCTTTAGCAGGTGATTTTATGGAGCGTTTGGGTCGAACTTTGTGCCTATATATGGAATCGTGTCGTGGAGTGCAGCGATATAGCATGGAAGATGTGATTTTGCAGACTCTTTATGAGAATGGCGTTTATGACCTCGGAGGCCTCGAATCTTATTATCGCGATGACATTGAACGATTTGGAGTTAAGCTCAAGGATGTTCACGATCGTATGAACATGTCACTGGCCGACTATTTGCGTCCCGCTTTATCGAACCCTAACGGCAATAATGATACTCAATTCGATGACGGTAGTCAAGAATTCGTTAGTGGAGCTTTCTCTGATGATATCGGAGAAGATTTCTTTGGATTCAAAGAGCTCGGACTTGATGAAGAATTTGGATTGTCATCGATGTCTGTACCTTTGCATCTTTTGCATAGTAGATTGCATGCTAGCTCCAATGTACAAGAGACACCTGCAGTGCAAAGCTTAATGGAGTCAGCTCCTCCGTTTGAACCATTAACTCGCGACAAGATTGAGAAACAGATTGGATTGATGCATAACTTCCTTATTGCTAGATTCGAGAAATATGAGCGGGATGGTCTGTTACAGGAAGATGAGTCTTTGCCTCCCAAGCAACGGAACCAAAGGCCTAAATTACCTCCTACTGGTAAAATTACAGTAGTCAAGAAGCGCAGTTTCGAGAATTCCTTTGGTGAGTCCAATAACAAGAAGAAGAAAACATAAAGTGATTAAAGTGATTTAGACTCTTTTTTTATTTTATTGAGATTGTGTTATTAATGATTGATTTGGTGTGTTTTTGTTGGTTTTACAGTTGTTCGGCGTTTTGTGCTGGTTTTATGTTCTGCCTGAATATGTTGAAAAGCTTCTTCTGTTTAATGTATCTCGATGACTCTTCCTATGAAGAAGAAGCAATCCAAACGGCATTTTTGATTACCATGTAATTTAGACAACGTATAAATGTTATATTTTTATTTGGCTGTATTCTTGTGCTTTGAACATGTAATTTGCTAATTAGACATCTAATCTAGCTTCCTCTACCGGCGATAATCATCTTCATTATGTGATAAATAAACCTGTATTGTCGAGCGCTTTGAACCATCAGCATGCGCTGGCGTCGAAGGGTCGCCACTGTATTAAAAATAGGATCTGATTCATCATCAAGTGTTGAGTCTGAATCAAGCGAGGACTCGTCCCTTGACTTGGATTCTGGGAATAGAAGCCTTGAGGATGGGACTACAAAATCTGTGCATTCCGTATCTCCAATTGTAGCTGTTTCCATTACACAGCTCAGCAAGAAGTCGACAGTCACAAATGTGCCAGTCCTTCCTACGCCTGCGGAACAATGGACAACTAGTGGACCTCCACCATGGTTAAGTCGATTTGCCAGATTACAAAGTTCAATAATATGATTCTCTTGTCCAGGACTCGGAACTCCAAAGTCACCCCAATTTTCAAAATAGAGATGATATACCGTCTTTGTAGTAACCGAATCTGATGATGTCAAGGACAGCGTTTCTAGTTCAAATTTGCGGACAGTACAATCTGATTGATCGTGATAGTATTTATCAATCATTGTAAGACGGCAATCAAAGCTTTCGCAGTGGAATTCTTTGATATCGTCAGACCAATATTGATAGCATTTCTCACGCGGACCTTCATATGTGCGAGTGAGCATGACAATTACGGCGGGATCACTAGTCTCCGCATATATCATCTGCCAAAAATGAGGTACGGTGTTCTTTGTAGGGCCCTAAAACCAGAATGCGTTAGAAGGCATGGTATTGCGATAGCATAGTATATTACGGGCGAAGCGCACCTGTGAAGCAATATATCGTCGAGGGGGTGCGCCGGGGCCTTGTAGACAGATTGGTGAGGCATTGATGTAGTCATTAGCTTCGCTGGATACCTTTAGTCGTACGCGATTGTGATCCCACGGTAAAACGTTCTGCAATCGAGCTGTTAGCCAGTGAATAAAGACACGAATGAATATGTCAAAGCAAGATATTCCCATACGAAATAGCGATTCCTCTTAGCCTCGCATCCTGATCTCTGGAAGCTCCAAATGGCAGATCTCGGACTGGAATTACCCTTTTTAATTCGGTCAGACTCTGCCTCATTTAAACGCGCAAATTTTGCAGAGATATCAGTCTTAGCGAGCGCAGAAAACAGACGCGCACGAGCTGACGAGGTGACTGCGCTCTCCATCGGATCGCTGTTAGATGAAGCAGCTGGCGACGTCGACTGGCTCAAGGCGCCGGGTGTGTCATTGAACAAATCGGCGAGTATGCGATGAATCTTTGCCAGGGTGACTGCTGGTTGTGGAAGTGGCTCTGAATAGCAGGACTAGTGGCGGACCTTGTTCGCGGTGCTGGGCTGAAGTATTCTGGGCGGGATCGGTCGACGAGTATTGAGCTCCCGAAGTCGGAGTCAAGCCGCATCAGGGGTCGTGTATTAGGGTTTATTTGATCCGCCTTGCTTCCTGGCTTCCTGGCTTCCTAGTTATCCGTGCCCACTTCTCTCTCGTAGACCAAAGACATCTAGAGGCTTTGTAGCATTTTTTGCTCTGTTATGCGAGAAGTAGGTGGGGTTGTTTTCGAGCCATGTAATTGTACCGGATAGCGACATCTTTGCAGTTAATGCAACGTGATCATCCGGGAAGTTCCCTGCTTGCTCTCGCATAACTGCGCAAAGTTTCGTATACTACGAGTCTATATTTTATGTTTTTTTCCTGCTCGGCTATCTAGAATATCATATTCTGCATGTATGGCGCGCAGAGATGGAGTGCGATATGCTGGGTCAATGAAAAGCTCGTCGAGGAGATATTTGATATGAGTGGCAGGACAGAAAGAGTTAAAGTTGTGCATAACAATAAATGCTAAAATAATGAACCGATGGATAAAATTATTCATTCTTAATCAAGAATTATAGGGGCAGCTGCTTTTCTCTGCTGACCTCAATATTGATAGTTCAGCTTGGACTTTCTCGTACCAAGTTGCTCAAATCTGAACATCTTCTCTCGCATAAATATGGATAGGTCCGATGACGAAATCAATAGATTTCCAACTATGGTACAATCTCAGCAAAAAGTGAGGATTCATATATACATTTATAACAATTGGCTGATGTACTGTATCGTCTATCAGCTAGAGCCATCCGGCTTTCGTGGAGCGTAGTTATCTGTGGTTGACGCAGAAGGTATTGCCGGCGATAATTGCGAGTTATTCTGTGCCGTCTCAGAAATCGAAAAAACTTGAGGATTCTCCTCGTATTCACTTTTGGCCTTCATTAGAGTACCGATATTGGAAAATGCACTTAAATGACCGATTCGTCGTTGGCATGCGAAGAAAGATGGGATGCAAACAAACATCGCAGCTCCCACAAGCAAATTCTGCGCTCGTCGACGATCCCCTGTAATCTTGTTATTAGCTCAATTCATAAAACTCATCTCACAGACAATAACGAGATTCACGTACGACTCGAAATCCATGCTACTGCAGCGGCAAGGCTGGCGATTGACAATGAGCTCACAAGAGACTCCTTGACGCATGGTAATTGCAAAATATTAACAAATTCATAGGCAGAAAACATATCTTTTGAAGCCTCTTTTATCAGTACAGTAAAAACGCCTGATTTCAAAAATCCTCGATCTAGAAACAGGTTGTGCTCCACGACATTCTTTATCCGCTCATCGTCGATCCACGACGGCTCCTGGAAACCCGTCGGATGTGACTGTATGAGATCGGGAAGATCTACGACTTCCACCCGAGAGTCTCGCGATGGCATTGAAGAAGATACAATCGGATTCGCTTTCGGGTTCGTGAAGTGGTATAGCCAGGCGGTCAATAATGCGCCCGGCAAGTTGCGCGGGTGGTTCTACAGTGTTTACAAATAGGGCACACCTAGCCCTGATACTACTTCTTACGAAAACTACAATAATACCAACAGCATTTGCATGAGAATTAGAATTGTAGATTATAATCATTATATAATCAGTAATCTGATGCTCATATAAGTTCCATATATTATATATTTATAGTTCGTCGTTGCAGTCGACAGTTTAGTCAATGATCATGAAAAAGTTAATGATCAATATACAAATCACAGTCCACATATGATGGTGCGCCAACCGACCGCCTTCGCGACGTCGAATTCTAGTTTGGAAGTAGTGCGTCTTCAGGCTGGTAGTGGATCCTCTTACTATTCAATTATGGTCATGATTAGCAGTGCAAGGACTGGTAATGATCATGGCAGTACGATAAACTATATGCAGTAAGCATATTAGATCAAGCGATGCCGAGGCCTTCGCTTGGGCCAAGCCATAGCGGTATCCAATAAATACATAGATTTATCGCCAGTTCTGATCCATGAAAAACCAAGGGATCCTATCAAAATACTCGGCATTGCGAGTTTCAATAGGAATTGGCCTGCAAAAAAATATAAAGGTCAGTAGCTACCGCATAAAAATAGTAAAATCAGTAATCTTACATTGTGCTGCTAAATATTCTCTCGACGCTGTCAACGGATTCGCGTCCTTTGACCTCCTGAGTCCGAGATGGAATCCGTAAGAGAACTCCACATTCCCAGTTTCTATGTTTGATTAGCCTCCAAACTGAGAGACACAACTCGAGCACATAACGGCAGCATACCTTAGATTTAGCTTTGCGCGCTTCGTAGATGTGTCGTTCACAAGTTTGCCCCTAATTAAAATTTAGTATATATACCGGAGGTTTAATATCTAGGAAATCAAATATTCACCAAGCAGATTCTGACATATTAGCACTGCCAACGTAGGCCGCTCCAGAGACTTGTATTCCATCAGCAGCCACAACCGGACTATCAAAGCGTATAAACATTATTTTCTCGTGCATGAGACAGCCTCGTCGAGTACATCGGCCATCTCGAAGAATTTCTTTAGGAAATCCTGGCTTATTCCAGTACTTTTTTGAGAAACAAATAGTTCCAGCACTCCCGGTGCCACCTTTTGACCTTGAAATTGTATTATGTGATGGAAAATACACCCGCATGCGTTCCTTAGCAGTTTTTGATACAGCTTCGACGGATTTTGGTGGTGTTGTGATTGAATAGTACTTTCCTAAAATGCGAGAGTTATTGTTAGTCCAGCAGTTAACCACTTCATTACCAAAAATGATTCACTGCCTACCGCTCGCAGCATTGTATATGCTTTCGATAAAGACAGATGTTAAGCTTCCCAATGACGAGACGACATAATCAATCTGTACACCAGAACCGCGTCCACCTATCTTCTGAATGGCTTTCGTCAAGCCGGTGAAGCCTGTTCTCCATATGGCATTCTCTCCTCTGTGCTCTCCTCCTATAGAATGTACGAATTGAACGTTTTCTGTGCATTCCCAAGAAACTTCTGTCTCTAATCTTCTGATGATATCACGATAAATTCCTTGAGCTTCTAGGAAGTATATCAAGTCTGTTGCAAAGCTTGGTAATTCACTGTCCTCGTTCGCCTCTTTAAGCGGAAAATCGTGAATATATGCATAATTTTCAATGACTCCAGACCCTTCTCCCCAATCATAGTCTGTGAGGTTTGCAGATGGGATGCATACCCGTAGATAACTGTCGTAAAAGAGAAGTTGAAGTTTTGAGTGCATGCAATTAATCAGGCCCATCATATTTGGCATACACAAGCGCGTGTTAGGTACTTGCGCCATTGCCTCCTTCAGTGACCGCTGGGCATCGTCGCCTTTAGCTGGAACTACTAAGACTAGACTCGTTCGACCTAGAAATATTTTATTCAAAATCCAATCGTAGTCCCATTGAAATGCTGATAATACTGCGCTTTTCAGTTTTCTCTAAATAATTAAACAATTAGAACGCGCGGGTCACTATCAGAGCAAGAGAAGTCAGAGGAGTGAAACATACCGGTTGCAAAACCTCTTCAATGGTTATATCATTCCCCGTTCGTTCGTATCCTGTGACTGCTGTCCTCTTTACAATACCGCGTGGGAAAGGGAGCTGATCTGTCTTGTCCTCTCGCGGCCTCTTAGATTCCGCTGAAGTCAAAGGTGTATCGTTCACTGGGCCGTGGTAACTCGATAACCCGCCATAATTGTCTTCATTTGATATATCCACAGAGCTAAGGTCGTCGTTGTAAGCATTCATATTCACTTCATCGTCACTCTCATCACGTTGCCGCTTCGGCCGTCCGCCACCCATCGATCTTGAAACTCTCAGTAATCGCTCCTTCTCCATCGCCGCCCTATCTAGAGAGGCAAGAAACGATGGCAGCTTCGCATCGGAATCTAACTTAAAATCCATGTCATTTGATCCGCTGTCTAGTTCTATGATGTCGGTGTCATTCGTGTTACGGTCCTCTTCGATGGGAGATGCTGAGTCTGACGACAGATCAACGATCTCCATGTCTCTCAGCGAGTTGTCGACGGGCACAAGTATCTTGTGACTCGCAAATTTGAAAAACTTCCCTTATATAAAGGATAATGCGATAGTAGTAGTTGCTGATAACAGCTCCTTCGCGCTTGCACGTCCGTATTGCGAGCTCGTTTGATTGGGAGTAATGAGACGCGCCGCGGATGAATAGCGGTAGACGGAAGCCAATCTGCGCTGTCTTTCTCTTCAAAGTAGAATAAACTGGATACCAATTGATTGTAACCGTTTTTAAACAAATAGTTATTCAAAACATGCGACATAAAACGTTGTGACCTAGATTGCTTGCAAATCTGATATCTCTACAACTGAGTTTTGGAATGCGGCTTGATTTACTTTCCAATCTTCTAAGTTTGATTTTTCTACAATTATTTCTAAAATCGATAAACTGATAATCCTCACCGTGTCACAGTTTTTGGTGCATAGAATCATCAAAACAAATTGAACCCATTTAGATATTTATTGACTAGTCAAGTCCAGTCCTTTGGAAAAGACAGTCATGTCAGGACGGCCACCCACAGAAGCCGAGCGGAATCAAGAGGCGACAATCTACATCGGTAACCTAGACGAGCAGGTCACTGATGCCTTGGTAAGTTCTTGGACTTGATTTAGCATCGAGTCAGAATAAACTACCAGTATTCTAACGACTAAAAAGATATGGGAGCTTATGCTACAAGCCGGTCCAGTGATCAACGTACATCTTCCCAAAGATCGAATTACCCAACAGCATCAAGGATTCGGATTCTGCGAATTTCAAGGCGAACGAGATGCAGACTATGCAGCGCAAATTATGAATCAAATTCGATTATTCGGAAAACCTATTCGAGTTAATAAAGCTAGCGCAAATAAGCAGCGGAATCTCGATGTTGGAGCCGAGGTGTTTGCTGGAAATCTTGATCCTATGGTCGACGAACGAGTGCTATATGACACATTTTCGAGGTTTGGAACGTTGATTTCGCAACCAAAAGTTGCTCGATCAGAAGAGGGACAGTCAAAGGGCTATGGATTTGTTTCATTTGACTCCTTCGAATCATCGGATGCTGCAATTGAGGGCATGAATAATCAGTTCTTGATGACAAAACAATGTACAGTAACATATGCATTCAAGAAAGATGGAAAGGGTGAAAGACATGGAGATGATGCTGAGCGTTTACTTGCCGCACAAGCGAAGAAGAACAATTATTCTCTAGTGCTCCCAGCTCCACGAGAAGGCGACAAATAGGTTGGAATTTTACATTGAATAGATTGTGTACGATAGCAGCTGATTGTATAGTAGGAGTAATTCCAGATATTATAATTACAATAAGGCCTCAGAAACACCAATAAAAAGGTCCACCAATGCCAGCTATCTAAGCTGTTAGCCTTCTAGCTGTAAAAGAAAAATTACGCGCCATGTATACGGAACGGTTGCAACTCAGCTTTGCATTTTCACGCTTAACCAGCAGTAGCATAATCCTTGCTACTTGTCGCGCATCATCTAGGCCGGAATGCATTTGCCCTTCAAAGCCAAGTCCCCAGAAATCTAGCATCTCTATCATCCGTCTAGTTGTCTTTTCACTGAAATGCTCTTTGAAAAAGTACTTCAGGTTTATGTAGGGACCTTGAAGGTAGTTTGGAAGTAATATATGGTTGATCTTACACGATTTCTGGCACAAAAAGCGCTCAATATCTGCAGTTCCATCTGTCACCCACGCATAATTCCTGAGGCCGATAGGTGGCCAACCTGCTGGGGGGATTTTTCCAACTCGAGGCGTGGGTCTAAGAATATCGGCATGAGAAAGTATGAATTCGTCGAGCATCGATATTGCAGTTCTAAAACTCGGTGCATTGTCTACCTGCTCCTGTGTAATTCCTGTGAGTTCGATACACGCATCCGATAAAGTCGGGCGTAGTGAAGGTTTGACAAATGTATGGAACTCGTCGATTATCTTGCCTTCTTGGACATCCACCAAAATGCATGGAAACTCGATGACCTCGTGGGGCTCTCTAGTGAAATAGAGTTGGCCCGTAAAGTTGGCCTCTATATCAAGACAGAGTAGGTATCGACTGTAAAACATGTAGAAACTCAGTCAGAGAGATGAGTAATTGCAGATGTAAGGGATTACTAGACTTACAGTCCAGGTGCCTCAGATGTCGGAGGAGTCAGGTCTTCAGTAGCCGAAGCAGTTATATCCATACGCGTGAATAGCGCTTCGAGAAGACTCGAGTTATTTTCATGCAAGGTCTCCATCGCTTCCTTCTGGACTTGACGAAGGAGACGTGCATCAGAATGAATCTCTGTCGAATCGCCATCACTCTTTTCGTCGCTCTTAGTTGCTTCGGCCATCGCCCCTGCTCATTCAAGTACTGGCAGAGTCACGCAACGGCCTTATCTCAAAGAGTTGTGCCGTATCACTATATCATCAATTTACCTCCATTCATAGACCCAGATCGACAAGGACGGAAGTCGGCGTCGAGCGGAACTGTAGCAATATTAACAAGCTCTGACAAACCGCATGAGCGCACCTTTTGGGTTTTGCTCCCCCCCCCCCCCCCCATCTTCAAAATCGCGCGGCTCAAAAAATTTCGGATACTATTGTCGAGATCACACAAATACAAGGCTTTGAGAGCACTCGACTTGAAAGGGACAAAGACGTGGGTATAGAAATGCCTGTTAGTGTGAGCCATATATCAATAGGCGCGAACCGGGTTCCGGCTGTGGCTTCTTGCTGCCCGGATGGTAGTGGACTTGTTGCCTTTGCTGCTGATCGATATATTGGACTGTGGAAGCCAGAGGTTTGTTGCTCTCTCTGCAACAGGCCTGATATCACTTTTACTGACTTTAGATTTGCTTAGAATCAAAGAAAGGGCGTTCAGAATCTATTGAAGGGACACAATGATCCAGTATCTGCCGTCACATTTATCAACAAGAATACGATTGCATCTGGAAGTACAGATGGCTCAATCAAAGTCTGGTGCCGGTCTACAGACGAATCCAGCACAGTTAACGATGAATCCGCATTTAAACTTGGGACAATTCTTACGTATCATTCGCGTTCAATCAGTTTTCTTACTTCAAGCTCCGATGAGAAGTACCTTTTTGCAGCTAGCGGTGATGCACGAGTTTCAATCTGGTCCATTGCAGACACTTTACAAATTAAAGAGAACATCGAACCTACTACTGTGATTCAGCTTGAAATAGGATTTTTCCCATTGTGCATTGCTGTTGATGAAATTAAGTCAAGTCAAGAAGCTACGGTATACGTAATAGCGATTGGTGCAACGAGTACACGGATTCAAGTCTCCGTCTCGCCAATAAACGACCTGAAATTCAGAAAAATCGCAACCTTAAAGGGTCATGAAGACTGGGTGCACAGTTTAGCGTTTAAACACTTTGTGGAATCCGATGGAGGCGATGTGCTTTTTTTGGCGTCTGGAAGTCAAGACCGATACGTCAGATTATGGAAAATCTTACCTAGACAAAAGTACGAGTCGGGGAAAGAGAATAGCTTTTTGATGATGGCGGATCCATTATTTGCGAGTACAATGTACAAATTCACATTATTCGAAACCCAGCCCGTGGCCAAAGCTCTGGCAAATCTTGAACTGGACAATTCTGAATCTTCAACTCTTTCCAGATCATCTTCGCAGAAAACTAGCGTTTCGGTTAGCGATAATCGGACTGAGGCTGGCGAGTACGCCATCGTTTTTGACGCCTTGCTAATGGGCCACGACGACTGGATTTTCTCTTTGCAGTGGCATCCGGCGCCTAATTCCATGTGCTTGCTGTCTGCTTCAGCTGACTCGTCGCTCATGATCTGGTCGCCGGATGAGTCATCTGGGATTTGGGTATCTGATGCCCGACTAGGAGATGTCAGCATTAAAGGAGCCAGCTCCGCTACAGGATCATCAGGTGGGTTTTGGACTGCACTTTGGGACCACAAGGATAACCCAAAGTGGATTGCTACAGTTGGAAAATCCGGAAGTTGGAGAGTCTGGAAATCTGAAGATGCCGATACGCCTACATGGGTTCCGCAAGTTGCTATCACAGGGCATGTGAGAGAGGTGACTGGACTCTCGTGGTCTCCTTTGGGTGACTATTTGCTAACGACAAGTCTGGATCAAACGACGAGATTGCTTGCTCAATGGCAGACAGGGTCCAATAATGGCTCTGGTGATTGGCATGAGTTTGCGAGGCCACAGATCCATGGATATGATATGATTACAGTATCTGCACTGTCGTCTACAGTATTTGTCAGTGCAGGCGATGAAAAAGTTTTGCGAGTTTTTGAGATGCCGAAGAGCGTAGCGCTCTTACTCCACAATCTATGCCAAATTGATGTCTTAAAGAGGAATACAGAGAGTGCTGAGATCAATACCGAAGCCCTTCCGGATGCGGCTAGTGTTCCCTCGCTGGGATTGTCGAATAAGGCGATCAGCAAGGCTGCAACAGCTGGAGATGAAGACGACGAGGATATCGATGATACAACGGCTGAAGCTGCGACAGCTGACAACAGTTCCTTTTCTTCCGTAGTGTCGCTACTTACGCCTCCATTAGAGTCACATTTACAACGACACACATTATTTCCCGAGATTGAAAAGTTATATGGACATGGTTATGAAATATCTTCTGCTGCGATTTCTCACAGTGGAAAGATTTTAGCGACAACTTGTCGCGCCAACAACACCACACACGCAGTCATCCGTCTCTACGACACAAAAACCTGGCATGAAATTAGACCACCTCTAGCTGAAGCTCACGCGTTAACGGTCACTGATCTCCAGTTTTCTGCTGATGATAGATTTTTCCTTTCAGTGGGCCGTGATCGAATGTTAGCTGTATGGGAGATTTGCCATCAGAAAGACGAAGAATCAAGTAACAGAAAATCCGGCATTCATTATGATATGCGATTCAACGCTCCTAAAGGTCACTCTAGAATTATTTGGGACTGTGCATGGGCTCCTTGTGACTTAGCTGAAGATAGCAAATACGTATTTGCGACGGCATCGCGTGACAAATCGGTTAAACTGTGGAAGTCAGACAGCGATTGCAAGACGTGGGCAAATGTGGCTACCCAAAAGACCGAGGATGCTGTTACAGCTGTCGACTTTTGGCCAACTTTGACTCCAAGTGGTAGTGCACTGTTGGCCGTCGGTCTGAATAACGGCAGGATATTTGTATATGAGGTTTCTGGTAACGCAGACACCATGGAGACGAAACTGGTCCTTGCTCTGGATGAATTGATTACACCAATTCAGAGCATCAGCAAGCTTGCTTGGCGCCCGAGGACTGAGTTGGAAATCGAGGGCGATAAATTGTACGATATCGCGGTTGCGAGCGATGATTCTTCAGTAAGGATTTACTCGATTCTACTTTAGAGCCTGCATGAAGATGCATCCGCAGTAGTATTTTCAATTCAAAGTGCATTCTATCAATCTATAATCTAGTAGGAATCAACTGGTAGCATTAAGGAACGCTCCTCCTCGGCTATCTTCTCAACATATTTATAAGCAGCCTTCATTGTCTCTTCCGTAGCCCACGGACTTCCTGTAACTACCCGAATAGCAAACGTCCCGTGTACAATAGATGACGTCAAATAAAGATGTCCCTCCTTCTCGATGCGCGCCGCAACTTCCTTCGAAATGTCGTTCGCAGTTGCTGAGCTGCCGTCAGGCGCAAGAACCTGAAATACGGTAAGACCCAGTCTAGGCTTAGATATTATAGTGAATAAATCTGGCCGCTCCTGCACATGCTTGGTGAAGAGCTCGCCAATGCCGCTGGTCTTGCGAATATGCTCCTGTAGGCCCTTGGCACCGTATGTCCGCATTACAAACCAAATCTTGAGCGCACGGAATCGTCGCCCTAATGGCAGTTGATAATCTCTAAAATCTACAACTAATCCAGAGTCAGAGGCAGAGTTACGCAAGTAGGGTGGCATGACAGAGAGCGCATCAGCGAGATCCCTGCGCTTGCGGACGTACAGGCAACTTGCGTCAAAGTTGACCAATAGCCACTTATGCATGTTCATGTCAAACGAATCGTAACTATCGTTAACACCATCTAGCATATGCTGGCGTTCAGGGCAGACCAGAGCGGCACCTGCATATGCTGCATCTATATGCTTCCACATATGAGGTCGGCTTTCAGTAACCTTTGCAATTTCCCCAAATCTATCAATGGCGACTAGAGCAGTAGTACCCATAGACGCAGTAAGAAAAAACGGTAGCAATCCCTGTGCTTCCGCTTCGGATAGCGCAGCTTCAAGAGATTTTCCAGTTAATGCATATTCATCCTCCGCCACTGTTGAAATAGCGACGAAGCGCACGCCTGCAATTAGCGCGGCTTTATGAGTAGAAGAATGCGTCTGATCTGAAGCAAAAGCGACTAACTTGCTACGAGCATTCGCAATTGCTTCTTCTTTCTCGTCTTCGGTTTCATACCTTGCTGCCACGGCATCGCGTAAGTATCTGTCTCGAGCAGCAACCAGACACGTAATGACTGCCTCTGACGCGGATCCTTGAATAATTCCCATACCCTCACCGTCCGACAGAAAGCACTTCGGCAGCGCCATTTGCTTTGCCAACCAATCAAGAACAATTGTTTCAAGCTCAGTCATGGCTGGACTGCAGATCCAGTTGAATCCGGGGGCGGAAAATGCCGACGAATAGAGTTCGCCTAGCATTGAGGGATAAGAAGTGTTAGACGGGAAAAAGGCGAGAAAGTTGGGCGAGTGCCTGAGAGCATATTAGACTAATCATTTCTGTTTCAGGGTGGCGTACATTACAGACATACCAATTTGTCAATCCGGGAACGATTTTAGACTCAAAATCTTGATGAACGGTCTCGAACTTCTCAGGTTCAACTGGCATCTCGGCGGGCAGCAGTTTACGCAAGTATCCAGGCTCAACATCTGCCACAACCTTCCGAGCATCCATAGTCTTGAAATAATCAATAACTTCTCAGAGTTAGAGCAAAGTATAAGTCAACTGACCGATTTCATGGTGTCGGAGACTTACTGTAGTCGACGGAGGCGTAGGCCGCCTTTCTGTACTCCTCGGGGTCCATACCGCTGAGCACTTCACAGAGGTGTAATTCTTCTGAAGGACGAGAGTCTATAAATGTACGAAAATTGAGGACACTATAGAGAACTTGGAATTGCTGACACTTCGTCTGGCTAATGGTGAACAGCAACAGCAATTGGTACAGCTTTGTTTGGATTAATAGGGCAAGAGAGGGAGGGACCGAGCCTCAGCGGATGAGTGGAATTGGGAGATTTACGAATTCAAAGAGCACCTGGATTCCAGCTCATCTGCCCTTTGCGATTCTAGTACTACACTGTCTATGCGAACATGACTACTGGATAGTGACTATTTTCACAAATTTTAAACAACCAAAGGCGCAAGATTTGCGAGACCTAGCTGTTAACTGTACATTCGCCCGAGCTTCTGAGGACGATTGCTAGCCAAAATACGGTCCACATACTTACTGTAGACCAATTGCGTTATGGCACATCAATGAATCGATCAACAAAACAGTTATTGAATCAGCACGAGAGGTTTTGCACTTCATGAAGAATATCTGCGGGCTTCTCGTCTCCTCGGCGACGACATCTCAATTTCGTGGTTTACATAATTCCTGTACCTGTAACCCTTACCCTCGAACCCAATTCACAGGTTTATTACGATGGGGTTTGTCGAGGTCACAGCGCGGCGCCGCGATGATCGCTCTACGGCGTGTCGCAATCTCTCTACAAGCCTGAACTATCATCAACATTTCCTTTTTTCCTTGCCCGCTGTCTCTGGATAGATTTGGATCTAAACCTAATTACTGATTATTAAAGCATTGTTGATCTGGGAGTATTGCATTTTATCTATTTTTCTCTTCTTTCTACTTTGTTTCGACTAAGAACAGAGAGCGATGTTGGAAGGATTGGTTGCTTCGCTGCTTAATAGGTTCCTGGTATGCTGCTGTTCACTGCCTCTTGGAATCCATAGAATCCTTAGTGATTACTATATACAGACGCTAATATTGCATCTCTTTATTTAGGGCGCTTATGTACGCTTGATATTTTGCTAATCCGCTATCTGAATGGTCCGCAGTCAGTATTCTAATCCGATGATGTCATAGGTCAAAAACTTCGATCCCAAGCAGTTGAATATTGGTATCTGGAGCGGAGATGTAAAGCTCAGGAAGCTTGAGCTCAAGCGTGAGGTATGAATTACAGTTGGAATTCTCTTTCGGCCAATTTCGATTCTGACCGGAGGAGTTTAGGCACTCGATAAGTTTCGACTGCCGATCGACGTGGTCGAGGGCCATCTCGGTGATCTCACTCTGCAAATTCCTTGGTCAAATCTGAAAAATAAACCTGTTAAGGTCATCATTGAGAATGTTTATCTTTTGGCCATACCAAAGGCCAACCAAGAGGTATGCAAATCGCGCCCGTTATATGATTATACAAGCTCTGACAGTGTCAATAGTACGACGAGGCCGAAGAAGAGCGCCGTAAACAACTACTCAAAATGGAACGATTAGAGAACGCTGAACTATTGCTACAAGCACAACCAGAAGGCACGTCAGCTGAGGAACAAAAGAAAAATCAGAGCTTTACCGAGTCTCTCGTCACTAAAGTATTTTCTTGCCAAGCCGATTCCTTTCTCGAGAAAGATACTAACACATATTTAGATTGTCGATAACTTGCAGATTACGATCAAGCATATTCATTTTCGTTATGAGGACACAATTTCAGCACCCGGCGTATGTATATTCTTTGATCTTGTACTGTCCGCACGTCTTTAACTTTGAGTTGCAGCATCCGTTCTCACTCGGAATCACCCTCACCGAGTTCTCTGCCGTTTCAACCGATCAGACATGGAATCCTATTTTCATTCAAGACAATGTATTGACTACACACAAACTTGCAAAACTAGAGAGTTTAGCCACATACTGGAATACAGACTCTGAATTGCTAAGTCAGAATTCTGCGATTGATATTGTGGCTGCTTTTACCGCTATTCAGAACAATGAAAGAGAATTGGCCAATCAGAATCAGTATATATTGAAACCAGTTTCCGGTGAAGGTCGCATCACCATTCACAAGGGATCTCCATCGACGATTGCCAATTCTAAAGCCGAACTGTTCTTCGATGAAATCGGATTTGTGCTTGACGAGTATCAGTATCGCGACGCCCTGATGATGGTGGATCTCTTCCATTTTTACATCCGTACAGAGCAGTTCAAGAACCTACGTCCTAGCGTGCCGCTGGAGGAGGATCCCAAGGCCTGGTTTAGATTCGCTGGAAATGTCATTCGGCGCGAAATTCATGAGAAGCATCGTCAATGGTCGTGGGATTTCTTTAAGGAGCGCCGGGATGACAGAAAGCGCTACATCGAACTCTACAAGATAAGCGTTGTTGCTGATCCAAATGCTAAACTGATGGAGACTCAAATGGAGGAATTAGCCACTTTAGAATTCAAGCTCTCGCTGGAGGATCTCCGTTTCTACCGCTCATTGGCGAAGGCCGAACTGAGAAAGGAACGTCGAAAGGTGAAGGCTCTCGAGGCCCGAAACCAGGCTGCGCAACAGCGGGACGAACCTAAACGCGGATGGATTGCCTGGGCATGGGGATCTTCTGCTCCGGCTGCATCCGATAGCGCGTCATCTCCAACGAAAGAGACAGCCGATGATACTGCTGTAATGACCGATCAGCAACGAAAAGAATTGTACGATGCGATTGAGTGGGATGAAGAGAAGAAGCCTGCTGCTGAAGTGCTAGATTTACCTCGCGATGCAGTCAAGATGCAGCTTAAATTGTCGCTAGGCATGGGTAGTTTTGCTTTGAAGCGTGATCCTCGAGGTGCTGCGTCCGAAATCCTCCAGCTTGTGTTTGATACTTTTTCCATGGACTTTTTGCAACGGCCTGACTCGTTTTTGGTGGATCTAGCGCTAGAGGAGCTGAAAGTCCACGATGGCACCACAAAAAATTCACTGTATCCCGATATGGTTCGTGTTAAGAGATCTGTGCAACCGCCTTCTAAGAGGCATCCGCAGATTATGGATTTGACGGACTCCATGAATATTGACACTGACAGCGACGTTATCCCACCCTCAGATCCTTTCTTCTACCTTCAATTTGAGAAGAATCCGTTAGACGAATCTGCCGATTCGAGCCTTCTGATGAAGTTGGGTAGCATGGAGATCTACTACAACAAGACCTTCATAGAAGAAATTGCTCAATTTTTCAAGCCTCCTAAGTCACATATGGAAAGTTTTGGTGCCCTGTTGTATGCTGCAGGTGCCACTGTCGAAGGTATTACAAGCCAAACAAGAGCCGGTTTGGAATATGCTCTCCAGGAGCACAAGACGCTGAATGCGAAGCTGGACCTGCAAGCGCCATTGATTATTCTTCCGTCGAGTGCAACTGAACGTGATGCCCCTTGTATGGTTCTCGATGCTGGTCATATCAATATTGTCTCAAACCTTGTCGATAAGGCTATTATTCGTGAGGTGCAAAGCAAGCAGTCTGCACAATATCAGGAAGAGGACTATGAAACTTTGAAATCGCTTATGTATGACAGATTCCAACTTAATTTAAAGTCAACTCAGGTATGGTCTTGAAACTATTTTTGCGCAATGAAACTTATATTAATAAATCATAGGTTCTTGTTGGACCCAATGTCGAAGATACGATTGCACAGCTCCATGAGTCAAATAATCAACATAAACATTTCCACATTCTTGACAAAATCACTATGAGCTTGCTCGTCGAGATATCCATCGTTGCTAAAGCTACAAATCTTACGAAATTTAGAATTTCTGGTCATTTGCCTGTTCTCCATGTTTCGATGTCTGATGTGAAATACAAGATTCTGATGCATCTTATCAATTCAAGTATTCCAAATATGTCCTTCCTGGACGATGACGATAGTTTGACAGATAGAGGGACACCTCCTGCAGAAACTCCTGCGCGACCGAACACGACAAGGGCTGATAGCTCTACTTCGCAGATATCACGAAATCAATCAAAATTCAGATTTTCATCCACTGACCTCACTCGTGTCCATGAAATTAGTAACTTAGTTGTAAATAACGATGACAATTATGATGACGACGATAGTGACACATTTGAAGAGGCTGAAGATGAACATGGCCATACTCATGGAAGTGATGGTCGGATCATTCAGGATCGCAATAATGCTGGAAACGAGGCCAGCTATGAACAACGCGTCTTTGAATTCAACTTTACAGTTGACAAGGTGCGAGGCTCTCTATACCGCGGCGGTATCGTTTCTGGTGTGGTGTCGCAAAGCGTTGATGAAGACTTTGCGGCTAGTCATTTGCTTGTTGATGTGATTTTGGAGCATTTCGAGTTCATTTTCTATAATCGAGCATATGATATGCACGCTGAAATTATTCTTAGCAAGCTTACAGTCGAAGACAGAATTGAGCAGAATCCTTCACCGGAGTTCAGCCGTCTTATCTCATCTGATTCTTATTATGATAGAAATCGGTCGGAGACTGCAGTTGCCAAGGAGACTGAGACAAAGAATCTCTTCCATGTCACTTATTCGAAGGTTCAGAAGGAGTCACCCGAGTATCTCTCTACATTCGAGGGTATTGATCAAAACGTTGACGTCTCAATCTCCACTTTAAATTTTATAATTACTCGCAGATCTATTCTTACTTTACTAGATTTTATTCAGATGATGTTTTCTGGTGATGGTGATGGAGAAGAAGCAGAGCAAATAGTGGAGCTGGCAGAAGAGAGTGACTCAGACACAGAGATCGCATCGACCGTCCAGAGCTCTGAGAACGGTCCAGATAAGATGAAACTGAAGTTTGATCTGTCTAGTATTGCTTTGATTTTGAATGATGATGGAGTCCGCCTTGCTACCATTAGAATCGATCAAGCTGATATTGGTATTTTCACCATGGGCAAGACGATGCGCGTAGGAGGCAGAATAGGAAATTTTGACCTTCAAGATCACGTGATTGACGACGAAACTGGCATTGAAGTTGAGAATCAGCTAGTCAGCATTCAAGGCGACGAACTCGCTGATTTCCGTTATGAGACGTTTGATCCTAAATCTCTGCAATCTGCTTATCCTGGATACAATTCTTCTATTTATTTCCGGTCAGGCTCTATTCAGATCACTTTTGTCGAAGAGTCGTTTCAGAGAATCCTTCAATTCCTTGCAAAGTTTGCGGAAATGAAGACGCTTTATGATTCAGCTCGTGAAGCTGCTGTTCAGCAGGCTTCGCAGATGAAAGATCCAGATAAAATACATTTTGATGTCATAGTCCGCACTCCAATTTTTGTTTTCTCTAGGGACTGTCCGTTTGACAGCTCTGAGGGAGACGTTAGATCAGACGTTGTTACGGTTCATCTTGGTGAGCTATATATTCAAAATGTGTTTAGTACTCTGGAGAATAGTGTTACCAGGCAGCCATCTACGGTCAATAAGATTAGCGCAGGTTTGCGGCAAACGCGAATTACATCTGTATTCTACTTTGCCGGTGACGTTGTCCAAGAATTACAGATGATCGAAAATCTGGATATTACTTTCAAAATGGTGTATGTGGAGCACACTCGTGGGGTTGACCGCCCTGCTCTTGAAATCGTTGGTTCAATGTCAGATGTCAATTTAAAGCTCACTGAGTCGCAGTACATATTTATTATCAATTTCTTGAAATCGCTGTCTACAACATTCCAGGCACCCGCTCCACAAGAAGATGAAGCTGCTGAAAATATGCGCGCGCGTGCTATTCAAGCGAATTCAGAACCGAGTAAGCGTCGGCATTCAAAATCGATTGTGGGCGCTAGCAAGAGTGGTAGCGCCAAAGATGGTCCAAATGCTAGTAAGGCGCTCACGGCGAGTGCCAAGGATTCATTTACAAAAATGGATTTTGTTTTCAGATTACAGATGTTGTCGCTTGAATTATTCACCGACAGTAATTCAGATACAGTCACTTCACAGCCGGCAAGTTTATCGAAATTGGCATTGGATGGAACTGACGTGAAGATGCGAATGAAGTCTGATGATTCGATTGAATCTGAATTTCATGTTAAATCTTTCACCATTTTTGACAGTCGTCAGAATCAGAAGAATAAATTCCGTGAAATTGTGCCACCTATCAAGCATGATGGATGCCAGTTTATGGCCAGCGTTTCCACTATGAAGAATGATAACGGAGCTACCGATGTGGTTGCGATTTTATCGATTGATAGTCCAAAATTTATTTTCGCCATTGATTATATCTTTTCTTTGAAGGCGTTCTTCATCGACTCTCTCCAGATTGACGAAGACGATAGCTATAGCGAGTCAGAAGAGACAAGTGATTCCGAAGCTACAAGAGTTGCCCGAGATGTTGAAATGACTGATTCGGACGCTATTACTCAGCATGGTGCAGTTGAGGTCGAAGAGGAAGATGAACCTACCGGATCTTTGTCATTCAGAGTCAATATTGTGGACGCATTCGTCATCTTGATTGCGAATCCGCTATCATCAAGCTCTGAAGCTGTTGTTTTGCGGATTAAGGAAATCATGCTTACTCAACAAAATGCTTTTACTCTATCTACTCGACAAGTTGGTATCTACCTCTGCCGCATGGATCTGTTTGAAGAGAACCGTCTCCGCATTTTAGACGACTTCAATCTTATTTTGTCGATAGATAACAATCATGGAGGTATTCAGCACAAGACAAGTATTAACATTGGTGTGGAGGCATTGGTTCTTCGGATCTCGCTACGGGATATCCTGCTTGCTCTTTCTATTGTCAATAAAGCCTCCGAGTTATCTCCTGAACAGGCTAAGCCAATCCAGAAGAGACCTTACTCTCGCTTCTCGTCAAACAAGCGTCTGAAGCGAATTTCTAGGAAATCTAAGCCCGCAGCTCCGATAGCTACTCGCGATGGTCCTCCAAAGTTGCCACCAAGACGTTCATCTCCGAATGCTCCTGTGTCCACTCTTCTTAGAAGTGAGGAGTTGACTGCTGATTTGGATGGCCTAAGATTGGTTCTTATTGGTGGTATCCACGAACTTCCGCTATTGGATATGTGCATCAAGCAATTTCCTATTCATGTTCGTAATTGGTCTACTGAGATGGATGCTGACACCAGCATTGAAATGTTTGTGAATGTCTACAACTATTCAAAATCTGCTTGGGAGCCTCTGATTGAACCATGGTATCTCGGATTCCACATGATGCGTACTATTGAGCCGGCGTCTTTGGCGATTAATTTCAACTCTAAAAAGACTTTGGAAGTGACTGTAACAACTCAGACTATTGCTATCTTGTCAAATGCTGTCGAAATGATGTCTGGTGATAGTGATCTTCTATCGAAGCCGCCAGATGCAAACGCGCCTTATCGGATTAAAAATCAAACCGGGTATACTCTTCAAGTTTGGGTCGATAATGCTGATAATGCAGAGTTCTCTATGGCGAAAGAAATTGCTGATGGCGAGGAGGTTCCTTGGAGATTTGATGACTGGAGAAAGTTGCGTGAGGTATGCTATGTTCTATTTTTTTGTTGCGATATGAGATATGAGAATGACTACTGACATCGGCACAGAATTTGAGCGAGGACTCTCAGCATGGAACTGTTGGTGTTAGATTGAAAGGCACTGACTTTGATGCTGTTACACGTATCCCAGCGAACAAGGAAGGTGAGGCTCTTTACGTCTTGTATCCCAAGACAATGAAGGTCGCGCACAGACTTGTATGCGAGGTGAAGCTTCGCGAGGATAAAGTTAAGCACATCACGTTCCGATCAGCACTTTTGGTGGAGAATAATTCTCAGATTCCGATTGAGCTTAAGGTTGGAAATGAAGCTGATGCGAAGATAACTGCGATTGGTAAGTTCATATCGTTTTAAATGTAATCTGAAAATTTGTTTAACTGTTGAGCGCTTTTTAGTTCCTGGTGATAGTCAGGCTGTTCCCATTGATCAGATATTTGATCAGACATTCAAGCTTCGACCTGGTGCTGGTCTTGGATTTGACTGGTGTAGAGAAACTATTTTCTGGCGTGATATGCTTCAGCCTTACCAGCCTTATATTACATGCGATAGTACTGTCGGAGATGAAGAAGAGCCTGCATCGTTTTACTTCCAGCTCTTTGCTAAGTATGACAAGAAAGAACCACTGACAAGACTCTATCCTCACATGCGGATTCGCGTTACTGCTCCGATTGAAGTTGTTAATTTGTTGCCGTATGACTTCAATTATATGATTTACGACAAAAATTTACGCCGTGAATGGTCTAATTTCCTTCGCAAGGGATTGCATAGTCCTATCCATGTAGTAAAGCTTTCGCATCTGTTGATGTTGAGCCTAACCATGCGTGATAGCGGATTTGACCACACCGACTTTGCAGTTATTAATTCGAGCGCGAGGGAAGATTTCAAACAAGAATTGAGACTTGCGACTAAGCATAAGAATGGGCAAAAGTTGAATCTTAGCCTGCATTACTAGTGAGTATATTTGCTTAAGTGTGAAGGCATGGTTTGTCAATATTAACTCTTGTTTGTGTAGTGTTATTCCTGATAGTGGTGGCGCTTTCCGAGTCTCGATTTATAGCCCTTATATCATTCTGAATAAGACCGGTATCGATTTACAGATTAAAGCGGGAACAGTAATTGCGACTTCCAAGTTCCAGGCAGAAGATGTTGGCGATGACAGTACGTTCTGAAATCTGACTTTTCAATTTGTTGAACTTTCTAACCATTTGCACAATTGTTACAGATACGAAAAAGAAAGCGATTCCGATGATGTTTTCGTATAGTACTGTTGATACGCACAATCGTGCCTTGTTAAGAGTGGCTGATTCACTTTGGAGTAGTCAACAGAGTTTTGAAGCGATTGGTGGAAATGCGGATGTCGTTGTACAGGCAACTGATCGTACTAGAGAAATCCACTTGGGTATTCACGTTGCTGAGGGTCAAGGAAAGGTGAATTGCGTGAGATCTGCAATTTTTTGCAGAGCATATTTGCTGACGTTTTTGCACAGTATAAAATGACAAAGGTTGTTTCGATTACTCCACGGTTTGGCTTGAAAAATAAGTTGTCCGAGGATTTAAATATTCGCGAACCGGGATCTTCGACTGTTATGACAATCAAGAGCGGCGATGTTTTCCCTCTTCATTTCTTGCAGCAAGTTCCTGAGAAGCAATTAACTCTAAGTTTCCCGATTGAAGGAGCACCATGGTATGTAATTTTTGTTTGATGGTTTGGCAGTGATATTATATGCTGACTTGAATTAGGTCCGCTCCATTTAATATCACTGATTTAGGTCGGACTCATATCAAGGTTGTGAAACCTGGAGAAGGACAGAAACTTCTCAAGGTTGAAGTCTTGATGGAGCAAGCTACTGTATTTTTACATATTGATATGGAGAAGAGCAATTGGCCGTACTCTATTCGCAATTTCAGCAATACAGAGTTTACGTTTTACCAATCGGTAATAATAGTTTGTTTAAAATCATGATCTGATGACTAACACAATTTCTCAGAATCCTTATATCAATTACGATGATGATCTTGATATGTCTTACAATGCCCCCAACGTCAAGCGTTTCCGACCGATCATGTACCGACTTCCACGTAAGAGCGTGATGCCCTATTCATGGGATTATCCAGCGGCTAAGCAAAAGGAGCTGGTAATTTGCGCTCACGGCGTTGAGCGGCACGTTGCACTAGCTGAGATTGGAAACCTTGTACCTATGAAGATTCCAACCCCTGAAGAGACAGAAGCGATAGCTATTGACATCAACGTTGTAGCTGATGGACCTATTCAGACTCTTGTACTCTCAGACTACGATCAGAGCCGAAGTTTATACAAACCAAAATATAACGGCTCTCAAGCCAGTTTTGCATCGAGTACTGGATCGGGTAATAATGGGTTTGAGATCATTGAGGATGATGGGGATATCACATTCCGAGCAGTAGTAAGCCTTGAGGGTGTTGGTATTTCGCTTATCAATTCTCGTATGCAGGAGTTATGTTACATAACTTTCCGAGGTTTTGAGTTCAAGTATAACGAGTCCGCGATCTATCAGACTACGACTACTAAACTCAAGTGGATTCAGATCGATAATATGCTATTTGGTGGAATTTACCCTATTGTTTTGTATCCTAGTGTTTTGCCGCAGACCACTAAAGAGATGGAAAGCCACCCTACTCTCTCTTTCTCCGTCACCCGCGTTAAAGACGAGTCTCATGGTGTTCTTTATGTCAAGTACGCGACTATCTTGCTGCAACAGATGACTGTTGAGATTGATGAAGACTTTTTGTTTGCGTTACTTGATTTCTCAAAGGTCGAAGGAGCAAGTTGGTCAACTGGGGAAGTCGATAAACTTTGCGATGATGTTATTGAAATTCCAGAGCCGACATTGGTGGCTGCTGGTAGTGATGTTTACTTTGAAGTTTTGCATATCCAGCCTGCGCAGATGGATCTTTCATTTGTACGAACTGAGAGAGTGAATGTAGAAGATAAGACGTCGTCGCAGAATCCGCTGATGTTTTTCTTAAACATCCTTACGATGGCTATTGGTAATATTAATGATGCTCCTGTGCAACTTAATGCCCTTGTGCTTGAGAACGCTCGTGTATCAACTCCGATGTTATGGCATCTGATGGCTACGCATTACGGCCAGCAATTTTTTTTCCAGGTTCACAAAATTCTCGGATCGGCTGACTTTTTGGGTAATCCTGTTGGATTGTTCAACAATCTGAGTTCGGGTGTCATGGATATCTTTTACGAGCCATACCAAGGTTTCATCATGAACGATCGACCTCAGGAACTCGGAATTGGATTGGCCAAAGGTGGGATTAGTTTCTTGCGCAAGTCGGTGTTTGGCGTTTCTGATAGTATTGCCAAAATATCGGGTAGTATTTCGAAGGGCCTTGCAGTAGCAACGCTGGATAAGCAGTTCCAGGATCGTCGGCGGATCAGTCGAACACGCAACAAGCCCCGGCATGCGCTTTATGGAGTTACTGCTGGTGCAAACTCATTTGTCGAAGGATTAGCGAGCGGTGTTTCGGGACTTGCGTTAGCACCGATGCGCGGTGCTTCTGAAGAAGGAGCAGCTGGGTTCTTTAAGGGTCTTGGTCGTGGATTGGTTGGATTGCCTACGAAGACCGCGATTGGCTTGTTTGATATGGCGAATAACGTGAGCGAGGGTATTCGTAACACTACCACCGTGTTTGACGGTCAGGGAATTGATCGGGTGCGCCTGCCGCGATTTATCAACCGCGATATGACGTGCAAGCCGTACTCACAGCGCGAAGCAATTGGACAGGCATGGCTCAAGCAACTCAATGAAGGCGATTATTTTAACGAAGAATACGTTGCGCACATGTCTTTGCCAGGCGAAGAGTTGGTAGTGATTGTGACTTATACGCGAATTCTGCTGATGCACACGAGGCGACTTACGACGATGTGGGATGTGCAATATGAGCAATTGCAGACAGTCTCGATGGAGAAGGGCGGCATTGCGCTTGTGCTGTGGGGTGGTATTCAGGGACCGTTTGTGCCGATATCAGATGAGAGCGCGCGGCAGTATCTGTACAACAAGATTGGGATGGCAGTGGAGGACTATAATCAGTATAGACAAGCGCTCGTTTGATTAGTTTGTGATTAGTGGATGAGTATTGATTGAATGGACAACGGCTAGTTTATTTTTCAATAGAATATATATAGTTATATAATGTACATGCTTTTATGATAATTTCAACTGCTGACGTTATAATTTGAACAAAAATTTCAGAACTTAGGAATAGAGCGCAAGTGACACAAGAATGACGCGTAAAAGTCCCAAAAGAGCAAATGCCGGGGTCTAAGTGTATGCCACAGGGCAATGATTGGATTGTGAATTTTCGGAATATAATCTAAACGGAATTTATTACCGGTAGTTGGAGTGGGATAGGATAAGAGAGAGTAATATTTAACAGAGATCGAGGTGGCCGCCGCCATGGTCCAAGAGAGAAGAGTATTTGTTTAAGAGGGTGCAATAAACAAATGTAATTAGTATGAGTAAGGCTTCATAATCAGGAACATATTAGCACACTTCCAAATAGAGCCATTCGCCTCTCGAAACATGAGCGCAGCCAGAGTGGAGCGGTCTGTTATGCGGTTACCAGAAAGGGCAGCCGCGATGAGAGTCTGGAAGCATTCAGTATCCACAGCAGAGTGCTCCGTGAGTCTGTGCAGCAGTCCCTCCTCTGCCCACAGAACCCATCTGACAGGATTTCTCTTACAAACCGAGTCTCGAATTCCTTCGCAGCCTTATCGCAGTGGCTGGCTCGCTGCGGTGCAACAAGGCGCCATTGTGTGCGTCACGTGGAATCAAGTCACGTGAATAGTCGCCTATCTGCTCTCGACCGCGGACTGCGAGAAGAGCGCCGCCCGCCCCAGCTTCACCGCCTCGAGCTCTGTACTGCTTGCCCTTCCCCGCTCGTTCCCGCGCACCACCTTTCCGCCTCCGCCCCCCGAGCAAGCACGAATCGCGTGCCATGCGCGCTGTCTAGTTGGCCTCTTGTCCCGTCGCCGCCTTCTTCCCACGCAATGGCCACCAACGCAAACTGGGGCATCTGGGGCGCGTCCCCGCTCGCCGCCACCACTCACCGTCCTGGTCTGTCGCCGCGATCCTGATTTCGCCTGATTTCGGCCCTACTGACCTCCTTGAGATCTTCCAGACGATGTCTCTCCGCTAGCTCAACATGCAATCGCCCACTCCTCCCCGCTCGCTGCGCGCGCAACCACCGCCGCCGCTGTCGCACCTCCCGTCACGAATACTTCCTCTGATCGCGAGCCCGAGCTCGATCTCCATCCATGGCCCTCAAACAACTCCTCTTCCTCACGTTCACCTCTCTGGGCCTCTGCTGTCGAAAACCCCGGCATGTCTCCTGTGGGCGTGCGCAAATTGCCTATCGAGCTCGACGTGAGTATTGTCCTTCCTTTCCCGTCACTCCTTGTTCCTGTTGCCATGAGCGTTGCGAGCTCAGAACGAGCGGCATGCAATCGATCTAAGTAATCCCTGGCTGACTTCTTTTTTATTTTTGGTTTTATAGCGCTCTGATTTACCGCGCGACGCGCCCTTCTTCATGACGCAGCGTCAACGCATGGGCTCAAACTTCGGATCCACCCAGGGCCAGGCCCCGAGTACCGGATCTGGCATGCTGATGGGAATGCGTTCGCCTAATTCTTTGCACGCCTCTACCACGTTCTCCGTTGCCCAGCCTCCGTCACAATACTCTTTTGGTAACAGCTACGCGTCGATTGTCGCCAACGAGAGCGGCCTCATGGATGACGAAGATGACTTGACCGCCGCCGTCCTCGAGGAGCACCTCCTGCGCGAAGATTACCCATCCCGTCACGATTCTCGTGACTATAGCGAGTCTTCCTTAGCCATATCGCCTACTCTGTCTCATACATCGCAGTCACGTATCGACGAAGATATGATCCCGGCGCGTACGAGCTCTACCCCTCCTCTCTACAACAATCTTAGCGCAACCATGATCAGCAGCTCAGCTTCTACCAGCAACAGTGGTAGTCAAGTTCAGTCTCCTTTTCCTCAAATGGCGTTTGCTGCTCAGCTACGTGATCGTGTGGGGTCGATCGCGGAGGCCACACGCGAAGCTGAACTTCTTGCTAGTATGAAGGCAATGCAGCTTGATACGATGCCCTCACCAAAAGGGGAATATGACGATCGTCGTCGTCTTGGATCATCCTCTGCGTCGTCATCTCCATTTCCTCCGTTCCCGTCTTCAACGTCTACGTTTACGTCTCCTCAACAGCAACAGTATGGCGGTCCAGATGGATTTCCTGTTCATCACCGCCAGCCCATGTGGACCGGTGGCCTGAACGAGGATAGATATTATCAGCCTCATCGTGTGTCCATGCATCCACAGCATGCTTCAATGCCTGATTACGATATGCCTTACGGTGGAAATCCTTCCGCGATGCAGTCTGATATTCTGCAAGAGTTTCGTAACCCGCGGCAGTTTTCTCACGGAGGAATGTCTCCGTCGGTTGATCCGTCATTTGAGTACAGAAATAGGTCAATTGCGCAATCATATTATGGAAATCCAATGAGTCCTACTGGCGGTCCAAAGTTCGCTCCAAACATAATGGCCGCACCCCCACCCCAGGTGCCATCTCCGCAGCAGCAGCAGCAGCCGCAGCAGGTACAATCGCCGATGCATTCCCAACAGAATGTCCGTGGTGTTCAAAATATGCAAGCACTATCTGGTGGTAAGAAAAACCGACCGCGCTCAACGCAGCTGCCACCTCAGCTGTCTATTTCTACAAAGCAAACTGCAGCCGCTGGTGGCTCTACAATGTATCGTGCTCAGGCGCCCGCCTTTGATTATTCTCCTTCGTCTTCATTTGCCCGTAACAGTATCAGCGGTCCCAGTTCAGGAACTGGTGCCCAAGGATCTATAGCATCGCCTGTATCTGCTCCACCTCCGAGTCTTTCTCGTAGGCAGACTGCACCTGTGACGACTCCTTCGTCGGCTGCGACTGATGAATTCCCTCATGGCGTGCGATCTGCTCTGCTTGAAGAGTTTAGAAGCAGCAAGGGCAAGAAATATGAATTGAAGGATATCTACGGGCATGTGGTTGAGTTTAGCGGTGACCAGCACGGTTCTCGATTTATTCAACAGCGACTTGAGACTGCCAATAGCGATGAAAAGGAGACGATCTTTGGCGAGATTAGGTCTAATTCGTTGCAGTTGATGACTGACGTGTTTGGAAATTACGTGATTCAGAAATTTTTTGAACATGGAAATCAGATGCAGAAGACAATTCTTGCGAAACAGATGGAGGGTCATATGCTTACTTTATCTTTGCAGATGTACGGATGCCGTGTTGTGCAAAAAGCTATCGAGCATGTTTTGGTAGATCAGCAAGCCAAACTTGTCAAAGAGCTTGAGGGCCACGTTCTGAGATGCGTTAAAGACCAAAATGGAAATCATGTAATCCAGAAGGCAATTGAGCGTGTTCCTGCTGAGCACATCGAGTTTATTATTAAATCGTTTAATCAACAAGTTTATGATCTTGCGACCCATCCTTATGGATGCCGCGTGATCCAGCGTATGCTCGAGCATTGCGATGACGAAGCGCAAAATTCAATTCTTCAGGAACTGCACTCATATTCGTCGTACTTAGTCCAAGATCAGTATGGAAACTATGTGATTCAGCATGTGATTGAGCGTGGGAAGCCTGAGGATCGCGAGAAAATTATTATGGTTGTTAGAGACAATGTGCTACAGTTTTCCAAGCATAAGTTTGCTTCGAATGTTGTGGAGAAATGCATTGTTTATGGTGACAGTCGACAAAGACAGGCTGTTATTGACGAAATCTTGAGGGTTAAGTCTGATGGTTCGTTGCCACTTACTGCGATGATGAAGGATCAGTTCGCAAACTATGTTATTCAGAAACTTCTCGATGTCACCAGTGGCCAGCAAAGAGATAACTTGGTACTGAAGATTACGCCGCATTTACTAGCTCTGAAGAAGTATTCGTACGGCAAGCATCTTGTTTCGATCGAGAAGCTCATGTATTTGTCTACTGATGAGCCACTTCCATTATCGCCCTTGCATTCGCCGTCCGCTCCGAAAGCTGCGCAAGTCTCGGTATCGCCTCGATCTTCGGTGTCGCATGAGCAACAGCCCCCTTCCGAGGGCTCCAGCAGCGACGCGACAAGTACTCCTCCGCCGTCATTCCAAGAGATCAGATCTGCAGAAAACAGCTTTTCTAGTGCGTCCTCGGCGCCTCCCATTTCGAGCTTGGGTGATATGATTAAAGATGACCGGACTATCATCGCCACGAACGTACATTAGGTGCTGAAATATGGGAGAGAAAGAGAGGAAGCAGGAGTTGACAGTTATGGTTAATGGATATTTTCTTTGCTTTTTATTTTATTTACATATTCGTTTTGCGTATGATATTAACGCTTTTTTGTGATAGTGGGTCTGTGGGTAAATAGAGACACATTGACGGGCGGACCAGATGAGGATGGTCCCTGATACATATCGATCTTTACATACATTATTATATATATACTTTGTGTTCTTGTGTTTTGGACTCTGGCTTTTGTTTTTGTTTTGTTTTCCCTTTCTGTACTTTTTATGACTCTTTATAGAGGCATCTGTTGATCTGATAATATGTCTCGAGATCAGATCGGTGACCACGCCTGCTAGTATTTGTATATTTTTGATCACATCTGCCTCCTTGTATGTAATAGCTTTTGCTTGCTGATGTGAATTGTCTGCTTTATTCAGTTTGAGATACACTATATTTATGTGCTAGTGCTGAAGTACTTATAATTGGATGAGCTGTGTATATGTGTACTATTGCGTCATTGCGTTGTGTTTTTGAGAGTGCTATTTGTCCTTTCTGCGGTCATCGTGCGCGATGGGTATACATATGTAATATTTCGTTTATTCTTATATATAGCTCTTTCTTGTAATGTGCTATTTGTCTATTTTGTTACCCTTTGGGGGGTTTATCGAGGGGACGGCGTCGTCGGCGCGTGGGGGACTGCGATGGCCCACGAGCAAGTGCCTTCCCCAGCCGCAGCGCATTGTAAAAGCCGGATAGCAAGGCAAATTAGATTGATTAATGGCCACTTCAACAGCATTAAGGATCGCAGTCGCGTCGCGGGCAGCACCAGTCTAGACCGGCATTGGTGCGAGTACGAGTGAGTAAGGGGTAAGCCCGAAGCGGACTAGCGCGTGCTGTTATCGCGCGAGCAGAACGCGATAACCGCGATATGCCGCCGCAGCAGCAAAGCAGCTCTCGACCAAGTCACAGCGCGATCTCAGTTCACAAAGACGCGAGTGCGCTGCTAGGATTTGGTGACCGTCGACAGGCTGTACTGGATCTAATAGCTGGATACGAGAAAAATTCCTACTTCTGTTTACCTCGTTCTCGTCCTCCTGCGCTTGCTATCTCCCTTCCGCAGCAGGCCTAGCCCACCAGCACTCCTGCGTTGTTCTTGTTTGATTTCGAGAATCGAACTCCAATTGCAACCGTAGCTTTCGCTGTACAGACTCTGCAACATGGTGGCTTCTGAGCGTAAGTCCGCCGTCTATCGGCAGACCTACTCTCTGTGTGTAAAATGCGCAATCACATTTCGCCGAACATGGTTCTGGACTGTATTCCGCGCATTTGTTTTTCCTGTTGCGTTTATGTGGATCTTGGTATGACCTCTAATTTGCGTGGATCTGTGTCACGGAGCCTTTATCGAAAGGTAGTGCTAGTGCTGACTGAAATTTTGGCCTTTAGGGATATGCGCGTAACCTCTTCGTTCCCGCAGCTACCTTCGGTATCGCAGATCCTGCGCCTATCCGGCCTCTCGCTGAGGCGATTGGCGACCGTGACTTTGTCTATCTGATGGAAAACGGATCCGTTACTCCCGAAGTTCGCGAGTTCATGATGAAGGTCACATACGGTGTTCCACCAGAGCAAGTATACGAGCTTGAAGACGAAATTGAGCTGCTCACTGTTTGCAAGCAGAATTTGCGTGGAGCATCGAATTGTATCGGTGCTGTACAGTGGAATAATTTTGATCCTACTAACAGAATGTATAACTATACTATGCGCGCTGATGCCGGTCTCTTTCGGGTGCAGGTTGATGATCACACGAGCGATGTGGAACGCTATCTTCTGCCTGTTCAATGTACGATTCTGCGAACGACTAGAAAATATGCAGAACGATTTGTGCTAACTGATTTATTATAGGGGCGGTTGATTCTGCGATCTTGGATCTCGACCAGACCGATGATGCTCCGGACGTCATTGCCTTCACTTCTCGTAGTCAGGAGGAGCACGAGCAAGACATTCGTGTAAGTTACATGTTCGTATTGATCAAGTATATGTCACCTGCCATGTTCATTGCTATGATTGGCATCGTCTACCACCTTTGTGGTGTCGTCGCCCTCGAGCGTGAACTTGGAATTTCTACCTTACTCGAAAGTATGGGTTGCTCCAAGCTCGCTCGCCACCTCTCGTTCTTCATATCTTATGGCGGTCTTTACCTCCCTGGATGGATTGTTGTTGGTGCCGCCGTGGGGCGAACAATGTTCTATAACTCGAACATCCTCTCAATCATCATCTTCCATGCTCTCAACGGTTTCGCAAACGTGGCGTGGGCTCAAATGCTCGCACAGCCATTCAAGCAAGCTCAACTTGCTGGTATTATTGCAACCGGTATCTGTGTCTTCCTCGCAATTATGACAACTGTCCAATCGACTATGAATCCTGAAGATGGCGCTGGTGCGTATGCTCTTGGATTCCTATTCCCTCCTATGAATTACGTATACTACATGCAGACAAATGCTCGCTTCGAGCGTGAGGTTATGGGAATTTCCTTGACTGAGGTTGCGCCTACTGGTGTTATTGCAGGTGGTGTACTTTGGATTGGTGCTATTGTCGAAATTCCACTCTACTTTGGTCTCGGTATGCTAATCGAGCGCGTTCTTTATGGTTCCCATGGCCGTACTGGTGCTGCTATCGAGGATCCTGATAATGCGCTGGCGATTAGACACGTCTCGAAGATTTATCACCCGTTTAACATCGGCAGATTTTTCCGTGGTGGAAAGAAGTTGCCGCCTGTGGTAGCTGTTAGTGATTTGAATGTTAAGTTCCGCTCTGGTGAGATTTCTTGCTTGTTGGGGGCAAATGGATCTGGAAAGACTACCACTCTTGAGATGATTGCTGGCATCCAAAGACCTTCTGAGGGCTCGATCGAGTTTGGAACTACTACCTCTCTCGGAATATGTCCTCAGAAGAACGTTATGTGGGATGAACTCACTGTTGAAGAACACATTAAGATTTGGGGTCGCGTCAAGGGCTCTCCTGAGTCTAGTCTCGCGCAAGAGGTCAAGGATCTCGTGGTACAGTGTGACTTGCTTCCGAAGCGTAAGTTCCTTTCCACGAATCTCTCCGGAGGCCAGAAGCGTAAGCTTCAACTTGCAGTTATGTTTGTTGGCGGTTCCAAGGTTTGCTGTATCGATGAAGTTTCCTCGGGATTGGACCCTCTTTCTCGTCGTCGTATTTGGGATATCTTGCTTGCGTCGCGCGGTGAGCGTACTCTGGTTCTAACTACTCATTTCCTTGATGAAGCTGATTTGCTTGCGGATCATATTGCAATCTTGGCTCGTGGCGTACTTAGGGCTGCTGGATCTCCTGTAGAACTTAAGGAAGGGTTTGGAAATGGTTACCGTGTGTTTTCAATCACACCTGGATCTGGTCGTGAACAAGTTTATGAAGCTGAGAGTGGCGCTAAAGTTACTCAACTTGTAACAAAACTTGAAAATCAGGGTCATAAGGAATTGCGAGTTTCTGGACCTCAGCTTGAAGACGTGTTTTTGAAGTTGGTTGCTGATTCGGACTCTGAGATTCAAGAGTTGTTAGATGAGAATGATTTCTTGGTGGATGATAGCGAGTCTAGCGTTCTTTCGGAGAAGAAGGCTCTGACGTATGGTGCTACTGAGAATGAATCGTCGTCACTTGTTTATGACGATGAGAAGACGCTGTTCAAGCCATATAGCAATGGCTTGGATCTTAAGGTTGGCAAGATTGTCGGCATGAGAGGTATGTTGTAGTACATATTTTTGACTCCAATCGATACGGAAAACTAACGTATATTCAGCGCAAATCTGGACTATGATTTGGAAGCGCATTATCGTCGCGCGTCGCCATCCTCTTCCTATTCTTGGAATTTTATTCCTTCCCATTATTGTTGGTGGAATTACCATGCTTTTCGTTCGCGACTACCCCGGTGGATCTTGCAAGACTGAAGATAACGTTGCCGAGCAAATCTTTCGCGATATCTCCACCCGAAATATCACCGATCAGCCTCTTCAAGTCGTTATTGGTCCTACTCCTGTTGATAATGATGGTGCTCTTGACGCACTTGCTCCATACACCGCTGCGCTCGAAGGATACAATGGACCTAACAACGAGTTGGCAGGTCAAGCTGTGAACTATACTGACATTCTGAGAAATAACATCTCGCTTGTCGAGAACATCGATGATTTCAAGTATGCTATTGCTGAAAACTACTCTACGATTCAACCTGGCGGTATCTACCTCGGAGACGAGCCCACCATGGCATTCCGCGTTAATGGCGCCGGTATCGTTACCGGCCCTCTTGTCCTTAACGCGATGGACAATGTTCGTGGCCAAGGCAATGCTTTGATTGTGACAAATTACTCGCCATTCCAATTTCCTTGGATTGGAACTATGGGTGACACGCTTCAGTTTATCATCTATTTCTGCCTTGCAATGGGTGCGTATCCTGCTTTTGCGGCATTGTACCCGACGATGGAGCGTCTGCAGCATGTTCGTGCTCTTCACTATTCTAACGGATTACGTGTTATGCCTTTGTGGACTGCGTATCTCCTGTTTGACTCTTCCCTCGTCTTGCTGTCCTCGGTGGTGTGCGTTATTATATTTGCCGCTGCAAACCCATATTGGTACGGTCTTGGTTATGTATTTATAATCATGTTTTTGTATGGTGTGGCATCGATCTTACTTGCGTTTGTCATTTCGCTTATCGCATCTACTCAACTTGCTGCTTTTGCACTCACTGCTGCGTTCCAGTGTATCTACTTCCTGGTGTATTTGATTGCTTACCTTGCTGTCAATACTTTTGCGCCGGCATTACAGACGGATAAGATTGTTGAACAAGTTCACTTTGCGCTTGCTACCGTCGCACCAATGCCTAACTTGATCAAGGCCCTTTTCTTGTCGTTGAATTTGTTTACAGAGATGTGTGATGGCGAGGAGGAGTTTAGCTACTACGGAGATATTCGCGCATATGGTGGACCGATTTTGTACCTTGTCATGCAATCAATGGTTTACTACGGTATTTTACTGTGGTGGGACTCTGGTCGCTTCAGATTACGTTTGTCTAGCAAATTCAAGATTAAGGATGCTGAAGCCATGGCCGCTTTATTGGATGAAGACCTCGCCAACGAGATTGCGCGGGTTGAGAGTCCTGATGATGGTTCGGATGGTCTACGAGTTGCGCATATGTCGAAGCAGTTTGGCAAATTTGTTGCAGTCGAAGATGTCTCCTTTGGCGTTAAGCGTGGCGAGTGCTTTGCCTTGCTGGGCCCTAATGGTGCAGGTAAGTCGACGACTTTCAACATGATTCGTGGCGAGATTATTCCTTCTGCTGGTGACGTCTTCGTAGAGGGCATTTCTGTCAACGATAATCGCGCACATGCGCGTACGCATTTGGGTGTATGCCCTCAGTTTGATGCTATTGATCAAATGAACGTTTTAGAAACTCTTACGTTCTATGCTCGTCTTCGTGGACTTAAGGGAGCTGAAGTCGAACACAATGTGCAAGCTCTGGTTCGCGCGGTTGGCTTAACACGATTCTCAACTCGTATGGCGGCTCGCTTGTCTGGAGGCAATCGTCGGAAATTGTCACTCGGAATAGCGCTGATGGCTAACCCGTCTGTTCTTTTGCTCGATGAACCCTCGTCTGGTATGGACGCGGCTAGTAAGAGAGTGATGTGGCGTACGCTTGCGAATGTTTCTGCTGGTCGCAGTATTGTTCTCACTACTCACTCGATGGAAGAAGCTGATGCTTTGTGCTCGCGTGCTGGTATATTGGCCAAGAACTTGCTTGCGGTTGGAACTTCTGATCGACTTCGTGAGCGCTACGGCGATGCTTACTACTTGCATTTTGTGTGCGAGGGCGGTATGCATGCTACTGATGATGATATGATGAAGGTCGTCAGTTGGGCCCAGCGCCGCTTTAAGGGCCATGCGGTACGTATCGAAGATAAGATGTATCATGGACAGGTCAAACTCGCAGTCCAGACATCTGCCGGAGAAGGAGCGCCTAAGATGCGTGTTTCTGAGATCTTCCAGGCTATTGAGACTGACAAGAAGGAGATTGGTGTGATTTATTATGCCGTCTCTCAGGCTAGTTTGGAGCAGGTATTTTTGCGTATTGTTGGAGACCACGATGTTGTTGAGGAGGGTTACGAAAAGTAGAAAAAAAAGGATTGAGGTTATTTTGCACTATTTATGATAGATTTTCTTTTTCTCAAGTTATCTTATTTGGCTGTCTTTTTTTATTATGATTTATATTTTGCCACGGTGTATTGTGATTGCTTTTTCGCTTGGGATATATTGATTTATTATTGGACCATGGGTTTCGGTACTCGGGATGTGTTTTGATAGAGATAGATATGCAGCGCAGAGATACAGTGATTGTACATTTTTGGCTGGGGTGTTGAGATGGGTGAGAGGCAAGAGGGAGGGGTTTGTTTATAGAGAATAGATATAGACGATTTACTATTTTGACTGCCGTGTTGCATTGAGGAATATTACATAAGAAGGGCGCGAGTGCTTATGCACTAACATTTCTCGGCAGGGGGACGGTGGCTGCGCTGTGGCGATGCGGCTGGTGGCTGGAGATGGGCTGCGCGCTTTTGCCTCTTTTTCTTTGCTCGTTATTGCAGCTGCAGCTCCTCCCCGTTTCTCCCTTCCTCCTTCTTGCCTCACATCACCGCACCAACTTTTCCTCTGTTCACGTTGGCGTACTCTTCTCCAAGCGGTCCCTCCCGCTCATTATTCTTTTTCAATCTGGCAGTCCATCTTCCCTCGCCGCGCCGTCTCCGCTTCTACAGAGCATCCCAGAAGCCGCCATAACTCTGCTGCTCCCACCCGCCAACCACCTTTTTCTATCTCATAATATCCTTCCTCCTTCGTTCCTTGTTCGCTTTCTCAAGGCGTCGGGCATTTGTTTCGGTATTCCGGACACAATTTCTGTCTGGATCTGCTCTTCTATCTCTTGCATAGCAGGCGATCATCTCCTTCTTTCCCTTACTGATTCTCAGTTATTCCTTTTTCCCAAGGAGTTTCTGAACTTGCTGCTCTTGCACTTTATCACCTCACATTGTCCCGCGCTTTTTTGCGTCAGTAGTATTCCACTGTGGCGACTTCAGCTATTTTCCTTTCCGGGTGCTACCGGATTTTCCCCTGCGACTACATTCAACTATTCTTCATCCGTTAGTCAGTCTGAGTATGTCCCTTTTGTAGCCTTCCTGTGTTCAGAGATCGCGTATATTAATATACGATGCTAGATAATGGACCCCTCTCGCCCGAATTCGCCTTCACCGGTTCGGTCCGTCAGCGAGCTCTACGATCACCGCAACCAGCCTGAGTCGCTGCCGGTCCGCGGCGCTTCCTTCTCCGGAAGCGTCAACTCCGATGGGGGTTACAACGCGCCTATATACATTACTTCTGGATCTGCCGGATCTGCGGGCAGTGTACGACCTCGGATCCACTCATTCTCTACCGAGTCTGCCATTCTTGATAACGACTACGAAGCTGAGGCTGAAGACGAGATCCCCGTGTCTGTCAGACGCAAGCTCTCTTCTCTTAAGCATCCTATCGTGATCGACTCTTCTAGGCCTTCTGAAGAGTCGGCCGGCCGTGATTTTGGTTCACCTATTACCCATCGCCATTTTCCGTCTGTTGGAGATTCATCGGCTCCAGTGTCTGCCAGTGGCAATCGCGGTCGGCGCCAACGACGTACGTCGAACGACTACGTCGGCTCTCGTCGTCCTATTTTTGTTCCTGGCGATACTCGCAACGCGAATGATGCCGTCCTCACGAGTCCTGGTGGTCCCCGTGCGTCTGTCGATAGTATTAGGAGTGGTATGCGTGAGAAGGATAAGCCTGCTAATATTGCCCTTGATACTGCTGCTCCAACAGTTTCAGACTCTGATTCTGAGGCCCGTTCTCGTGTAAATTCGGAAGATGAGACTGAGGAAGACGTTTGCTTTCCGATGCAGCTTGAGCATCAACGTATTAACGGTATCGACTTTGATGAGATTGAAGAGTTTGCCGCCGAGCAGAGGCTCGAGCAGTGGTATCCTGCTCTCAAGCGTCGTGCCGATAACGATCTTGGATCGAATGTCAATGCCACTGGAATTATTGGTGGACGTCGTTTGACGTTTTCGGTTGCTGGACGATCGCCCATGGCCGGTGGTATGCTTGGTGCCGCTGGTGATATTCATCGTGGAGCAGGGTCGAATGCGACAACTGCAGTGCCGTCGTCTGAATCGACTTCGTCAGATGAAAAGGGAGGTATTGTCGCTGATCAGGTTGAGATTCTTAAGACGCGCACGTTGCCACCTGACGCGGCTGCTCGGCTTGCCAATGCTGATGATCGATTCAGTTTGTTTTGCTCTGAATCTGAGGAGACAATTCATGCGCCTGAGATTTGCTTGCTGACTGCCCCTAATCAGACTTTTGCTGATTTGTTTGATCGCAGAAATGGCACTTGGTGGCTTGACTGTCTTGATCCCACTGATTCAGAGATGAAGATGCTTGCAAAAACATTTGGCATTCATCCGTTGACGACTGAGGATATTCGCGTGCAGGAGACGCGTGAGAAAGTCGAGCTTTTTAAGTCTTACTATTTTGTCTGTTTCCGTACATTTGAACACCAGAAGAATAGCGAGGAATTTCTCGAGCCGCTCAATGTGTATATGATTGTCTTCCGCGATGGAATTTTGTCATTCCATTTCTCGCCTTTTGATCATACCGCTAATGTGCGCCGACGTATCCGACAGCTACGTGATTATGTCACTGTCTCTGCTGATTGGATTTGCTACGCGTTGATTGATGACATCACTGACGGCTTTGCTCCTATTATTCATGAGATTGAGAAGGAAGCCGATGGTATCGAAGACTCGGTATTTGTCGCGCGCGAGTCTGATTTTGGTAATATGCTCAAGCGAATTGGTGAAGCTCGCAAGATGGTCATGACTCTTATGCGATTGCTGTCTGGTAAGGCTGACGTTATCAAGATGTTTGCCAAGCGTTGCAACGAGCATTGGGATGTTGCACCTAAGGGTGAGATTGGACTTTATTTGGGTGATATTCAAGATCATATTGTGACTATGTACCAAAACTTGTCTGCTTATGAAAAGATTTTGTCACGTTCGCATGCGAATTATCTTGCTCAATTGCAGGTCGAATCATTCCATGCGAACAACAGAGTTACAAGCATGCTTTCGAAAGTTACACTCTTGGGTACTATTCTCGTGCCCCTTAACTTGATTACTGGTCTCTTTGGTATGAATGTCCGAGTTCCGGGAGAAGGTGCAGATACGCTTGGCTGGTTCTTTGGCATTGTTGGTGTGATTGCGTTGATTGTCATTGTTGCGTTCTTTTTGGCGCGTAAGTGGCTAGGAACCATGAATAGTGACGAAACGTCAGAGGATGAGTCCGAGAGACAGTTGATTAATGCAGTTGCGTGATTATTGAAAGTTATTTGCGAATGGGTTTATCGTTGTGCGTGAGAAAGAAAGTGCAAGGAAGAGATTAATTGTGATTTGTTTGTGAATTATGATTTTTGATTGTATGAGAGAACACTTCGAAAGATTGAGTGTGCGATTTGATTATGTTTGAATTAGTCAGAGAACTATGCGTGAATTATGCTGGAACAATTTTTCTGCTTGTGACTGTGATTTGTTCAATATATGAGTGTTTTAAAGAATATATTCAATGAATTATAAGCACATGTAGAGAAGCGTATGACGATTCTAGATAATTTTGGACTACGTGTACAAGCTAATTAAGCGGAAGTCTTTTGTAAAACTAAAACTGCCGGTTCCCGCCGCACCGACTTCTCTTGATCGCACTTTCGACCAGATCAATAATTATATAGAATATCAAAGATAAGGTCGGATCCAACGTTGAATGCTTTAATTTGATCGTTGATAAGAAGATAGTTTATCAGAAACGGCTCTATTCTAGATGATGTGTTATACACGCGCGTGAAGTTAATAATATACAGAGATACAACATCAATATCATTGCATCGACAGTATTGCTATATTCATCATCAACAGCAGCAACAATTTCCAATATGGACAACGTGATTCCACTCGAAGCATGGTTTTTTGAAGTACCGCCAGTTACCAGATATTGGACTACATTATCAGTGATGACCTCGTTCTTGGTTCAATGTGAAGTTGTATCACCATATCAGCTCTTCTTCTCCTTTCATGCCGCAGTTGGAAAGCAGCAGGTGAGTCTAAGCTCCATGATAACCGTCAATTGAGTAATTTTCTACTGACATCTTTTTTGTTAACGGAAAATGTAGTATTGGCGGTTCGTGACTACATTTCTGTACTTTGGGCCTCTTTCACTCGACTTTGTATTCCACATTTTCTTCATGTCTCGATACTCGCGCATGCTCGAAGATACATTCTTCCGCAACAATACTCTCGACTTTCTCTGGCTCCTATTTTACTCGGCCACATCTCTCCTTCTTCTTTCGCCTTTTGCCTCACTTTTATTCCTTGGATCGCCACTCAGCTTTAGTTTAGTATATATCTGGTCCCGTAGAAATCCGGCCGTACGCCTCTCGTTTTTGGGGTTATTTGTGTTCTCAGCACCTTATCTACCTTGGGTACTCTTTGGATTCTCACTCGTGCTAAATAACGCGTTGCCAAAGGGTGACTTACTTGGAATAGCAGTCGGTCATGTCTACTTCTTCTTTGAAGACGTGTTTCCAAGATTATACGGCGGCATTAGGCCATTATCGCCACCCTGGCGATGGAATTACCGCGCTTTACGACGACGATGATGTTGATAGATTGTTTTTATTTAATTGTATGTTTGTATAGTAGCATAGCTCTAATTATCATAACTCTGAGCACATTTAAAAACACAAATTTAAACACCCACTCAAAAATAATACAAAGAGAAACAACAAGGGCAGAATTAAAGTCAAAAATAAAAAAGCATTGCACAAAAAAAGCCTGAATATAATAGTAAAAAAGAGAAAAAGCCAAAAAAGGAAGAAGAATATAGACAAGTGAGGAGAAAGACAAAACCCAATCGAAACATGAAACCGACAATTCTAGAGACAGCTTAACACATGCGCACGCATCTACTACTTTGATTATACAGAGTCAGTCTTCTGCTCTGAAGGATTGGAAGTAGGTTCTGAATCAGCCTTCTGCTTTGAAGGTTCTACCGGTTCTGAAGCCTCTACAGGCCTTGAAGGCTCTGAAGTCGATTCAGACTCAATATGTGCACCCAGCTCCGTATTAACCTCAACAGTCGGCGTCACATCATCATCAACCGGCTCAGGATTGCTCTCCTCAGGTTTAGCGGGAATCGTAACTGCAGTATCTGCTGTCGAAATTGTGGATGAGGTAGAGGCTTCAGAGTCATCAGTCAGGCTCTTGTCTTCAACAGAAAGAGTGGAAACGACAGCAGCACGCTTTGGTATCCGCGGAAGACGCGCAGAAACGACACCTGGTGAACCAGGCTGCGTAGTAGGATCAGCTAGAAGATTTGACTGAGAAGTAGATGCGAGCCCAGGTACTCTACTTCCAGCCGAGCTCGAGTTGAGCGAGATTGGAGCCGGCCTCTGTCGCCTGCTGCCATTGCCGCTGCCACTGCTATGATTGCTACTACTGCTGATACGCGACTCGGCTGAGACACTCTTTGCCATTGGTGAAGAAGAGGAAGTAGACTGGTGCTGTTGCTTTTGATATTTGCGTTGCGAGTAAGCGACTGCACGCTCGACGCGACGCTTAAGGACGTCGAAATAAGGATGCATACGACCTCCAGAGACGTACCACATCTCCTCAGAATCTTCATCAACAGACCAACGGCCTTCTTCGAAATCATCAGCAAGCATGGCGAGGAAATGTCCCCATGAGCGAGCGACGACATATTTACGGTCATATTCGCGACCGAAAAGGATAACTTGACCCCAGTATCCTGCGGGACCGGGAGCTAAATCGACGGCGATGTAGTTGCCGCAAAAGTCTTTGACGAGAGGAAGCCAGGCAGCGCAGGCAAAGACAGGTTGAATAGCTTTGTTAGGAACTGAAGTTTGATGAGCAGTGAAGTCGCTAGCACGAGGAGCAGGTCGGGTAGGAGGTTTGCGAGACGATGGACCTGCGAGATCGTCGGTGAGAGGCAGCGTGGTAGCAGGCGAGGGTTCGATAGCTGAGGCAATGGTGCGCCAGGTAGCCCAGGTCGAGATGAGTTCGTCGCTATCTAGTAGGGCATTTCCGTATACAAGACCACATGGCTTCCCGCCTTGAAGCTGGCCATCATGCTCAAGGAAGTAGGCGCGCACATCTGTGGGGAGGGAGCAGTCGGTCGTGTTTTCGAGCGCGGAGAGGTCCGAAGCGAGAGCGGGTTCACCGAGGTTATCTGCGAGTTCGGGGTAGTGCTTCTCCGCCCAGCGAGCGATCCGCGCCCAGGAAAGGGCAACGGGAGGAGCAGGAGGAGCGCCGTCGGAGAAGTCCTGGAGCTGGATTGTGTGGTGGGAGGAGGAAGAGGCTGAGGGCAGGGAGGCTGTTGACATGGAGCGCATGCCAGGAGCATAGGCGGGCCTCAGCGAGGTGCCGTAGGGGTTTTCAGAGGCATTCGCAGAGGCAGTGGCGACGGAGGAGGAGTCGAGAGCGACGCTCGACGGAGTCGGAACGAGACGCGAGGGCTGCGGGGAGGAGGCAGCGGGCGAGGTGAAGGACGAGAAAAAGGAGGAAATCGAGGCGAGCATTGGGCTGGCGGTGACAGGAGCGGGATCTGCGGAATGGCGGCAGGAAGATGTTCGAAGAGAACACAGGATTCGAGTGACAGCGGCGCCGGGCAGAATCAGAGAACAGAGAAAAACCACGAAGCACACGCAAACTGGCGCAGAAGAATCGTCGGCGGCGGAGGTAAACAGACGTCGAGCGAAGGAGTTCAGCTTCGTAGACGGCCCTGACCCTGAACCATGTCCGACGCGTGGCCAACGCGTGCCGACACAGAAGGTAATCAAACTAAACAACGCGCGTGTGGACCAGCCTGTTCCTGCGCGCATTTTTGGGCTTTTTGCACGACAGATATTTATTGTGTGAAATGCAAATCTTCTACTCTGCCTCCAATTGCATCTGTCGTCTCCCTCTCCTTCCTTTCTCGTCGACTGGTCCCCGGCGGAGAATGCCCCTTGCTGCTTAAATTAGCCATCGAACCCTGAGCCGCTCCCTATTTAGATCTCTTCAAATTAATCCGACCGCCCGCACAGCTCACCTTTCTGCGCTCTTCACTCACCGGATACCGTAGCATATTTTTAAATTTGGAAGCGGCAAAATCCCCCACTTGATTACAATTTGAAATGCCATCAATAATAATTACTAATCACTGACTAAGCTCTTAACTTACCCGGTCTTCTCAGTCGGCTCTCTCGCAGTCCTCCTCACCTGCAGGCTGGTTACCATCCAATCCTCGCCCGCCCCACTCCACTGCTCCTCACTCGCCCCTCCGCTGCTCACTCCAATGGGCCGTCCTCTTTGGTGCTCCCCCCCGCCTCAGCGGAACAGGTCCCTTTGCGCGCAAGACCCTCTCAAGCGCGTCGACCGTATCGAGCGACCTCGTCACAGAACGAGGCCCAACGCTGCGACGCTTAACCGATTCCTCGAATCCACTTTCGCTACATTCACGCCAGCCGAGCACACTCACTCCACTACTAATACGCATGGCGGCTCTTGGGCGACCCGGAGCAGAGACGCGCTTTCGAATGGCGCCGCAGATGCTGATCCGTACGACTTTCTCTCGTCGCCTTCTTCACCTTCGTCGCAGCCTGACGTCGATGACCATACTGGATCCCTGTCGATACTACGGCTATTGCGCACGAATCCGCTTGCCGACACGCTCTTTATGGATGACTCTTCTGGCTCTACTTATAATTCGAATACCAGACCACCGCCTCAGTATGATATCAATGTGGCTATGGAGAGACTCGAACCTCGTCCTGGTCCGAGGTCCGCGGATTTAGAGGTCTTCAGCACTTCCGAGGATCCGGATATTCCAGCTTCAGCGTCGGCTACTGCCAATTTGGCATGGACATTGACTGATGATCAGGATTGGCAATCTTCTTATGGTCCTAATGATTTGAGAGCGAGACGAAGAAGGTTGGCTGATTATCAGACAGCTAGTATTGCTTCAACTCAGCATCAATCTGCAGCTGACCTCGACCTTGAAACCCCGCAGATCTCTGAGCGCACTCTTGCTACTATCCCACTGGCGGACCCGCCGCAGGATCATTTTATTACTCTCTTTAACCTCCGGCACGCTCCGGCCACTACTGGAGCTGTCGCCAATGCCACGATTGCATCCGCTTACTCCACAGAATCTCCTCGTCTCTCCACATCTACTTCGTCCACTCGTGACTCTGGCCTCCAACGTCACCGCCGCAGACGAATCCACATCTCATCAGGCTCTCATCAACCATCTCCTCCTCCCCAATCTTCCTCTTCCTTATCATATTACGTAGCTGCAGGCTCAACTTCATCTTCAGCGTCCTCCGCCTCATCCCATTCTTCCCAGCCACCAACGCAACATATACATTCCCTACCATTCCAGCACACAGATGTCCTTCGCCGCCAGTACTTACGACGTCAACGGGCGCGCTATCTTCATGTCCAGCAAAATAATGGTATAGCACAGTCTCACCTTACTCGCAATTCCTCACCACCCGCACCCGATCGTGAGGAATCGACGACGCAGCCGCCAACTGCTCCTCCTACTACTACTGCCTCGTCATCGTCAAATCCATTACCGCTACACGGGGGTCATTCATTCTTTATGCGATTGCGAAATACTTCTTCAAATTTCCGCGATGACGAGTTAGTCGAGCCTTCGTCTTCACATTCGCCAGAGCAGCATCTGCAGCAGCTAGAGACAAGGGAAGTAGAGCAAGAACCAAGAGAACAAGATACACGCGAGGTAGCTGGTAGTTTTTTTCATCGACATGTGGCATCGGATGGATTGGGTGATCGTGACCGTAGTCCGACGCCAAGTGCGCTTGAAGACAGTGCTATTGATCGAGAGCGCATGCTAGCAGCAGCTAATGCTATTGAGAGTGCAGGTAATGCGATGATGGCTATTGAAGCTGAATCGTCGGGAAGTGCGACGGCTGCTGATGGCGTGGAATCGTTGAATGCGTCGATTGCTTGTGAAGTCGGAGAAGACTTTTCGACTGTAGACAGCTTGCCTGAGACGCTCGATATTTAAGGGTGGCTAAATTGGCCTTTATTCTATGTCAAAGTTTTATGTTTACATGAGTTTCTCCGTTTTGGGAACTGTTGTATGTATCTTCATCTATATAGTTTTTTTTGCAGTGCAAACATCAATTGGGTTAAATGGGTCTCGGTTCGGTCACGGCGTTTTTTTGTGCTAGCTAGCCTTTTGTATAATAGCATAATGTCAATCAAGACTGATAAATCATCATCTCGAGGGAGAAATAAGAATTATGATTGACCCCAAATTATTCATATTCGTTTGTTTTCTATCTGTACACTTTTCTTTTCTTTCAACGAGAGACACAAATCAAACCCGAAACGCGACGCGGCCAAGGCTAAGGTTGTCGCAGATACACCAAAGAGAAAATAAAGATTATGAATCAGTCAACGAAAAAAAGAGAAATGTTTGCTAAAAAAATTATACAATAAAGACAGGGCGAGCTTAGAACTGGAGAGCCTGTCCCTTCTGCTTCTTGTCACCACCAAGCTCGAAGTGCTTGCATCGCTTCAATGGGAGCTGAGCCTTGGTCTTGCAGACGGTGCATTCGAGACGAAGGACGACCTTCTTAGTAGTCTTGGCCTATAATGACAAATACAAACAATTAGACGATGAACTTCATTCAGAATACAGTGAAAAATTCGTACCTTCTTGTGGAAGACTTGCTTAGTCTGACCACCATAACCTCTCTGCTTACGATCGTATCTGCGCTTTCCTTGGGCGTATAACGAAGCCTTACCAGCCTATAATAATAAAATAAACGCATTGTCAATATCTCTGCCTTGAATCTCTCTGAAGCACCAAACGGACTGTCTTCGTACCTTGTACTGGGTGACCTTGTGCTGGGTGTGCTTGTGGCACTCCTTGCCCTTGCAGTACGTTCGTCGAGTTTTGGGAATGTTAACTAAAGAAAATGTTAGTTACAACCCCATATGGCATTCTTCTAATAATTCCAATCAATTAATAAAAGGAAAATACATACCCATTGTTGTGGATTAGTCTGCTGTTATTATCAACAAAATGTCCAGATCCAAATTCAACAGGGAATCTACAAAATGCGAGGCACACTTGGGAGGAAACCTTAATCTCACTGCTCTCTTTCGGGAGGAAACAACGTGTGACTGTCTTCTATCTTTAACCCTACATGGACTAATGTGTAGGGTTAAATTGCATCTTATGATTATGTAATATATTATAGTGCGATCTCTGGTCGCTCTGCAATCCTCAGGTTCATATTAGCTTAATCGTATAACAGAATTAGAGTAATAGCAATGCGCGAGCTAACGAATAAGGATCGACAATAAACAAACATGTATAGACAATAAGATAATTCACTTTTGAACCAAAACTCCGAATTCCATTGATATCCACCAAATATATTTGCTATTTCTTCGTTCGATTATAATAGTGGACATATGTAACGCCGTAATTGCAAATTCAGTTATATCAATTATATACATAAAATAACCCATATTTTAATTCATCAAATTACCTGAACAAAAATATCAAAATCCGAATGTGACAATGGCCATTCAAGCCATGGCCCCCATCTCTCGCGTGCTCCATCTTCAAAAATTCCAGGTAAAGAAGCCACAATAGCCAGAATATCTCTCCGCGTAGTCACGACTGCCCACCAACTTGCCGGACAAAGAACATACCTTAATAGACTCAAATAGTGAAGGTAAATTACCATCATAGGAATCTCATGTTCTCGTAATCTCTTAAGATATTCTCCAGGACAAGTAAACGGCCACGCGAGCAAATATCGACCGATAGAGCCGCCCATCGTGCTCACAATCCAATTATCGCTCGTAGCACTAGCTGCCGCCGCAGTGGTCTGTAAAGTCAAAATCCTCTCAAGCACCATAATCGGCCGACTGCAGAATCTAGCAGCCGCTTCTCCGTAAGTACTTTCGATCAAATCAGCGAGATATCTAAAGTATGGCTTACTCAGCGGTAAAATGTCCCAATTTAATGACCATGATTCATGTACATCGATAATATTTATCCCGAGGGCTTCAAACTCGCGCATAAATGCACCGATACCAAGATGTAGTGGTAACCATGTATCAATTGACGTTATTGTCTCTGGTGGCTGTCGTCGTCGATCGTTATTGCTGCTACTCTCTCCGCCTTGTTGCCGCGCTGCCTCAAGCTCAGCTTCTTCAAGATCAAGTAATACACCACTTCCTTCCGGAAATGCAAATCCATCAAGTGAAAGCAAAACCGAAGCAAAAAGCGCAGCACGCAAAAGTTCAGAATCTTTGGTATCACCTGCGATCGCGCTCCGAAAAAGCTCAAACGCATGCTGTCGATAGTATACACAGAGTGCTTCGTAATGCGCACGTAAACTTCGACGATGAGCTCGTTGGTCCTTTGTTTCTGCTTCTTCATTACTGTCGCCTCCAAGAGTGGGTCTACTTGCTGGCGGACCAGTCGCAGTCACTATAATGTGCGAACAGACGATAGCAAGATTAGAATACATAAGAAACGGATACCGGCATGCAGATGCAGATGCTTCTTTCATCCACATTTCACGGTTCTTGCTATTCTGCAAACGCGTTAACGAAGGTAGAACGTTCACGAAGTAATGTACTAGAAGAGAAAGATGCTGCATATTAAGCTCTTGTTGCGCAGAGGCTAAGGCCGCTGCGCCTTCAGCAGCGGAGGCGGGACTTGTTGAAGCCATCAGTAAACTAGGAATCATTGAAGGTATAGCATCATTTGTGAGAATTCCAGGGTGAGTTATAGCGGTAGCAGGGCCATTTGAGGAGTAAGCAGCTGAATCTTGCGCGTATTCGCAATGTGCGCCGTGTTTTTGACAGTTTTTACATCTGGGTCGACTTTCGTCACACTGAATGAAAAAATAAGATCAGTTACAATAAGATTACAAGGGGAAAAAGGATAGCAATGTGAGATGCATCGACCGACCTTGATCTTGCGCCGTTTACAAACGAAGCAACCTGTACGAGACTTGAAGTGCAGCCTTTTCTTCGATCGACCGTCGCTGCCTTTCGTCTCTGTGTGAGAATCACTTGACTGCGACATATTATCCTTACTTTCATCTTGGCTCGAGAAAGACTGAGGAGCTGGGGCAGGTGATACAGGTGTAAGGATGGATGAACTGCCTGGCTCTGTGGTTGAAGGCGTTGCTGTAGTTGTAGGTGACGAAATCAAGGCCGATGCCTGTTGTGTCGCTTGTGCGGGTGAGCCTATTGGATAAGAAGCATAAGCTAGCGGAGGTGGAAGCTGTGGATGAGGAGCTGGAGGTGGAGGGGCGGACAAGTAAGCTGTGATTGGAGGTAAGGTGTAGGATTGCTGCTGCTGGTTCTGGGATCACTGCATTAGAAACGAACTAGAGGGAGCACAACAGAATTAGAAATGACAAACATTGCCAGCCACTAACGGAGGGATCGTCGGCATCGGCTGTCGTAATTGAAAGTATTGGTGATATTCGTACTGTTGCTGTTCCATTTTAGATTGCTGCCTGATATACTGAAGGCGTTGCTGAGCAGCTGCCTCTTGCTCAGCGGTCGTCGACTGAAGATCACGGGCACTCATTTAACCAGTTATAGTCAGTCACGGCACCTTACAACTTCTCGACCCTCAAGTTCTCGAAAAACTATCAAATCACTGTTGTGGTTGTTTAGCTGCTCTGAATCTGTAACCTCGGGTCCCATCAATGCATCCCGGAGGATCATTTTGGGGTTGGGGTTTAGAGTCACGCATCTCTCGCCGGACTTAGCACTCGAAGAAGCAGTAGAGCAACAGAGCAACAGAGCAGCATTGAGATATTGTGCTGTTGTTTAGAAGACTCGACTTGATTATTGAAATAGTTTTTTTCGAAATTGCTGTGCAATACTCTATTATATATGAAGCTTATTGACTAGTATTAATACTGCGCCCTGTTGATCTGACATCAGAAACTCGGAAATAAGCATGACTCGCGCTAATTGCAGCTTCTTGACGGCGCAAACACACAAGCACGACAAATTACACATAAACCACCCAATTGACCTCTGAGGAAATAGCAGCTTGCTTGAAGAGAAAAAGTGACATGGCCTATCGTCGTCGAATCCTTGCCATCGGCAAGCCACGCTTCGCATTCACCGAACTTGCGGCCCTCGAGGCAGCTTACGACATCGATTTCATCGTCCCTACCGACCGTGCATCAACAAAGGCTGCAATTGCAGCCACTTGCGCTAAAAGACAAGTTCCTTATGATGCCTGCTTTTGGCTTTTCGGATGGACTCATTATCGCCCTTTCGACCGCGACCTTCTCGCTCCAGTTCTCCCTTGTCCCATGTTTGCTGGCGGCGGGGCAGGTTACGATGCTGTTGAAGTCGACTGGATCTCTGCTAATGGAGCGTGGTATACAAATACTCCTGGCACTCCAACAGTCGGAACCGCTGATTTGCACGTCTTTCTTGTGCTTGCAGCTTTGCGCGGAACTTCCTTGGCCGAGAAGACCGCCAGAGCTGGCCGCTGGCGAGAAAATCTCCCGCTTTTCGACGATCCTCAGGGAAAGATACTAGGGATCGTGGGTATGGGAGATATTGGCCAAGAGGTTGCCCGCAAACTACGAGTTTTTGATATGAAGATTCTATATTTTAATCGTCGTCGGCTTGAAGCTAGTGTCGAGAACGAATTGGAAGCAGAGTATTCGGAAACCCTTGATGGACTACTTGCAAATTGTGACGTGCTTTCGATTAACGCTCCTCTTACGAAGGAAACGCGACACTTGATTTCTGATCGCGAGTTTTCGATTATGAAGGATGGTAGCTACATTGTCAACACTGCACGCGGTGCGATAGTGGATGAGAAAGCTCTAATCAGGGCATTAGAGAGCGGCAAGATTTGTCGTGCTGGTCTTGATGTGTTTGAAACTGAGCCTGAGATTGATGAATATTTCCGTAAAAGCGATAATGTGACTTTACAACCTCACTATGGAGGATTCTCGGTGGGAACAATTAGACGGGGAGAGAAACTTGTGCTGGATAATATTCGACAGTTTCTTGAGACTGGAGAGCCTTTGACGCCTGTGAATAGAGCAGAGAGGGAGATGGCATTCAAGAAGTAATTTTTTTATTTAGAGTACATAGAATGAGACTGTAGTCTTACCGCTCTTTGGAAATATGTTCGATTATACTCTGCATATTCGATGGATCGAATACAGATGATCGTTTGATTGAATGAAAATAGGTTCAATATTATTGCAAACTGCCCTAAGCCAATGACTGATAAGCGAACGCGAGCTCGGAAATATACATGAGAAAATTATTCTGTTTCTGCATTCTGGATCTCTGGAATCAAAAAGTTCTACTCTCGGAACATTTATATTCATTGAGTAGATAATGATATTAGGTCCGTTCTTGTTTTTAATGCTACCAGAGAGAAAGCTAGCGCAATGGGAAGAGGCGACGACGTCGCGGCAGGGACGACTTTCGTCCTCCTCCAGATCTCGCGCATTCAGCGAATTGGCTTAAAGGCTCGGACCATCGTTATGACCAGCCAAGCAGATACGCAATTACATTGAGGGTCTATTGCATTAGCCCATAGGACGTAGAATGAACGTCAGAGGTTGCGACGCGAAGATACGCGTTCAATATATTGAACAGGTGTGGATGATGCAGATAGCAAATGCATCAATGCATAACGCAGCAATGAAAACTTCACAATTAACAAAGCCGTCTACTGGATACTTTATGGCAATCGTAATCAATCCTGAGAGGCTCCTTTGCTGTTCGCCATCTGGCAGCGTACTAAGGCGCGTCATCGACGGCTACGAGGCTGACTCTGGGAAACAACCCGAACACGGACAGCAATTTCCGAAAATGGCATTGTTTTGCAGGACCTGAATAGCATCTGCTTCAAATATTGCGCAGCCGTGTAATTCAGAATTATATATTAAACTCGCAATCCTCCATTTTCTCTGATGTAGATGTCAACGCTGTACAGCGGCAATGCTTGGCTTAGTCATCAAACGAAGGCTCGTATCCGGCTGACCGCCTCCCGAATTCTCGGAGGGGACAGCCATTCTTTGTATACTTGACTATTCGCTCACCGCGCGACGACGGCTTGACAGCCAGCAACAACTTATCTCGACATCTGCTCTTTTCGCCACGCGCGAGCCGGTCGTTTCCGCGCCGAACCCGAGCGCTACCGCGATGACGGACGACAGCAACAAGAACTCGAAGCGCAAGCGGGCGCAGATCTACCAGGACTCGGCCTCTGAGGCAGAGACATCGAGTGACGAGAGCACGAACGACAGCAGCAATAACAACAGCAATAATGACAACAATAATAATAACAATGATAGTAGCAATAGTAGCGGAAACAGTAACGGCAAAAGACAGAGCATGAGCAATGACGACGGACACCTACGGAGCAACGGCGGAGCAAGCGCGCCGACCGCAATCGAGAACCTGCTCAACCAGTCCGCATCTTCTATCGGTCGTCGTTCACACGTCAAATCTCGAAACGGATGTTTAATTTGCAAGCGCCGGAAGATCAAATGCGATGAAATGCGTCCTCAATGCCATAATTGTGTGCGGCACAACGTTTCTTGTTCGTTTGCTGGAGCTGATTCTGCGGTTTCGCCGACTTCGGGAATTTCGTCTTCACCTGTGGCGGCTCACGCGAGTCCTATTCCTAGTCAAATGCGCCAGTTTACGTCGATGCCCACAACATCATCATCATCGACATCGTCGTCGTCATATCAACGTCAACCAGTACCTGTCTCGATTCCAGTTCCAGGCGTACTACCCGGTCTCGCAACGCGTTTCATCATGGGCGTATCCCCAAATTCTTCTTTCGCAGCAGGTCTCTCCGCGCGCTCGTCAGCGACAACGTTCTCGACTCCGCCTTCATTCGACACAGCATCGAATGCCGGTGCAGCACGAAACGCGAATGGGGAAGCACCAAACTTGACTGCGATCCCATCGCCTCATACGGTACTCGGTCAACCATTTGGCAACGCGATCGCGACACAACAGCTTTCATTGCTGACAAATTATATCCTTAATACTTCCAAATCTCTCTCAAATAATTTTAACCCGCGATCAGTTTATATGTGGACTCATGAAGTTCCTGCTATGGCATGCGAGTTTGATTTTATGATGTACTCGATTCTCGCACTATCAGCTACTCACTTGCAATACCTTCGCGACGATTTATCATATGAAAATATTGCAGTGTACTACCGTCACCGCGCAATCGAGTCATTCCGCAATAACATCCTTACAGAGGTTACAGAGAAAACGCCAACGATGCTCGAAGCACTCATTATAGCGGGCGCGCTAGTATCAGTGGATGCATTTGCTTACGTCGAGATTGGAGAATATGCGAATCATCGAGTTGTAACTCTCGATCGATGGCTGCCACTTTTATTGGGTATTAAAGCTGTCGTGATTGAATCTGACAACATGAATGAAACGCATGCATCATTGCATTGGAATCCGCATATTCATTTTTTGCCGGTTGGTGAACGGTCTTTGCTTTATCTATCGAATCTGATTGATAAACGCGCAACTGAGCTTAACCAGAGAGAGCTCACGTATATGTGCGAGCGACCAGTTCGCGTACTGGAACAACTCATCACATTTAATGATACAGAATTCGTCGAGTTAGGCGCCGGCTTGATTCGTTATATTATGACCTGGCCATTTGTTTGCTCAGATGAATTTATTCAGAAACTTAAGAATTATGAGTTAGTCCCACTTACAATTTACGTGCATTATCTTGCGGTTATGAGTTTTACAAAGATGTGGTGGCAGGAAATGAGGGTTAAGAATGATGTGAGAATGATTTGCAAGATTTTGGGAAGGGATTGGGAGCCGTGGTTGGAGTGGCCGCGGGCATATTTTGATTTTGATTTGTGGGGCGACGATTGAGAAAGGTGAGTGTACGCTGAAACTAGCAGTGGGTGTATATTGTGTTTTTCTGGCTTTATATTTTTGGTTGAATTCTGATTATTCTATATTTCTGTATTGCGATTTACGTCGTTTTGAGCATTTTTGCGGCTAATTCACGTACATAGATATGAAGCAGCTGACTACCCGCTATCTTGTCTTATCTAATCGTGAACAAAGAATTCCGAATCTGTGACTCAGCATCAACATAAGCCTAAGTCACCGTGGCGTGCGGCGGGTGGGTTTAGGCTCATCAACGCTCATGCCAGAGGTCAAATTAGAATCATCATCTTTCGCTCTTCGCTCCCAGAGACAGCCCGTCTACCTCATCTCCGACGACGTCGGCGACGCAAAAAGAGTGCTCGAATGCACTCCTCGTCATCGTCTGCTACCCCGCCGGGCTCAGCGAGCAGCGAACCCGACGACTCATTTGCCCAACTTCTCCACCAACGGCCAACCTTCTCAGCCGGCAACTTGCGCTCGGTGTCTCCGAGCGCAGTTTCTCGCTCTGTAGGCTCAGATGTTCGAGATCAGATTCATGTCTTTCGAATAGCGCAGTCCGGAGGATGTGCTTTGAATGCTGCGGCAAGCTCACCTATGGCTTCAGAAGTGCCGAATTCATCGGCTTCGGCACGAGTCCCGTCTGTCCGACGAACAGTTCAAGCATGCGAACGCTGTCACCGGCGGCGAACAAAAGTAATTTGCCTCCCTCCTCCTTTCCTTGTTTTGCAAATTTCGGTGGCTATTGTTTTGCTAGTGCTAACCGAGGTATGTCAAAACAGTGTGATGGCAAATACCCCGAATGCTCAGCTTGTGTTAAAGCGTCGGTGCGATGCCAATATGGAAATAATCGTTCAGGCGCGGTTCTTTACCCTCGCGGTTACGTTTCAGCACTTGAAGAACGTATATCATGGCTTGAGCAGGCTATCAACAATGATTTTCCACAACTTGAAATCTCTGAAGTGCCTACTAATTCACGTATCCACTTTGCTAGCCAGAAAGCTTCTTCAACTGAGGAAAGCCAACCGCCACAACAAGAATCGCAACAGCAGCAGCAACAGTCGCCTGGTCCAAGAGAAGAATATCGCGTCGGTCCAGCTCATTACTATTACGAAGCCTTTCGAAATCCGACCGAGACAATGGACGAACTCGCAGCTCATATAGGATTTCTTTCGCTAGGTAGCGCAGCAGAACAGAGTTCAGTCGCGGTCTCTGATGCACCTGCTGAGCCTCGATTTATCGGATCTTCATCTGGTCTTGCGATTGCTAGTCATGTTAATTTGATTTTACGAGAATTTGGTATCGAGAGACCTGCTACACCGACCGCGGCTGAGATGAGAGGAACGTACCTGAAGTCGCGCGATGATGATAGCATTCAAATAAAAATTGAAGATAAATCTATCGGCACAAGCACCATCGAGGACAGCAATAGTGATAAAAATGACGCTGTACGACAAATTCTGGAAGAAAATTTTTGGCCATCATATGAAGAAGGTCTTGCACTCGCAACAGCCTGTTTCGAAGAAATGATTTTTTACCCCATTCTCAATAATTCTACGTTTTTGGTATATTTAAGCAACTCCTATCAACCATCAGTAATGGCTACACTACGCTCTATTCCGGCCTGGCGACTTACTTATTTTCTTATATTAGCTATTGGCGCAGCAGCACTTGGACAGCGAGAGAAGCAGCGGGCGTATTTCGCACGTGCGATGACGTTTTTAGATCGAACTGTTCACAGAGATAATATTCGAACACTGCGCTCGTTAATGCTTATTAGCGTATATTCACTTTATGACCCTGAAGGCGCATCAGCTTGGCTTTGCGTTGGTACCGCGATTAGAATTGCGATTGCGTTGGGATTACATCGGCAGTCTTCAGGTTATAATCTCAATCTAATTAATCAAGAGATGCGGAAACGCGTGTTTTGGGCTTTATATTCGCTTGATAGGGTTATCTGTACTGTTCTAGGTCGTCCTTTGACCTTGCAAGATCGCGATATTGACGTTGCGCATTTTCTAGATTTGGGTCAAGATCCTGAGCTAGCAGGTGGCGATAACAGCGGAGAACCTGTGATATCTGATATGGCTATTGCATTGCATATGGTTCGTCTTCGGCAATTATCTGCAAAGATCCTTCTCGCCATCGATCACCGAATAGTACCAGTACCGCCGCCAAGCGTTGCTGTTGAAGATTCTGCTTCACCTACGGCGATTCTTGAACAACTTCATCAAGAACTAGATAATTGGAAAGCGTCTATTCCTGGAATTACTTTCTCACCTGATCGTACGCGTATGAGACTTGAAATTGAATATCACGAGCATTTGATGCTTCTTTATCGTCCTTCGCCTGCATTTCCGACTCCGGATACCACAGCAGCTGTAGTTTGTTTGAATAGCGCATCAACAGTAATTGATCTCTACGCACTTCTAACTCGTTCATATACAACCCACCCTCCTACATTCCTCAATCTTCGAGGGATTTTCATTGCAGCGCTGACACTTTTATGGGCGCATTTTGTGTGTGAAGGATATAGATTGCAATTACTTTCAACAATAGCGGTTATAATTAATTCAATTGAGACTGCGAAGGCGAATTTACAAGATGGTGCAAGGACTTGGGCATTTGGAGCACAATGCGCTGAAGTTTTAGAAAGGTTTTTGGCGGTGTTGAATCATTTGGAAGAACAGCAGCGACAACAACAACAACAACAACAACAACAGCAACAACAACAGCAACAGCAGCAGCAGCTAGATGCTATTGTTCCGCAACAGCAAGGCATTTATGTGGAGGGTGTTGAACAGTTGTTGCAGAATGTACCATTTGATGTTAGTAGATTCTCAGGATTATTCTCAAATGGGTCATCGCAGCAAGAACAGCAACAGCAGCAGCAGCAATTCTTCTACGACCCAAACACCGCTGCCACTTCAGTTTACTCACAATTCCCAACTGATTCTCATGGCAGTACCTCGACTACAGCAATGGAAGGAATGTCCGATCAAGAAATGGAGAATATGATGATTGCAGCTAGACGCGAATTTGAAATGTATAACGCGCGATTAATTAATGAAGTATTTGATGCTCGCAATGACGTTGGAATGAGACAGAATGATTACTACTAAGGCCGAGTTCAAGGATGGGCATCTGGAGAGCGAGATATCGGTGTATGATGGTATATGAGAGATACTTGAATCCAGATACTGCAAGCGGGCACGACCAAAGAACACTTGGGGGGATTCAAGAGCCAAACATTTGCGAGTTGAATGCAACTATTGCTTGCACACAGGCGTTAGTACGGCTGGCTAGTTGAATTTTGGTGAGCTGGAGAAACTGCTTCTCTTGTATTTCCTTTTGTCTCTTTCTCTCTCTCGGTCCAATCTCTATTGTATTATGACTTATTCTACTTTGTATGTATTTTTTAATTTGTTAATAGATAGACGGGAATATTGGGGATGTTATATAATATTTTTGTGATACTTGATATATATAATCGTAGTCGTGCGATATATTTCTCGTTCAGATCCTTCAAGTAATTTAATTGTCTTTCCTGATGCTAAATTACAAGCCAATTTAACACTGACTTTTCATTATTTCGAAAGAAGCAAATTGGACACGGCACTAATACGGTAATTAAACGCTAAATTGTGGAAAAAAAACGCCGATTAATTAAGTACTGAATTGAATTTGAATAGATTAAAAAGAGAGCTGCTGTCAATGCGCGCTTATGCGCTTATATCTGAATTAGGAAAATACCCACATTGAACTTTGTACCCAAGACTTCGTCGGGCGCGAAGGATGGGGATTCTTATTGAACCAAAATTGCTTAAATCAATCTCCACAATCATATTGAACTTATTATATATATATAAGATACTATAGTGCCGATATTTCCAACCAGAAAAATTCCAAACTGTGAGAAATATCAAGTTAGAGCACTACTATAAAATATTGAATCATACATGTATAAGCCTCGGCTCTCGGATAATCACGACTTCTTACCAATAAATTAATTAAAATTTCGATTATGGCTACTCCAACCGAGCTCAACCCGACTTTAATGACGACGCAGAAAAGCGTCTTTATAGCAAAACGCAGCCTCTTGGAAAAAATCTAGTTACATTGTGCCATATAGCTATATGATTATGGTGTTGAAACAGTTTCACCCGCTGGGAGATTACTACTGCTAGCTATACTAGCTCATGCATCTTTAGGAAGCAATCTTAGTTGCTCTGGTCGCGCCAGGAAGTTCGAGCAGACGCCCAAACCGATCAGAAACTGGGTACTCATCTATGACGGTTGTAACTCTAGTACCTCTCCCCACCCGATTAGGAATCTTTCTCGTGAGCTGTAGACGAAATAGGAACAGACCACGCATTCGTGCTATGTATGGAGATCGCAATGCGGGGAATCTGAGATTATATGATGATATTATATAATTTCGCCTGGGACGAATCAATATTATATTTGGAGCATGTAACTCAAGCAGCACTCTATTACTACCCTACAAGTGTAGTTCGCGGACCGACTGATGAGCACACTAAAAGGGACGCCTTAATTAGGATATACTTTCCAAAAGAAGATTAGATAGAGAGTTAGATAGAAATTCTAAATAAATGAAATGCATTTGTGTTGTTGTCCTAATATCATACAATTTATGTGTGATCTTCGTCGTCTGATCACGTCCTCCCGTGCCAATTTACACATGGACTTAAAGCAAAAAAATAATGAAAACATAAAACGCACCGCTATGGTATTAAAAACAATCCAGCCAAAATATGAAAGCCAATAAAACAAAAAAACAGCAATGAAATGCACGCATGCCCTATGTAACAACTCATTCGCACCAAACTTCTTTCATTAGTTTTCTTGCCTAGTTTTGCAACGTAGGCACGATCTTCTCTATTTCGCCGACATCATTACGTCCAGCTTGTTGATTGGCGGCTTTGCTCTTATCAGCATTCTTGCCCTCGCCAATGATGTTTAGCAGTCTAGCGCAGCGCTGGACGTTCTCAGCCATCAATGAATTCCGCAGCTTGATAACTGTGTCCTTCTTCTTTTGCCATTCAGTAGAAGGTAAATGGCCGACCCGCTGAAGAACTTCGAGTTCAGTCTCATCATCTCCTTGTAGCCACACTGCATCTAGAGGAATCTGCGAATGAGCGTTGAGGAATGCTTGAGTAGCAATCAAAGGAGTTCCAGCAATAACACTTGTAGCGACAGTAGATGAAGCTTGAGATTTGAGGTAGTGCTCATTTCCAAGAGTAGGAATAATGGAGACACCCTTGCTTAGCTCCTCAAAGTATTCAAAGAAGTTGAGATTAGTGATAAATCCAATCTTGGGGTTCATAGCAGTCGCAATGCGAGGGATGGGACCAGATCCAAGCAGGCGAAGATTGATATCACACTTGAGATGTCCATACTCAGTAAATATCTTATCGTAATTTCTGCGCTCAGTCTCGAACTTGCCTGGAATGACGGCAAAAGGCTCGTTCGAGTTGAAATCATGGTTGGCAGGAATCTTAAAGTCGAAAACTGGGTGGAAAAGAAGAGGACGGTAGTCGCGGCCCTCAATGTCAAGGAAGCGAGGGAAATTGCCACGGATAAATGTATGAACGTGGCGAGAGAGAGCAGCAAAGTGCCACTGATCACGACGAATCCAAGGACGCATGTAAGAAATCTCATTGGCGTACTGCTCTTCGTGGTGAAAGTCCCAGAGATGTGCCTCATGGACAATGCAAATCACGTGAGCGCCTTGGGAGAGAAGAGCAGTGAGGGCAGTCTTGCCGATGGCCCGCATGTCCTCAGGACAAGTAGTCATGAAGATAATATCAGGTGAAACTCCGATAGTGTCTAGGGGAGTAGTATTGACGTCGACAACGGGCAAATCACCACGCTTGAAAAAAGAAAAGAAAATGTTAGCAAAGGCGCATTGTCTGCACATAGTTTTGAAAGTAACAAAACATACCTCAATCTCGACAGCGTTGCGGAGACCCCACTTGTTCATTCCCTCCTCGGTCGAAACAAGGGTAATATTGACGTTGTCAATCTTCTTGAAAGCCTCAATCATTGGGACGAAAACCTCGTAGTGGTAGTTAGGAGTGTTGACCAACATGACGTTCATATGGGAGCCGACCGATGCTCGCTCGAGAGGCAGATACTGGGGAGGAACATATCCCTCGGAGATGTCAGACTGCGTCAAGACATCGTCGGACGAAGTAGAGGTCTTGGAAATAGGAATCTCGAGCGAGAAGAGGTTGTCCTTTGTGATGGCACCGTAGCGGTGGAATTTGGCCACAAGGGTAAGCAAGTAGACGACGACTAGGACCTCAATGGCTAGTCGCAGCTTAGACTGGAAGCTCCAGCCTTTGGCCTGGAATCCCGCGACCTTGCGGACGGCACTCTGTACGCGGATCTTAGCTGTGGTGTAGAGGGAAGAGGGAGTGATTGCCCATTGGGGCATGGAGATGACGAGGAGAGGAGCGGCGGCGGCGGCCGAGGTGTCCGAGGCGAAAGAGACGGCCGAGGGTGAGGGCGAGGGCGAGCGCGTGGACGGGTCGTCTCTGTATTGGGGTAGCAGTGGCGAGGAGCTTGCAGACATTGCGAGTATTCGAGGGCGAAGGTGCAAGAGAAGGAGAGTGGGAGGATTGCAGTGAGGACTAGCGAAAGAGGGAGAGGACTGGCAACGGGACGGCGGCGAGGGCAATATATATACACATATATATATATATATATATGTGAGGCGCGAGCCGTCGCCACCTTGGGGAGGAGGGAGCGCGATCACAGAGTGGTCGCGGATACTTGCACAGAGGTTCTCGTAGACGAAGTCGCAGTCCAGAGGAGAGATAACCGACGAAGCGCAGAGGTACCAGATACGTCGAGCAAAGGTACGTGGGAGGCTACTCGCCCGAAGCGGCTAGCGCGCAGCGTGCACGCGGGCTGGTTCACGTGTACGCCGCACGTCAGGCTACGGAAGAAATATTGGCCCGAGGTGGCCCATGCTGATCCTACATGAAGCCCTCTGGTGCGCTCATTTGCGAGAGCCCAGCGATCGTCCGAACGAGAGATCCGAGAGCCGATGACAGCGATCGTCGCTGTTGCTATCACTACCGTTTGTTGGTGGGGGAGCAGCAGTTTACGGACTGAAGTGAAAAAACGGTGGGCTTGCGAGCCTGGCATGCGAGGGATGCGGAAGGAGGGAGCGCCGGTCATGCACCGGCCCGGCTACGCTAGAGCAATCCATTTTTTGATTTTTATATAAGTGTATGCCTATTGTATGTAGTGCGCGTATTGTGCACTGCCATTCCAGAGAGACTATATTATTATTGAAGCAAGCTAATACTGAAAAATACTTAATTGTAACATGGCAGATAGATAGTGAGTGCCCCTGTTGGCAATAGAGATAGTGCGCTGAGGTTTCTGAACTTGGAAAATTTGCCGCCTCGCGATAAAAGACTTCAGATTGAAGTTCACTCGAAATTCAATCAAGATTGAGTTCGGACAGAGTTAGAATACCTCCGCTCGAATTCGGTATCGCGGCTGAGCTGGTGCAACGAAATACGAAAAGGCTTTGTAGGAGGATCATCGTACCATTGCGCCATTGCGCTTCCTTATGTCCTGACTGTCTGCTACCGCTAACAGTGGTCGCCGTTCAGCGGTTTTTGTGGTTTTTGCTGCAGAGAGCAATCATAAAAAAGGCAACTCAAAACTCAGCTGGCCATACTTCATGGACCGTTTTCGTTCACGGATTGCAGGCAAATGTCAGACATGCGGACTGGGGCTTGCACTTAACGGCCCGCTTATCGGCTGGGTGGAATATTACTGAACGAACTACTACGATTTGCTCGCCTCAAAGGGGGGAGCGTTGCCGGCGCCAGCTTGTGAAGACTGCAGAGCCTTGCTCTTCCAGGAATAGGAGAACACAGCCAACATGCCAAACCAGCTTCCAGCCCCATTGACTGATCTACGTGCGTCGGTCATCGCCGTCGCCTAGTATTGCTGCTCCTGTTCTTGTGCCTACGCCGTAATTGCCCCCCTGGCCAGAGACAGGTCACGTGAAAACTATAACTTCGTAGCAAACTTTACTCCGTCTAGGCTTCGTGACATGCCACTATAATTAGTTTCTGTCTGAGCAAATTTCAGATAAAGAAAAAGATATCAACATCGAAATGCCAGATTTAATCTGCCCTGCATTGCCGACGGCTTATAATTTTGAGTGAGTCCTTCTCGCTTTTAATGCCCTCAGCTCATTAATCAAAGCTAGCAAGCGAAAATCCCAAACGAGACCACGCAACCGCATCGCGCTCATTGGACGGCGGTCGCTCGTCGCCATGGATACGTATACACACGGCCAGACTAAGCTGCTATGAGTCGAGGCGCAAACGGCGGGCTCGCAGAATGATCAGCGCATGGTAGACCGGCCGGGCGGCAACTTTGTGCATGCGCAGGGCGTTTTCAATCTACGTCGGTGTCCGCCAGGTTCTCTACGGCGCCGTACCGCGGCGCAGCAGGTGCACTACTGCATGCAATGCGGTCAGCAATCTTAAATCCCAGATAGACCGAACGGGCAGGCTGTCGGGTGCAGTGGCCCGCCGTCGGAAGGGCTTCGGATGCGCGCAGTCGGGCCGGATGGTCGGCTTTGGAGCCCAGCCGAGCCAAGGGGCCGAGGACGGGCTATCGCAAGAAGATGGCGACCGAGCTGAGTGCGCATGTGATTTCTTGTAATGAACAGTAATAATAGTAATAGCAATCAATTAACGGCAACGGGTGCCCCGCGGTCAGGAGCGCAGACGAGCGGGAATGAAAGTGAAAGTTGGCGCGGAAAAACAAAGGCCCAAATTAACAGAAGTCGCCACAGACTTCCCGCTAAACCTCCTTGCCGAATCCTTAGTGTCTAACATTTCGACTGCACAAGCACCCGAAGCTATTGATAATTATTTAAGTATTTATTATTTATTATTTAACAACATTTAAAATCAGCGGCCAGGAATCTAATGCATTCTTTCTCATTCTGAGCCTTCCAAATCCGGTGTCCTAATATATACTGCGATCGTCGAAAGACGTTCTAGCTAGTGCCCAAATGAGAAGAGAGAGAGCCTGTGGTCTCGTTGCTGCCGGCGCGTGACTCTCGCAGCAATGCCTCATCGTGCTCTTCGCTGCTTTGAAATAGCTTTCTCGTCAATTAATTGGTGGATTAGTAAATTGGAAAGCAGTTCTTGACTCTCTCCAAACACAATTGAGGATCTGAGATACGACATAGAATTGCGGATACAATAGAATAACAGATACTACTCCTGCTCCTCTTCCTCGTATGTCCTGTCCGCCAGATTTCCCCTTCTGTCCATTTTCGGACTTGCAGCGGGCTTGCATGTGCGAACGTGCCCAAGTACGAGAAGGAGTGTGTACGTACCTAAAAGTCAATGACATACAGATCGACGGTTGATGTTCATGATAGAAGCCGTTAAATTAATCCAAGTACTATCGCACCTCCAACGGCGCCATTCTACTCGCATACGAGGTAATTGCCGCAGTCCCGTGCTAGGCCGGCGAAGCCCTGCGCCGTGCAATGGCTGCTCCCGCGTGATTCTCACAGTCCTGCTGCCAATAGAAAAGCCACTTGAAAAGAGCTAAACTTACACCTCCCACGACAAAATACGAACTTGAAAGCGAGAGTGCGAGGAATAAAAACAAGGAGTACAAACAGCAAATTGTAGTTATTAATCTACTGCGCCGCACTACCTGCGGCATCAATGCCACGCGGAGGTTGTCAAATAGTCGGTCAGGAGTCCAATTTCGTTTAGGCAGCAAAAGCAACGAGGGGCAGCAAAAGCAACGAGTTGAACAGAGTTTCTAGCTGCCGAGTCAGACATGCGATTTCGTAGTTTCTGTCGGCCATTTAAAAGTCTTGATGATTGTTCAAGTTCGACGAACGATGTTCTAGGTGCTGGTTATAGTGGTGCGTGGGTTGCGTGCACTCTGCAATCTGACCTGATTCTCAGCTCCGGTGACGGACGAACCTCGGAGCTCGGCCGCCAGAACCTTCCCGTTCTAGAATACGAAGCTCGATTGGCGCTAATGCACTCCCGCAGAGGCTTGCGAGAACGAAAACTCTATTGAGACTACAGGAGGCCTCAGCGGCTTCCACAAAGATCGAAGCTCACTATCGCTCGCTGTACGGGCGCCGTTGAACTTGATCAGCCGCTCTCATGTCTGCCCTGATTAGCGGTATCGTGGCCTGATTTTCCTAATGTAGCAGCGTTGATATTTACAACAATCTGCGGAATAAATTTTCTGGGAACTTCGCTTGGATATATTGCTGTTGCTTAAAATGAATAAAACCGTGGCTTTTTATTCGATTAAGATCGAATAAGCGGTGGTAGAGTTGCTATTTAGCTGAGCTAGCTGCAGCCTGCGCAGTTTCTTTCCTTGCCAGATTTAGTCCCCTTTTTTTGATACAATTTCGCTGCAGATTAGCCTCGAAGCTAAAACTAGACACACCGAAAAAGAAAAAGCAAGAGCTCAAAATGAAATTTTGAGTTCTTACGACCGGGGCGAGTTTTGTGAATCTTTCTCCCTGTTTCCCACCACAGCCCCCGTAAACACGAGCTACCGCTATTATACGCTAAGGAGGATGAGTCTATTCGCTACGTCTCTCAACCTTAGCTTGAAGTTATTTGACCGTATATCGCAGGCGTAGGAGGAGCAATCCTGTCAAACTTGAACCGTCCTTGCCTTTTGTGATTCTTGGCTACTGTCTGGTGGAGGGAGCAGAAGGAGAAAGAACAAGATTTCTGCATTTCAGCGCGTAACCGAGCATTGCATTGCACCAACCCTTTGATTTCGCATCAATCATATAGCAGAGACTTATGGGCTTCTGGCTTCTATACAGTTCCATGTATGGAAGGAATGTTTTAAGCGGCAGCTATGATCGCCGCCCTATCTATTCCGAAGCAATCTGGCTGACAATTCGATTCCGGAAAAGCTGATTGAATCACGTGATCTGGGACTTGACACGATGCAATCATAACCGAAAGAAACTGCAGACCTTCTTAATAGTCCTACACATTACTTGCTTGCAATTGTTAATTAATCTACGTATAATGGCCGATCTCCTTTGGCTGGCTATCTATCTTGCTAACAAATACTTTGAAGCTCCTTCTCTCTCTTAATGCAATTACTAGACTCAAGAGTATAGTTTTCTACTGATGCTAACCCGACTTAAGTCCAGGTCAGTTATAAAAAGTGCTAAATCTCGTATGTATTATAATTACTAGATTTAGAGAGAATTTCCGAGCTAGCGGTGATTCTCAGATCTAAAATCTACTTGAACGCTAAAGCGAATTATGGAGCTTAGACGACCATATCTGTGGATTATAACGCACTAATCGCTTAAGTCCGCTAGACGATATGATATCTAGATAAAACTACGTTAATAGCTTCTACTATATATGCCATGTAATATTAATCAAAAGAGATTCTAGCTGTCCAATCGATCCGGACTAAAATTAGTTGAGAGATCGACGCCGTCAACGACCGTCGATTGAGACCGAATCAGTCTACCGCAATCGGGATATTAGCCCCTATCACTAATCCTGGCCTTTCTTAGCTCACTTTAGAATAAAAATGTAGCCTGAGATTGAGAGAATAAGCCAATATATATGTATCTAGTGGAGCTCACATACATATAAAATATACTGAAGTCGAATATAGCGCAAGGTCTTTCAATTATTGGTAGCTATTCAGACCGTACAATATTTCACAAGTGCTAGTTACCAAAGATACGTATTAATTGTAATCTGGATAGAATATTTGAGTTTATATTAATGCTTGTACAAATATAATATTAGTTATCGGGCTTTGCCTTTACACACATGCAGACTACTACTACAATAATAATAATAATAATACTAATATTAATAGCAAAAAAAAAGTTCTACGTAGTTTACCAAGTTTTAAGCGACAGACATTTCAGCTAGGTGGATAACCTGTGGATCAATTATCCGATGGGATCAGAAGTACATTCCGATGCGATTGTGTATAATTTTGCACCGAACTCAGAAAACTCTCGCTCTATCCCCCGGGTGCACACTGTGGCTTGCCCTTCTTTTTAATTTTTTTAATCGATATATTTTTTTATGGAGCGATAATTAATTCTCGAAACTAGTCCAGTAAAGTTCGCATTGACTCGAGATAGCGGGGCCAGGAGACGAAAATTGGGATACCTAAATGCGTGTGCATACGCGTTCTGTTGTCAAACTTCAGCTGGGTAGCTATATTAGGCTCACTTTTTTTCTTATTCTCAATAAATATTACAAATAAGATTGAAAAATATTATTCCGCAATTGGATCAATTAAAAACTGATCTAATACCCAAGAAATTTTGTTACCGGCTTGCGTACTTTATACTACGAGCCTCATGAAAGTGAAAACAAATAAGGAAAAATGGAAGCAAAGAAAAAGGAAACCCATTACAAAAAAAGAACCAAAATAAAACAAAATTGCAAAATGACCAAAAAGAAAACCACCCGCTTAATTTAAATGATAAAACTGAATTTATAAGCTAGGACCGGCAGCGACAACCTCCTTGCTGCATCCATCCTTGTACTTCTCAAAGTTCTCGGCAAACAGACCACCAAGCTTCGAAACTTCAACCTTGAAATCCTCATGACCATCAGCCCAACTCTTGGCAGGGTTAAGAATCTCTGCAGGCACGTTAGGGCAAGTCTTTGGAACGTAAAGATCGAAGGTGTCAAACTGCTCGTACTCGACCTCGGCGAGCTCTCCAGAGTGGATAGCGTCGAGGATAGCACGAGTGTATTTGAGAGGGCAACGCGAGCCACCCTTGGAAGCAGAGCGACCGGTCCAACCAGTGTTGAGCAACCAAGCCTTAGCGTTATTAGCCGCCATCTTGTCAGCGAGCATCTGAGCGTAACGCATAGGGTGAAGAACCAAGAAAGGCTGACCGAAACAGGCGGAGAAGGTAGCCTGGGGTTCCGTGATACCGTCCTCGGTACCGGCCATCTTTGAAGTGTATCCAGATATGAAATGGTACATGACCTGTTCGTTTGTGAGCTTAGAGATGGGAGGAAGAACACCTCGGGCATCGCAAGTAAGGAGGATGATATTTGTGGGATGGTTATCAGACAAGCAAGGAATCTTAGCATTGGGAATGTACTCAATAGGATAAGCACATCGAGTGTTCTCAGTAAGAGTAGCATCGTAATAGTCAACCTCACGGGAGATCGGGTCAAAGACAACGTTCTCGAGAACCGAGCCGAAGCAGATAGCTTTGAAAATATCAGGCTCCTTCTCGACAGAGAGATCAAGGCATTTAGCGTAGCAACCTCCCTCGACGTTGAAGACACCAGTGTCCGACCAGCAGTGCTCATCATCGCCAATGAGCAATCTAGCGGGATCAGCAGAAAGAGTGGTCTTGCCAGTTCCCGAGAGACCGAAGAAGAGAGTGACGTCACCGTCTTTGCCCTCATTGCACGAGGAGTGAAGGGTAAGGACATTGTACTTCACAGGCATGAGGTAGAACATAACAGTCAAGATACCCTTCTTCATCTCACCGGCGTACTCAGTTCCGAGGATAACCATCTCCTTGTCCTGGAAGTTGATGTCGACGGTTGTACTTGAGGTCATGCCAGAGGTGAATCTGTTAGCGGGGAAGGCACCACCGTTGTAGATGGTGAAGTCAGGAACACCAAAGCTCTTGAGCTCCTCAGCGGTAGGACGAATAAGCATGTTGCGCATGAATAAGGCATGGTAAGCACGTGCGCAAACAACACGGACCTTGATACGGTACTTGGGATCCCAGCCAGCGAAAGCATCGATGACGTAGAGACGAGTGCGAGTGTTCAGGTAGTCAATAGCACGCTCGCGGTTGATCTTCCAGACCTCAGGCGAGAGCTTGGTGTTGACAGGTCCCCACCAGACATCGTCACGGGAAGTAGGCTCGTCGACGAGACGCTTATCCTTGGGCGACCGACCCGTCTTTGTGCCTGATGAGGCGACGAGGGCGCCGGCGGAGGAAATGGCAGAGCCCTGTTCGTAGACAAGAGCATCTTCATACAGCGAGGGGACGGAGGGGTTGTGTTGGATGGTAAGGGTGTTGTAGTCGATGTGAGCCTAGGACAGGTCCAATTAGTATAGGGAGCTGCGAGAGAGTCAAGACGGGATCGGATAGCGTACCACGTTGGCGAGGTGCTCCTCGACCTCAGTAGGATTCGGCTTGACGCCGTTGGGGTAGAGATTGGTCTTGTTCACTGCGGAAGACATTGTAAAGGGAGAGAAGAGGGAGGAGAAGCGGATGTGGAACAAGTCTAGAAGAGGAGGGCGACGGCAGGCTTATATAGGCGTCCTCCGCGCGTGAAGGTGATTGGCATCGTCGGGCAGGTTCGAGCAGGGCGCCACACCGTCTCCACGCGCACCCATGACCTTATCCAGCCGCTGCATCTCGCTGCATCAAAGTACGCTATGCAGCCAACAGTCTAGAATCTAATCAATGCTCATATATATTTGCACACAGCCCAACCCTTTGACAGACAAGCGCATCACCAGCGCACCCCGCTCAGCAGAACTGCCCCAGGTTGAGCAAGCATCGGATGAGTGGCCGGTGCACGCGCGCAGCGGAGCCAAGTGTGGCTGCGTGGCTGGTGCAGGATTGAGCAGGAGTCTATTCTACGAAAACGTTCCGGAGGGGGGCTTTTCGTGTCCATCCGATCCGCTCCGACGGCTTAGGCCGGGCCTTATGCCGACCTTTCTTCTGCCGCTGCTTTCAATCGATTTGCTTTGTAGAGTGGATGTGAATACTGTGGGGTGTCTCCATTCGCTCACTCCTCCTATGGACAGATCGGGCTCACTACCATCGGGAAACGCCGGGCGGAAGAAATCGGACCCCACAGACGACCCTGGCACTTAATCCGGACAAGCCGCATGAGCCGCAATGCCAAGAGCGCAACCGGGGTAAATCCACCCTAGCCCAATATTTGATGAGTAATTCTGCGCAGACACATTATGTAAGTCGATCTGAACCCTGTGTGTACCTGAGATCACTACTGCGAATGATTATGATTGAAACCTGTATAGAGCAGCACTAGGTCTGTAGAAGGACATTGTGCTTGCAGTCTGTTAGCGATCTTAGGATGGCATCCAATAACAAGCGAATAATGAGCGCCGATCTGATCGGGCGCGACTTTATCGCCGCTCTCGCTGCTTTTATCCGAGCCGAGCACCGATGCCCCCATTGTTCCTCTTCCATTGCTAGTCGGAAATGCTATGTTAAGACCAGCGATCCCGTTCATTTTGCCGTTGTATACGTGTTTTGTCATACTAGTACTTGCTGCTTATTTCTATATGCGGTATCATTTATCATCTTCTCGATGAGCCACGTCGGCTCGGCTGGCTGTATCGATCGTTTCCTCCACACTCCCGCGGCTCTCGCTCAACCGGCTCCTTCCTTTGCCGCACACTCGCTTAGCGTGCGTGAATGCAAAATGCCGAATGGTTTCCGACTAGAGCCTGCCGATCCCGCACGACGGCCACGAACCGGAATCGCTCTGCGCGAGGGAGTTTTCATTGCTCCTGCTGCGCTCCGAGACTCCTCCTTCGCTATCGGCTGCGAGGCGAGAGTCATCTTGTGCTGCGCGCGCCCTAACGCCATCCCTCCTCGGGTGTAGCGCCCCACCCCCCCTCTTGCCCGTTTTGATCACTTCTCCTCTCTGAGAGCAGGCTCTGACTGCGCAAACAGCAGGTAGCTCATGTTGACCGCAGTTCATTCTTCAAGGTGAATTTAGATAAGAATCAATAAAGCTCAGAAGGGTTTTATTAACGATATAGTCTATACCCTGCGCAATAGTTACTTCCACGCGATCTTGCATGCCAGAATACTTTACAGCGCCAAATATATTGGGTAAAAATTACTCCTGAAAAGGCTAATAATTAGAGTCGAAAATAGCTTCTTTGCTTATAGCAGATGTCAGAGACTGCTTCCACCGGATGCGCAGAAGAGGAACCCATCGCGAGCCTACTTCTCACGAACGCCACCCTTCCCCGAGGGGTTTCCTGATCGACCTGCTTGCTTTAGAACACGTGGTTTTGACATTCTATCCCGAGATTCTGACAGCGAACGATCACATCGCGACCGGATCTATATATGTGTACTTCCTGACGTCTTGGCCTCGGCTTTTTGCTCACAAACACAACCCCCCGGGTATTCTTAGCTAATGTATTACTGCATTCTACACACTCGATTATCTTTATGTACAACCCCATCTCTCGCTTATACCTTGACACCAATATGAATCGCCGCAATACCCATCGTCAAGTTCTCATACCCTGGTCCAGAGGTTTCAAATCCAGCGTCTCTAATCATCTGAGCAAACTTCTCCTGGCTTGGGAATCGCTGAATGCTCTCAATCAAGTACTGATACGAATCTCTATCTGCAGCGATTAATTGACCCATAAGAGGGATCACATTAAATGAATATTGCTGGTATATCATGTCAAAGAGAGAGAAATTCACTTTGCTGAATTCAAGGCAGGCAAAAACTCCGCCTGGCTTGAGGACTCTATGGGCTGACTTTAACGCGGCTGGAATATTGGTGAAATTGCGGATACCAAACGCAACGGTGTAGAGATCTTGTGAGTTATCAGGAACGGCATCTAAAATCTCAGCGTTTTGTACCAAAAATGAAATTCGCGATCCTTGAAGGTTAATAATTAGTTTAATCGGTCTTTGCCATAGAGTCATTCTGCGATAAATAGACCAGTAAACTTACCATCGGCATATTTTGTACTCAGCGATCTCTTTTTTCCCTCTCCTAACATATCAGGATTGATATCCGTCACCAGCACTTTTGTCTGGTGATCATTATGAACGTCAGTAGCCCAATCTAGCATACGGAACGCAATATCTCCCGTACCACCCGCGACATCGAGAATCGAAAGCGGCTCTCCCCCAGGTCTTCGACCAGGGTCGAGTTTGGAGACAAAGTGGTCTTTCCAGAGACGATGAATTCCAAGAGACATTACGTCGTTCATTATGTCGTACGACTTGGCAACTGAGGAGAAGACTTCGCCGACTGATTCATAAATAATAATTAGTCTCTTGCAAAGTGCGTAACTACTCGCAACATCCAAAATTATTCCAAAATATTGACATACCCAATATTTCTTTCTCATCCTCAGGAACATCTTTAAATCCAAAATGCGTAGTACTCCCTTTCTTTCCACCATCCGCAGCAACCTTAGGGCTCTCACTAGCTTCGGCGAGTCTAGCAGCGGAGTAGGACAACGATCGTCTCAATCGTTGTGAAATTGCAATCGGGGAATGTAATTCTCTTCGTCCGACCAGACGAGCAATTCTAGTCGCCATTCTCTGTGATTGTGTTTCTCGTTAACCTTTACGGCGCGGATTCAATTGAATGGCTAGCTGAATATGCAGTTGATCTGTCACGATATATTTACGGCCTTGTCGTAAAGCGGGTTGCAATTTTCGGAACTTTATTTTACTCAAAAAAATATTAATAAGCAAATTATAGCTTGATGACTTAGCATTCTCTCACAGACGGCATCTCTCTTTTTTAGTTTTTCTCATTCGCAAATATCTTAAGACTCTTCACTTTAAATTCGGGCAATTCTAATCCATTAGTAATCTGATACAATAAAGTACAAGCCCTCCACCAAATTGCAAAGAATAGTGCCCGTGCATGCACTAAACGCACAAACTTTATGACTCCAAGGCAGAATCAATAGCCAGCTTCAGACTCTTTACAAACTGCACAACATCAGTATGCGTATTGTACAAGGGCGTAGGCGCCACTCTAATAACGTCAGGTTTTCTTTCATCAGTAGTAATAGCATTTGCTTCCAAATAAGCATGTACTTTATCCATTAATCCTGGCTTGAATAATAAACTAAGTTGTGCTCCGCGTTGTGCAGGATCTGATGGAGTAATGACTTTGAATGGAGGGTTGGAAGAAAATGTTTCTTTAAGTAAAGTTTCAAGGAAGTTGGTCAATTGCTCGGATTTAGAGCGTAGCGCAGACATGCCATACTGCTCAAAAACTTCGAGAGATGCGAGGAGTGCGACTGTATCGAGAACGGAGGGATTAGAAAGTTGAAACGCTGAAGCTCCCTTTCCAGGAATAAAATCTATAAACAAAATTTCGTTAGTAAGATCTCATCTTAGATTTCAACTAATTGAGCAGAGTTCATACTGTTATCCATTATAAATCTAGTCTTCTTTTCATGAGCCCACCAACCAGTCAGACGAGGCCTATTAAAATTCTTCTCATGAACAAATAATCCTCCAATTCCTCCAGGACCTGAATTTAGATACTTATATGTACACCAAACTGCAAAATCGACATTCGAATCATGAAGTTGAAGCTTTAAATTGCCGGCTGCGTGGGCCATATCCCAACCTACTATAATACCAAGACTTTGAGCGTGCTTTGTGATCTTTTCGATTTCAAAGGCTTGACCGGTATAGTATTGAATACCTGGAAGCATCAATAGAGCCGTTGAGTCGGCGTGCCGTGTAATTGTGTCGAGAATATGCTGGGTTGGTAAAATGTATTCACCCTCCGGAGGTCCGATCATGATTAGTGCATCCTCTCTATTGTGACCATTAAGAGCTATTTGAGACTCAACTGCATACTATTACTAATATTGTAAGCTTAATTGAACACAATAATCAAGTTTAGCAGGAGGAGGATACGTACGTGATCGCTGGGGAATGCTTTCTCTTCAATAATGATCTTGTAGCGATCAGGAGTCGGTCTGTAAAATGCAGACAGTAGTAAATGCAAATTTGTAGTTAACGTCGACATAATCGCAACTTCTTCAACCTTGGCACCTACTACATCAGCCATGATTGTCGTAACAGTCTCGTCGATAGAAAGCCATGGTCTCGAATGTATGTGACGAAAGTGGCCATTGACTCCACCTTTTGCCCATACATCAAGTTCTTCTTGCAAAAGTTCACGAGTACGTATTGGCTGCAGACCTAGTGAATTTCCAGCTAAATAAACAGAGTTGGTGTCTGGATCAGGTATACTACTGTCTATACAAAAAATACATAGTCAGCGTGTCAGTCATTTCATGTCGCAGATGGAAATGTGATTTACTTTCTGTGATATCAGCGCGACTTGGAATAATGAATTTTGCCCGAGCAGGAGATATAGGATCCTTCTCATCAACAGACTGCGCAATCCTTTGAAAATCGTCGAAGTTATTGCATCTGTGAGGTGTTGAAGATATCGATCTAGTACTAGCTGCTGTGTTCGAGATCGAGATTTTGGAGACTCGTTGGCGCCTGCTTGTCTGCAGCAGTTTACCGCGGAAATTAATCAATGAAAAATGCTTGATCAGCATATTCAATATTAGTACCCAAAGAATGTTGAACTCTATTGAATTGCGTAGGATGGCCTAATCGTCGATTACTTATTGCAAGCAAACAAAAGACTTGCAGAAGACGTTCGAAGCATTACGGTCACGCAAATGAAAGTGATGGATAGAACGTTGCAATAGAGTTTTGGGGTTTGTTTGTGCTTCCTTCGCGTCGCGCTGTCGCGACTCGCTTCCCGGTGTTGTCAAATTCCATTACAGTCCGTTCCTCACATTTTGCGCATTTTGTTTCGCTTTCTTGATCTTATTTTAGTTTTTACTTTATGTATTAGATTTGCATTATTTGAAGTAGAAGTTGATCTAGTCTGAAGGTATATAAACTTGCGAGTCTTTAATAGCTTGAACTCCTAGTCCGAATGCTAATCCAGCTGAAATACAGAGAATGGAGCTCGCAGAGTCGACGTCTCTGGCTCATACGCTTCCGGCAAGGAGGTTGGATACTAACCTTACCTTTGATATAGATGTATTAGTTTCATATGTACGGAACGTATCGCAAGTGTTACTCGGTGCTACGATTAATGATCTTGATCAATCGATATTTTCTGATACTAGCAATGCCATTTCACAACTAGCTGCATTTGCTGGTGATGTGAATCCTGGTGTTGTGTTTGTTGAGAAGAATTGCTTGGATGGCGATATTGATGGTATGCTGTTTATATCTGTTTGCATGAAGGCTGATAACAAACTAACACGTGCGTGGTAGAAGTTCACTATGCGTATACCTTGAACCCCATGATCTCCCCATCAAGGTCAACCGTTTCTTTTTTGGCAATAATAAAACGCCCAGCTCCGATTGATACTTCTATATCTATGGAATCGCAATTACAGATTGTCAATTTGCCAAATATATTGTCGGTTGCAAGTTCTAGACAAAAATTAGAGGATAATGAGCAAGTTGGAGGTCCGGCGGGTTCACCATATGATATGCTATATTCTTTAGTACATCTTGCTATTGCTCCGTACTTTGATGCGTTTACTAGAGGAAAGGAAACTTCGTTGAGCGCTGATGAGAATGGCTCAAGAGTTAATGATGGAAAGACTGGTAAGCGAGGATGGATGCCTTTCAGTTGAGAAGAGGAAATTGTTGAATATGCTGCTAATGTAAGGATTTTTGTGAGTTAGGCATTCCTGCCACTAAGAAGCGACTAGCTGATTTAGAGCTGTCGCTACTGCATTTGCAGCAGAATATTGAGATTCCTCAGTTGTCACTGACTTTTCATCCCGTGATTCAGCGGGCCTTGGATAAGGTACACCACTAATGAATTTATCGTCAACACTCTCAAATAACTAACTCTATTGTACTAGGCTTCGAAGCAAGATACTACTCCTACATTAGATTTTCTTCCTTCTGATTTCTTAAATGATGCAAAGTTCCTCAACCAAGTTCAGGCGAACGTCAATTCGTGGATCAAATCCATTCAATCAATCACGAAAATGACACGCGACCCATCGAACGGAAGCGCCACTCAAGAAATCAATTTCTGGATTTCATTAGAAAATGTGCTTGAAGATATTGATCGACAGCTTCAACTTGATGGAGTAACTCTTACTATGGATGTTATGAAACATGCGAAGCGATTCATTGTTACTACGAGCTTCTTAGCGGATACCCGACTTAAAGAGTCAATGGAAATGGTTAAGAAGTATAACCTTTTGATGCATGAATTTCCTATTGATGAGTTATTATCCGCATCTACGCTTCAAAACTTGAAAGATGCGATAGTGCATATATTTAATCATCTAAACAGGAAAATTCGAATTTCGCCATATCCTATTAATCGTGCGCTTCCACTCGTGGAAGCGATTTCAGGAGATCTTGATGCGCGATTTCATTTGTTGCTGAGTGGGCGAAGGTTAATGCATCTTGAATATCCTGACTTCCAAAAGGTTGTATCTGTTGCTGAGGATGTATTTGCGACTTGGGATTCTCAGATTAAAGAGTTTACTAATGTTGCGCGTGAAGTCACACGTAAGCGATCAGAGAAATTTATCCCGATTCGAATTCGAGCAAGACAGACGGCGACACAAGAGCGTCTTCTTTATCTAAAGTCATTCCGTCATGCCCATGAGAAATTACAGTCTACTGTCGCTACTGTTCTTAGAGATACTCAAGATGACGGCCCTGACACTGCAGATGATGTGGTTAAAGACTTAATTGAAGCTTATGCTGCGCTTCGTGATGTTGATGTTTTAGACGTCTCAGCTGAAGGTTCTGATATTTGGGCCTCTGCCGAATCGGCATATAATGAACGCACTTCACGGATTGAAGATTCTATCATTATCAAATTACGTGACCGTTTAGGTACAGCGAGGACTGCTAACGAGATGTTTCTTGTCTTCTCTCGGTTTAACGCTTTATTCATCCGTCCGAAAATTAGAGGTGCTATTCAAGAATACCAAACTCAGCTCATTGATAGTGTAAAGGCTGATATCGATGCACTTCATAATAGATTCATTACTCAATACCCAAACTCTGAGTCTTATCAAATGGCAAAACTTCGAGATTTACCTCCGGTGTCTGGTGCTATTATTTGGGTTCGACAGATCGAACGACAATTGAATTTATATATGAAACGTGTTGAGGATGTTCTTGGTAGTGGTTGGCAACTTTATTCACAAGGTGAAAGATTGCAGAATGAAAGTTCGACGTTTAGAAAGAAACTTGATTCCCAAGCGGTTCGTGTTCTCCAATTCCTTGTTTGGCTATTCAGCATTGACTAACTTGATGCGGCTAGATTTTTGAAGCTTGGCTAAAAGATGTTACTGATCGACGAATTGCAGTAGATGGACGTCTCTTCAGTATAGTTCGTACTCGATCATTGGGAATGACTCGACTTGAAATTACAAATAATTTTGATCCTCAACTTGTCGCTTTATTTAAAGAAGTTCGAAATTTGACGTATTTGAAATATCAAGTACCGCATGCTATTAATAGTGTTTCAAAAGATGCAAAGCGAGTTTATCCTTATGCTATGAGTCTAACTAATTCTTTAAGGATATATTCTGAGATTACGCTTACTATTGAAGAACTTGGTGATGCATCTGTTTTGATGAATGAATATCAGAATTCTGTCCAAAATTTTATTTCTGCTGGTATGGAACTTGATTGGCAGTCATTTGTACGTGCGTATGATGTTAGCTCGTTGTCTTCGTATTCAGTTGATGGTGGTGCTAGCGTAGGCCCTGTTCATGAGAGCTCTCAGATTCAATTTGCAAGAAATTTAACGAATGCAGTCTCAGATTTAGAACGAAAATCAGCTATTCTAGTCTCAGTTGTTCAAATTATTCAAGAAAATTTGGAAGCATTGCGAAATTGCGAGTATAGCGCAAATAAATTCTCAACTGTTACTCAGAATATTCAAAGTGCGATTGATAAATTGAATCTTGAGAATTTCTCCAATTTGAGATATTGGGTTAGTAAACTTAATAATGAGATGCAAACTATTCTACTCACTCGTTTGAAAGAAGCTATTGCGGAATGGATTGATAACTTCAAAGGAGCAAATAAGGACGAATCGAATAGAAGTTCAGCGATTACCATTGAGATTATTATTAAAAATCAAATGATTTCACTTTTACCACCTCTTGAACAAGCTCGTTCGGTTTGGTGTAATGAGTTTCAAGAGTGGATCGCTGTTCTCTGTCGGCTGAATAGATTGGATTCTGCTCGATATGAAATGTCTCTGGATGCAAATGTGGGACCTGCGAAATCTTTACAAGAGAATACGACATTTAGCGATCTACCTAGTCTTGCGACAGCTGATATCGAATTGGCGTATAACGTAATTGAACAAAAGTTAACAGAAGTGAGAGCTTATACTACGAAATGGTTTCAATTTCAATCATTATGGGACCTTCAACCTGAGAATGTTTTCCAGATCCTTGGAATTGATCTTGATAAATGGGTTAATATTTTACAAGATATTAGAAATGCTCGTGGAACATTTGATACCGCTATGCCGTCTCGCGATTTCGGTAACATTATCGTTGATTATGAACAAGTTCAAGCTCGAATCAATGCCAAATATGATAGTTGGCAACATGAGATCTTAATCAAATTTGCAGACATCTTGGGTAAGAACATGAAAGAAACGTATACTGATCTTGATAATATACGGAAAGAATTGGAAGTTCAAACCCTTGATTTACTTTCCACAAAGCGGGCAGTTGCGTTTGTGACTATCGTTCAGCAAGCTAAGGTGAAAAGTGAAAAATGGGCAGATCGAATTGATATATTCAAGATTGGACAAATTTCGCTTGCCAGGAATCGATTTCAGTTTCCTTCAAATTGGATTTATATCGATCAGATGAATGGTGAAATGGCGGCTCTTCGAGAGATTTTGATCATTAAGAGTAAAGCTGTTACTGAAAATTTCGGTAAGTTCCGTCGGATGTCAAAGGTCTGTATCGGGTTAGGGTTTATTTCTAACTTTAATTTATAGGCACCCTGCGGTCGCGGGTATTATCAGAACACAAGCTGCTGGTCGATCAGATGGCAAGGGCAGTTTCTGAGTGGAACTCAGAGAAACCAGTGACTGGAAATATTGCACCTGAAACTGCTTTTGTTACTCTTGAGAGATTCGATCGGCAGCTATTTTCTTTGAAAGCTGATCAAGATTTGATATTACATGCCAACGATGCTTTAGAAATTGATCTTCAAGCAAATAGTGCCATTGAAGCTGCCCTCCAAGAAGTAAAGGACTTTAAGGTTGTTTGGTCTGCTTTAAGTTCTGTTTGGAAATCTTTGAATGATTTGCGAGAAACTCCTTGGGTTAGTGTGGTAGTCAGGAAAGTAAAGAGCACTATTGAAGAGTTGATTAGTACTACTAAGGAGATGCCTAGTCGCATGCGACAGTATGCTTCCTTTGAATATGTTCAAGGTGTGCTCCGTCAGTTTTTTAAGAGCATTTCACTATTGACAGATTTAAAGTCTGATGTTATGAGAGAAAGACATTGGGAGCAGATTTATCGCTCTCTGTCTCGTAAGGAGGGATTCAATCTCGGATCATTTACACTTGGACAAGTTTGGGATTGGAACCTGTTGAAGAATGAAAATGTCATTCGTGATGTTTTGACGCAAGCTAGAGGCGAAATGGCGCTTGAAGTCTTCTTAAAACAGGTAGGAAATAAATTACTATCTTGTGCAGGAACACAGTTTTGTCTAACAGTGATATTTATTAGATTCGAGAAATTTGGACTAGTTACGATCTTGATTTGATAAACTATCAAAACAAATGCCGACTGATCCGCGGTTGGGACTCACTTTTTGATCAATGCTCAGAGCATATGAACTCACTTGCAGCTATGCACCACTCACCGTATTTCAAGCAATTTGAAGAAGATGCACTCTCTTGGGAAGATAAGCTTAGTCGAATTAGTCTTTTATTTGACAACTGGATTGATGTACAGAGACGATGGGTCTATCTTGAGGGTGTGTTTAGCGGAAATGCGGAGCTTAAGAATTTACTCCCTATTGAGTCTTCGCGATTTCAGAATGTCAATTCGGAATTTTTTACTTTGATGAGAAAAGTTTCAAAGACGCCAAACGTTTTGCAGGTTTTGAATATTCCTGGAACTGCGGTATCCTTAAATCGTCTAACTGATCTCCTTGGTAGAGTACAAAAAGCACTTGGAGAGTACCTTGAGCGTGAACGTATGATGTTTCCTCGGTATTATTTTGTCGGAGATGAGGATCTTCTTGAGATCATTGGAAATTCGAATGATACAGCTCGCATTCAGAAGCATTTTAAGAAGATGTTTGCTGGAATCTCTGGATTGGTGCTAGATGAGCAAAACTCCGCTATCTCTGGCTTTTCTTCAAAAGAAGGTGAAATTGTCTTGCTTACTGAACCTATATCGTTGATTAAGACTCCGAAAGTCAATGAGTGGTTGCGGATACTGGAGCAGTCTATGAGAGAGACTTTAGCGAATCGACTTGTGGACGCTGTTCATGACTATCAAACCATTTTTAAGTTCTCAGCTCTGACTGCTGAGCAATTTACGTCTTGGGTTCAGAAGTATCCAGCACAGATTGTTAACCTTGCCGCACAGATTGTATGGTCTTCAGCTGTTGAGTCTGCGCTTTCTTTTGGTGGATCTCAACTTTCCGAGATTGCAGACCAAGATATCTTTTTGCTTGAATTGCTTGCAGGTATTGTACTGCAGGAATTGGATCGCGTTGATCGAAAGAAATGTGAAGGCTTAATTACTGAGCTTGTGCACCAACGCAATGTTGTTCAAGAGCTTATTGCCAAAGGTGCTAAATCGAAAGACGACTATACTTGGCTGTCGGCGATCAGATTCCGATATTCTGGAGAGCAGGATGATATTTTGAAGCGAATTACTGTGCACATGGGTTCCGCTAGTTTTGAATACGGATTTGAATACCTTGGTGTGCCTGATCGTCTTGTACAAACTCCACTTACGGATAAGTGCTTTTTAGCATTAACTGGAGCATTGGAACAGAACTTTGGCGGCTCTCCTTTTGGTCCTGCTGGAACAGGTAAAACTGAGACCGTTAAAGCTCTGGGAACTCAACTCGGACGATTTGTTCTAGTTTTTAACTGTGATGACACTTTCAACTTTGAATCGATGGGTAGAATCTTCCTAGGTATCTGTCAAGTTGGTGCTTGGGGATGTTTTGATGAGTTTAATAGACTTGAGGAGAGAATTCTTAGTGCTATCTCGTCGCAAATTCAAAGTATCCAACTTGGCTTGCGGGCGCTAGGTCTCAGTCAACAAGACACTGTCGAGATTCTTGGAAACCAGGTGAAAATACATCGGGACACAGGTAATATTGGAATTTTAACGGCTTTTTTAGACGAAATTTTCTAATTTCATTTTAGGCATATTTATTACTATGAACCCTGGATATGCTGGTCGTTCGAACTTACCAGATAACTTAAAGAAGCTATTCCGCAGTATCTCGATGTCTCGACCCGACAAGGAGCTTATCACTGAAGTTATGTTGTACGCTCAGGGATTTGTGAACGCGCGGGATCTATCTGTCAAGGTTGTTCCGTTCTTTAATAGCCTCTCCAAACAATTATCTCCACAACCTCATTATGATTTTGGATTGAGGGCGTTGAAGAGTGTTCTTGTTACTTCAGGAGACTTAAAACGTCGCCAGACATTGCGTGGGGATTCGTCGAAGAGTCGCGCTGAGGATGAAATTATTCTACAGAGTATACACGAGACCATTGCACCGAAACTAGTTGGAGATGATGCGATTAAGTTAACTAAGTGAGTACTTTGAATTTGATTGCTTTAATGCTTTGGGTGGAATACTGAGTGAAGTGTTAACAAATGTGTAGGGTCGAGGAAGACGTGTTTGCTGGCGTCGAATATATCCCTGAAGACTTGCACGACGTTCAAGAGCAAATCATCAAGTTTGCAGTCGAAAATGACTTCATACTGCACGATAAATGGGTTACCAAATCCTTGCAACTTTTCCAAATTCAAAATAATCATCATGGCATTATGCTTGTGGGTAGTTCCGGATCTGGAAAATCGGCAGTCTGGAAAGCGCTAGTACGTGCAATTGAAGCTACGACTGGGAAAGAAGGTGTGTACCACATCATTGACGCGAAAGTCATGTCAAAGGAAAGTTTATATGGAAGTTTAGACACTACTACTCGAGAGTGGACCGATGGCCTGTTTACTAGTATTTTGAGGAAAATTAATGATGATTTGAGAGGAGAGAGCTCTAAGAGGCATTGGATCGTGTTCGATGGTGACGTTGATCCTGAGTGGGCAGAGAACCTTAACAGGTATGTTTTTTATTTTAAAATCTAGTTGGGCATAATACTAACCAAAAAATTTAGTGTTCTTGACGACAACCGAATTTTGACCCTACCTAATGGTGAACGTCTTGCTTTGCTTCCTAATACCCGAATTTTGTTTGAAGTTGAGGATCTAAAACACGCTACTTTGGCGACTGTGAGTCGTTGCGGTATGGTGTGGCTTGAAGAGGAGACTGTCTCTCCTCTGATGATGACAAGATCATATTTGAAGCGCCTGAGAAATTTGAAATTTGATGATATCGACAGCATTTTTTCGACCAATTCCAATGACAGTGAGACTTTGACGCTGTCTCAGATTGCTGACTATTTTGAGCAAATACTGCTTAATCGTGGTCCGTGGCTCGACGACGTCTTGACTGAAGCGGCGAAATATAGTCATATCATGGAGTTTAGCGCTCTCAGAGCTCTTCAAACTCTATTCTCGTTAATCAGCGTCTCTGCGTATCAGGTTCTGGAGTATGATTCACAGCACATCGATTTCCCCATTAGCGCCAGCCAGCGCTCTACTTATCTCTTGCAAAAGCTACAGTTAAATGTCATCTGGAGTTTCTCGGGGGATTGCCCTCTTCAAGAACGCCAGATGTTTGGAGAAACTGTTTCTCGATTGGAAATATTCAGCAGTATAGAACTTCCCGTTGAGGGCTCCATCATTGATTACGATTCCTCTTTGCCTTTGGCTAATTGGGTATCTTGGCAATCTTCAGTCCCGCGGATGGATATCGATCCACACATGATAACTGACACTGACATAGTTATACCAACTATTGATACCCTGCGTCACGAGTCTCTCCTCCACGCATGCTTGCAACAGCAGCGCCCATTGCTTCTGTGTGGCCCACCTGGATCGGGGAAAACTATGAGTTTGTTCAATTCTCTACGAAAGTTTGCTGATATGGAAGTTGCCGCGTTGAACTTCTCTAGTGCTACCACCCCAGATCTCATAATTAAGACCTTGGAGCAGTATTGCGATTACAAGAAATTTCATAATGGTCTTGTACTAGCTCCATCTCAAATTGGTCGTCGGCTTGTTATATTTTGCGATGAGATCAACCTGCCGGCTCCTGATACCTATGGAACGCAGCGCACTATATCTTTTATGCGCCAATTACTAGAGCAGAATGGATTCTGGAGAACTTCTGATCGATCATGGATTACTCTCGATAGAGTTCAATTTGTGGGTGCTTGTAACCCGCCTACAGATACCGGTCGAACACCTCTAAATTTACGTTTCTTGAGACATACTTCGTTGATAATGATTGATTATCCCGGTGAAGTTTCATTGAATCAAATTTATGGCTCTTTTGTGTCTGCAGTTATGAAAAACGTTCCTTCCTTGCGCGGATATGGGGAGGCATTGACTTCCGCTATGGTAGACCTGTACGTGAGCACCCAGCGGCGATTTACTACAAAAGATCAAAGCCACTATGTCTATAGTCCTCGTGAGCTCACTAGATGGGTTAGAGGTATCCATGAAGCAGTGCAACATTTGGATACACTTTCGCTCGAAGGACTGATCCGTGTTTGGGCGCATGAAGCATTGCGTTTATTCGGTGATCGATTAGTTAGGGAAGATGAGCCCATGTGGATGAAAACGGAGATTGCGGATGTAGCGGGAAAATACTTTTTGAATATCGATATGCAGGTTGCATTAGGAGGGCCTATTCTTTTTTCCAATTGGCTTTCCAACAAATACGCATCGGTCGGTTTGGATGAGCTGAGAGAGTTTACTAATGCTCGAATGAAATTATTTTGCGAGGAGGAACTTGATGTTCCATTGGTTCTTTACGATGACGCCCTAGATCATGTTCTTCGTATTGATCGAGTATTCAGGCAACCTCAGGGTCACCTAATCCTTATTGGCTTAAGTGGTAGTGGAAGAGTAAGTCATGTTGTATATATATTGAGGATTTTTTCTGATTATTTTTTAGACTACCTTGACTCGATTTGTTGCATGGATGAATGGCCTGCGGGTATTTCGAATCAATCCTTACAAGAAATACGGTGCTGAAGACTTTGACGAAGATTTGCGTGAAGTACTTCGCAGCAGCGGTTGTAAGGGTCAGAAGATCTGCTTCATACTTGATGAGTCTAATGTTCTTGAATCTGGTTTCCTTGAACGAATGAACACTTTGCTGGCTAATGCGGAAATTCCTGGTCTATTTGAAGGGGATGAGTTTACAAGTCTGCTTTCTGCATGTCGCGAAGGTGCCAGGCAGCAAGGACTGATGCTTGACTCCGCGGAGGAACTTTATGGCTGGTTCCGAGGACAGATCGTTCGGAATCTTCACGTTGTGTTCATGATGAATCCGCCAAAGGCCGGACTCTCGTCGCGCGCGGCCGCATCTCCTGCTTTGTTTAATAGATGTGTCTTGAACTGGATGGGCGATTGGTCTGATTCAGCCTTATTCCAGGTTGCGTCTGAATTGAGTCAAACGTTGGATATTGGCATGCAAGAGTATACCGCTCCGGCAAACCTATTGGTCGCCTACCACGGGTTTCCTTTACCACCATCTCATAGACAGGCTATATTCAATGCTATGATTTATATTCACACCTCGATGAAAAAATACAATGACCGATTGTTTATGCAGCAACGAAAAATTAATTACGCTACCCCTCGACATTTCTTGGATTTTGTTGAGCAGTTTAGTCGGATCTTTAACGAGAAGCGGGAGGAGGTCGAAGAGCAGCAACGTCATCTCAACGTCGGCCTGGAAAAATTGCAAGACACGGTGGAGAAAGTTAGACTTCTTCGAGCTGGGCTTGCCGAAAAAGGAGAACAGCTCCAAATCAAGAGTGTACAAGCGAATGAAAAGCTCCAGCAGATGGTTTCGGATCAGAGAGAGACTGAATTGAAGCAGGCTGAATCCTTGCGAATCCAATCTGAGTTAGAGATTCAAGAAGAGGAAGTAGCTTCACGGCAGAAAATCGTCCGTCACGATCTTGCACAGGCAGAGCCTATGGTTATTGAGGCCCAGCAGAGCGTTAGTAATATTAAGAAGCAACATCTAACTGAAGTTCGCTCGATGACTAATCCACCTGAGACGGTGAAGATGGCTATGGAGGCCATTTGCACGCTTTTAGGGCATAAAGTGGATAGTTGGCGAACTGTGCAATCAATTATTCGCCGCGATGATTTTATATCAAGTATTGTGAACTTTGATACCGACCGGCAAATGCCTAGGGCTCTTCGGAATAAAATCAAGCTGGAGTATCTTGATCGACCAAACTTCAACTTTGAGACAGTGAATCGGGCAAGTAAAGCTTGTGGTCCACTCGCTTTATGGATTGAAGCACAAGTTAATTACTCCTTCATTCTGGAACGCATTGGACCATTGCGGGAAGAAGTCGCGGAACTTACGATTAGCGCAGAGCAAACGAAAGCTCAGGCTCAAGCGATGGCAAGAGTAATTGAGGAGTTGGAGGCTAGCATTGAGAAGTATAAGGAGGAATATGCTGAATTGATTAGCGCAGTTCAGGAAATCAAAAGTGAGATGGCACAGGTGGAATTTAAGGTGGCGAGGAGTATCAAACTTGTCAACAGTTTGGCGTCTGAGCGTGAACGGTGGAGAGTTGAGAGTCTATCGTTCGAGGAGCAGACCCGAACGCTACCTGGAGACGCCATGTTGGCTGCCGCGCTGACGGTTTACTGCGGCTTCTTTGATCAGCAATATCGACAGCAAATGCAGAGATCGTGGCAGGAATATTTGCGCCATTCTAATATTGCATTCAAGGAATATAATCCTGTTGTTGATTTTATGTGCTCGCTGACGCAGAAGAACGATTGGCATAATAAATCTCTCCCAGGTGGTGAGCTATACGAGGAGAATGCTCTGATGCTCGAGCGATCAAGTCGATATCCATTAATTATTGATCCGACCGGAAGAGCGGCTGAGTTTATTCGCAATCAGAATCCAGAATTGACGATTACAAGTTTCCTAGACGATGCGTTTGTGAAACAGCTTGAAAGTGCATTGAGATTCGGTAACTCGCTATTGATTAATGATGCCGAACACTTTGACCCAATTCTGAACCACGTGCTCAATAAAGAGTATCAGCGAGTGGGTGGTCGGATTTTAGTGCAACTTGGCCGTCAAGAAATTGATTTCTCGCCTAACTTCAATTTATATCTATGCACGCGTGATCAATCAGCTGTTTTCTCACCTGACGTTTGCAGTAGGACTACATACATCAATTTTACCGTCACGAGGAGCAACTTACTGGGCCAATCTTTGAATGATTCGTTGAAGGCTCTGCGACCCGAGGTAGATCGCAGGCAAGGAAATTTGATCAAACTTCGCCGTGAATTCAAGGTCCATTTGCGACAACTTGAGCAGAGACTTTTGAAGGCTCTTAATGATTCACAGGGAAACATCCTGGACGATGATCATGTCATAAATACCTTAGAAAACCTCAAGACCCAGGCAGCTGATATCTCGGATAAGATGGCAGAGACTGAAGGAGTGATGGCCAAGATCGCCGATATAGCAGAGCAATATCATCCCATTGCTGCTGCTAGTAGTACAATCTATGCTGTTCAAGAATTGCTTCCTAACCTTAATCAATACTATCAGTTTTCACTGGAATTTTTCCAGTCTGGATTTTTTCACGTTCTTGGCTCTGTGAAAGACATCAAGGATACGCCAGATCTCTCAAAGACCTTGAAGGAAATTGTTTATAATCTCTACAGAGAGTCATTTAAACGCATCTCGCAAGGATTGCTACACCCTGATATCCTGACGTTAGCTACCTTCTTCGCTTATGCCAATGCGAATAGCTGTGATATCTCTTTTATTGAGGCGCTGTTTGACAAAGAAGAACAATATGTTGATTTGTCGACTTCGAGCTATGAGACGCCACAACTTGTTGAGCATATTAGCAAATCCCGAATTTTCACGAAATTCTCAATCACAGATAATGACGCACTCTTGAGTTTCTTGAATAGAGCCGCCGGAGAGGAGGAAACTGGTACGCAATATGTGATATTTTTATCTTTGTTGAAACTTGACACTAACAGGTGGAATATAGATATAGATGAGGCGCTCTGCCGAATTTTACTAATGAAACTCGCTCGATCTGAGAAGTACATTCAGACTGCCAACGCTTTTATTGCTACCTATCTCGGTTCCGATTTCCTTAATTTGGGAACCGATGATATTGCATCAATAGTATCAAAGGAAACAGTTTGTTCTACTCCAGTAATTCTCTGCTCATTGCCCGGCTACGACGCAAGTTATAAAGTTGACAACCTCATCCGCGTGACTGGTACACGCTGCGTTTCAATCGCAATGGGATCAGATGAAAGTACTGCGGCGGCTGATAAGGCGATTGTTGAGGCTGCTCAGCGTGGTACTTGGGTACTTTTAAAGAACGTCCATCTCGCTCCCGCATGGCTTGAAATACTAGAAAAACGAATACGTATACTTCGACTTGAACCTTCTTTCAGACTATTTTTGACAATGGAGACAGCTGCTTCTGGAAGAACTGCACCTGTAAGCTTGTTACGGGCGTCATATGTTCTCATGTTTGAGCCCCCTCCAGGATTACGTGCGAATATGAAAGATACACTTGGTAGCGTGTCGAAATCTGAAATGTCAAGGCCGCCAGTTGAAAGAGCGCGATTATATTTCTTATTATCGTGGTTTCACGCAGTAGTTCAAGAACGTTTACGATACGGTGTTGCAGGATGGAAAAAAGCGATCGAGTTCAGTGATGCTGATTTCGAGTTTGCAAGAGCGGTGATTGATAGATGGATAATTGCAGCTTCAGGAGATGAAAGCAGATCAAATATTGCACCTGAGAATATCCCATGGATTACTATTAGGAGAATTTTAGTCGATACCGTTTATGGCGGCAAGATTGACGATGAAGAGGATTTGAAAAATCTCGAAAGTCTTGCTGCTGGTGTGTTTACAGTTCTCGCATTTGATATCGAATTTGATATTACGGCAGGAAAATCTGAGAGTGCTGTTCATGTACCGGAAAGCGGAGCTATTGAAGGGTTCTTGAAATGGGTTGACGACTTGCCAGAGAATGAGCCGCCGACTTGGTTGGGATTAAAGGCTGGGATGGTTAAAGTATGAAGGAGGATAATTGTAATATAAATGAGGATCCGTTGTGGTGTTATATATGGCATTGCTGAACGGTGCTAGTTTAATATATTAATTGCTTTTGTAAGTTTTACAGATTCACGAATCTATAATAGAATGTGATAATAAAATAGAACTTTGCAAAATCAAGCAAATTCAGCATAGTCACACTTTTGATACAACAGCCATACAGGAGATGTTGTAAGTCGGTGCCGGTGGGACTTTGAATCTTATTCGTTGTAGGCCAGAACTCTTCGGCCGAATTTTTCAACCGGTTTCATTTGCTAAGCTCTCCGTATACCTCCGAGTTCAGAAACCAGTTTATGGATAGGCTTCCAATGAAGTTCTTGTAGGTCGCTCTTTTCATCTTTGCGAAAGCAAATTAGCTGGCTTGTTGAATTTCGATATTTGGCTGGCGAATTACGCTTGTGCTTTGAAAAGAAATTGGAGGGCCTTATTTTTCCTTGGCTTCTTCTTCTTATTTCATTTGAGACGGATTTCAGTTCGCAGTATCGATACTCTCAACGCTTTTTTATTTTTGTTTGGTTCGATAGATGACCACCTTTCTTGTGATTTCATATATACATATCGTTTTTTAAGAGAAAAGAAAAGCAAAAAATGACGCGTGGTAATCAGCGGGAAAATGATCGCTTGAAGGCGATGAAGAAGCAGCAGGGTCAGAAAAAGAAGCAAGAAGGAGATCCTAGAAAGAGGCAGGAAGAGCAGGCTGCTATTATGCGTAAGAAGCAAGTAGAAGGTATGCTCTTTGTGTCTTATTATATACTTCTTGGAGAAGTAAATACTAACTGATATTGTAATGCTATAGCCGAAGCGAAAAAAGGAGCTGGGAAATAGTATTTTTCTAGGTGCTTTGGCGGTCTTGACTTTGAATCGAGAATCTAGGTTCTGTTTGAATAGACCTGTTAGGAGTGCATTGCATTCGAGTGCTTTTTTTCTCTAGATGGGAGTCGGGATGTTATGCATACTATGTTGGATAGCATGCATCCATCAGATGATAGTTGTATATTTAATGTTTAAGGAGTATTTGGAGCTTAAAACCTTTTAAATGAAATTCAAAGTAAAATATTCGCGTGCAAGTGCAGGTCAATTTAAGACTACATTGCGCGGTTTACACAAGGATTGTCCAAAAATCTAAATCATTTACGATATAATTGCATTCGTTAAGCCAATATTATTTTATCTCAGAATAATTTTGTATGCCACAGGATTACATGCCTCTAATTATCTTTCACCCCAAACACAATAAATTAAACCAAAGTAACAAGCTCTTCGGCGCTAGTAGGATGAATAGCAACGCAGTTATCAAAATCGGTCTTCGTAGCTCCCATCTTGATAGCGACCCCAAAGCCTTGCAAGATCTCAGCCGACGCATCTCCGACAATATGCATACCGACAACCTTCTCTTCTTCACCGGCAACAATGAGCTTGTAAACAGTCTTCTCCTTGTCTTCCTGCTTATCAAAGACAGCGTAGTACATTCCGATGAAAGCGGAGTTGTAGACCTTGATGTTGTCGTCACCATATTGCTTGCGGGCCTCAGGCTCGGTAAGTCCAATAGTTCCAACCTCAGGGTGAGAGAACACAACCGTAGGAATGTTGGTGTAATCAAGCTTGCGGTCCTTGAACTGAGGGCCTCCAAAGAGACGATCTGACAGACGGCGGCCGGCAGCAATAGCGACAGGAGTCAACTCAACCCAACCGATAACATCACCTAAAGCGTAAACGCCCGGAATATTAGTGTTTTGGAACTCGTCAGACTCAACCTGTCCAATCTTGTTAGTCTCGACTCCAGGGATCTCGAGTTGAAGACCGGCAGTGTTGGATCCGCGACCGATGGCCCAGATAAGGGCATCGACCTCAATCTCTTGCTTTCCATTCTCGTCCTCAACAGTGATTTGAAGAGCACCGGAAGGAAGCTTGACAACCTTCTCAAATGATTTCGACTTCTTGTGGAGTTTGACACCGTGCTTGATGTAAGTGTTCGTAATAGTCTCCTGAACCATGGGATCAAAATGACGCAAGACGGTCTCGCCACGGATAAAGAAATGAGTCTCGGTTCCAAGTCCGTTAAAGACACCAGCAAGTTCGACACCAATATATCCTGCACCAACAACAGCAACACGCTTGGGCTGGGACTTGAGAGCAAAAAAGCCGTCAGAAGTAGTGCCGTAGTTTGCACCAGGAATGTTATCAGGAACCACCGCGTATCCGCCCGCAGCGATCAAAATATGGTCGGCGGTATAGTAAGCAGTTTCACCCGAGAGTAGCGAAACCTCAACCTTCTTCTCGCCCTTTTCGCCGGCGAAGCGCGCCCAGCCAGAGATATAGTCGACATTGTCCTTGATGAGGTTACGCTCGTAAATTGCGTTCAGACGGCGGATGTAGGCTTCGCGCTTCTCAACAAAGTTGAACCAGTCTATCTTGGGAGGCTCGCCAACATCCAAGCCGTAGCTTTTGGCATCCTCGAGACGCTTGCGGAGGTCGGCTGCCTGCCACATGATCTTCTTTGGCACACATCTAAATGGGTAGAAGAAAAATTAGGACCAATCAAGATCAAGATCAATGCAATTACGCAATTGGTAATTGAAGAGCAAAGAGGTCCAAAGCCAGATTCGAAACATACCCTACGTTGACACAAGTACCACCGAGACGGCCAGATCCCTCGATAATCGCCGCCTTGACACCGTAACGACCAGCAGCACGGCGAGCAGAAGCAAGACCGCCGGAGCCACCACCAATGACGAGGTAATCGTAGTGTTTTGTAATAGGAGGCATTGCGCGCTGATTAACTGAAGCTTGAGCGGGAGAGGCCTTAGATAAAAGTGCAGTGACGGGCTGGGACGAGAGGTTTTATGAATGGCGACGAACGGATATTACGGGCGAGGACAGAGGTGACCATATCAACTGAAGCGGCAAAGCCCTGCGCCCTGAGCCGCACGATGATTCGGGCGATGTGTAAGCAGCGAGCTGAACAATCACAAACAGTTCACGCGAAGACATTAATATTGCAACAAGAAAAGGCGGCTGATTAGTAACCAAAGAAGAGGGCGGTGGCGATCAATGCAGTTCGGATCTACGTGGAATATTTATTACTATCCAATCGCCGATACTCGCTGCGCTGGTTTCTATGATTCAAGGACGCGGCAATATATCAATGTACAAATTACTGTATGGAACTCAAGAGCCTTTTGGTACTACAGTTGTGGATGTGCGACCGCGGCGCAAAGTCGAGGTCAAAAACTAGACTGCAGACTGGAGGGAGTACTCGGCTAATCAATTGAACCAGAGCATTGAAGGCGAGCAATGTCTTTCATTTAATCATCTAGCATATTTGGCGATGTAGCAACCTCGGGAATTCCATAATCGACCGCATTATCCATATCGCAGATATCAAGCCTAAGCGCATGACGTATGACGTAGAATTAAGCACACGGCAGATATTAATATTACAGTAAGTGGTCGCAATTACCGGTACCTCTCAGTCATAGATTGCAATTAGCAAAAGCACGCAGAAAGGACAAATTCAGCAAACAGTATCGCAAAGAGCATGGCAAAGAGAACGGCAAATCGCCAGAACCTGAGCAAGTCTCAAGGACCAGCCTAGCTTAGCCAGGTCGCCATCATTCGCCCATCCTCCTCCGTCGACTCTCCACGGACTGTAACAACCACAGCCCTCTCTCTCTCAGATCTTGCCAAAAAATCACAATCAGAATCAAATTCGAATCGCCGCTGCAAGATAATCCGCCGTGCGGGGGGGGGCCAACCCTAGCCCGCTTGCTGATTGCGGCCCTTCGCTGCCTGAAACTGTCTCGAGCTCCCCGCGTTCGCTCGACGACATCAGCATCATCGTCCGCCCCCGCTCCGCCATCCTCCTCCGCCTCCGTTCTCCTCTTTCGACGGGCCTCTGCAGCCGCCATGCTCCGCAAGACCTCCCGCAAGATATCCTATCTCCTTGCCTCCGACTCGAAGCACAATGGCCACACTCTCGGCGTCAACTCCATCGCTGTCGACCCAAACCCGGCCGGCGCTTCCTCCGGCATGCTCTATACCGCCGGTCGCGACGGTATGGTTATGTCTTGGGACCTCGCACAGATGAGCCTGCGCACACCTCCCTATGCTGCAATTGACGACTTGGACTCCGCCGCGCTGAACCCCGTAGCGGAGGAAGAGTCTCCTCCCGACACGTCCGCGCCTGCGCCCGCACCCGCTTCCCCCGTCGCAGAAGCAACCACACCGGCTGCTGCTGCCAATGGCACCGCAGAGAAGCCGATTGGCAAGACTGCTTTCCGCTCGAAAATACAGCTCCACACTCATTGGGTCAACGACATCGTTCTTGCTAATAACTACCAATCAGGTGAGCTTATCTTTCTGGCTGCTTTGTCGACTGACAAACTTTGCCCTGACATAATTTTTTGTTTCTTCTCTAGTGATTTCGTGCTCCTCAGATCTCACAGTAAAGCTATGGAATCCCAGAACCGACGCGCAGTCCACGATCGGCCATCACCACGATTTCGTGAAATGTCTGGCCGTCGACAGCCAGTCGTCAGACTGGGTCGCATCCGGCTCACTCGATCGCAAGGTCATCCTCTGGGACATCAATGGCGGCGGCGAAAAGCTGCAAATTGATGTCGGTAACAAGGGAAATAATCCAAAGGGCTCAGTCTATGGTCTCGGAATCGGCGGTGCCGGTGGCTCTATCATCGGCTCTGGTGGCCCAGACTCGATAGTCCGACTTTGGGACCAGCGGACGGGCGATAGTATCGTCAACTTTGTTGGTCATACCGATAACATTCGTTCAATTCTTATAAACAAGGCTGGAAATCTTGTCCTTACTGCATCTTCAGACTCGACCGTCAAACTCTGGTCCATTACCGCTGGCCGCTTAATGCACACACTTAATATGCACGATTCATCCGTGTGGTCGTTGCACTCTGATCATCCTAATCTTGAAGTTTTCCATTCTTCGGATCGCGCTGGTATGGTTGTCAAGACTGATATGCGTGGAATTTCTGAAGCGGAGGATAGTGTATGCGTTTTGGTCTGCAATGAGCATCAGGGGGTGTCAAAGATTGTTGGTTCTGGTGATTATCTCTGGACTGCAACTGCCAACTCTCGAATTCACAGATGGGTACATATTCTATCTTTCTTTTATGTTTTCTTATTGACTTTATAATACTAATTTCTTTTAAATCTAGCGCGACGTCGATACGACAGCAACTACGATGCACAGGCAGCGCCAACAGCGTCATCGTCGACGATCAAGTGCCAGCTTTTTACAGCAGCCACAGACCAACTCTCTCCTCCGACAAGCTATAGCACCGTCGCAGATTCCGTCAGCGTCAATCATTAATCTCAACGGCGGCTTTAGTAACAGCATTGACGGTGACGACAACGCGTCGGTGAATGGTAGTATTCATCGCTCAGACTCAAACTCGGCTGCCGCCGCTGCCGCTGCTGCTGCTCCTGCTGCTCCTGCTCCTGCCCCTCCGGTAATTGTTGAGCCTGCGATTCATGCGGAGCCTCTGCGTCATAATCCAGAGGAAACTATCGAGGGCCAGACTGGACTTATCAAGCACATCCTTCTTGACGACCGGAGGCGGGTTCTCACCGTCGACACTGCTGGCGAGGTCATGCTCTGGGATCTTGTCAGGTGCGTGATGGTCAAATCGTTTGGCAGTCGTAATATTGAGGATGTAGCAGATGAGATCAATACGTTTGAGACAATGACAAATTGGTGTCAAGTTAACACTCGGACGGGCCAGCTTTCGGTTGTGCTTGAAGAATCATATGCCTTTGATGCCGAGATCTACGCTGATGAAATATCAGCTGATATTCCTCCTCAAGCACCTACTCCACAAGGACCTGTTGAATTCCGCGATGATCAGCGGATAAATGTTGGAAAATGGATTTTGCGCAATCTTTTTGCGAACCTGATTGATGCCGAAATCAAGCATGACGACGATTATCGCCAGACTAAGCGTCGTGAGATAATTGAATCGCAGCAGCAAAATAGCAGTAATATGCGTCGTGTACCACCTGGTCAACTATCATTTTCTCAAATGCCGCCTATGACGCCGTGGTCTGAAGGTCCTAGAAATGCGAATGGAACTTCGTCGATGTCGCTACCTACACCTGGACTTTCGATTGGACTTGCTACACCTGCGCCTGCTTATAATCCTAATAACGCAGCTGCTCATCATCCTGTGAATGGAGATGATAAAGGCTCGCTATTACCGTCGCAATCGAATGGTGCTGTTTTGACTGATTATTTCTCTTCAGCAGTGCCCTCTCCTCAAATTTCTGCTCCAGCGGCAGCAGCTTTATCAAGTCCATCGACTTCATCTGATCTTCCGCCTACGCCATTGGCAAATGCACAGGATGGAAATAATGATTTAGATGGAGCAGATACTTCTTCACCCAGCTCGTTGATGGGTCGTTTACGATCGTTTGGTAAAGGAAGATTAAACCGTACGACATCAATTGACTCTCGCACGGTCGAGACATTTCCATCAGAATCATCAACATCATCAATTACAGCACCGCTCGCACCAGTTGAAGAACCTAAAAACGAGCCCTCGTACGACGATACATTATCGGGCGTTTTGCAGAAGATTCGGCATGAATATGATTCAGATTCATCTTATGGAACTTCTGGATTTACAGTCTCGCTTGCTAATGAAACTCCCTTTTTGAAATTACCTCCTGAAACGGCGATTATTATCTCCGAGCAACGGGTCGATGCTGGTGGTACAGTTGATCTTTATCGCGGAACCGTCGAAAGTTGCGGTAAACTAGAAGATGTTGAAATTCTAGAAGATGCAGCCCCAGGTTGGCTATCTGAATTTTTACTATTGAATAAATACCCTAATAAGGATTTAGTTAAAGTTAGTTTTGTATTGCAACCTTATGAAGATGCATTACCTGCGTTGCCTAATGGAAATGCGAGATTGAATGCGTATAGGATGCTACGAGCAAAGAAGATTTTGGGATATGTGGAGGACAAATTAGATTCTTCTGTTCCTGAAAAAGGAAATGGGAAGCCGGAGGATTGGCTTGAACTTTTATGTCAGGGACAGGTGTTGGATAATTTGTACACGCTTGCTACTGTTAGAGCTAGGATTTGGAGGCAGGGTGGTGATGTCTTGTTGCTGTATAGACGGAAGCAGAAGTAGATATTTATTATATATATTTTTATGTAACTATCACTACTTACCTTTGCAAAATTTTCTTTCATGGGTTACTTTTATTTTGGCCATGCATTGGGATATCAAAAGACATTGTTTTTTTTTTTCTCTCTAAAGTTTTTATTATTAGTGTAGTGAGGGGTTCTTCGTTACAAAAAGTCATGTCTCCTTTCATATCTTACAAAACTCAAATAGCGAAAATAGCAGATTCATGCCTCTGATTTAAATCATGATAGAATTCTTCTAAATCCATGCCATCATTTAAAGCTCTTGCAAGTTGAAATTGATGTTGTTGCCATTCTATATAAGCTACCCCTTGTAATAAAGAATCTGATAAATCATCAAGTTTGAATTTTTGAGGAGGATTCGCGATGATTGCTGATGATTTCGAAAGGGGAGCTGACGATGATGTTGATTCATTTGTGAGGAGGTTTAAAGTCCCCTTTGTCCGTTGCTTTTTAGCGTTAAACTGTAATGCTAATGGAATTGTATCCTGAGAAAATGTAACATGGCGACATGCATCCGGATGTTCGAATGATACATCTTTAGTCCATTTTTTTACAAGATCAACTTTAACCGCTTTTGACATTGCATAGGTACCACTTTTTGGTTTTTTTGCTCTTCGAACTATACTCTCATCTTCAGTCGACATCGATGAAGAAGAAGAACTAGTAGTTGGCCTAATCCAATATCCTTTCGTTCGATTTGGAAGTATATCAAATATCTTCGCATTGCATTTCCCTTCTTTTCTAAGCGTGAGTAAAACTCCATGAAGGGCGCTTTCAAACATATTTAATCGTAATGTCCATTCAATCACATTGCTACCACCACCACTTCGAAGACGTTGCTGTTCAAGAATTATTATATCTGGAGAATATTTTGGTAGAATTGTCTCGGCGAATACGGAATATGCTAGATCGGCTGCAACAGCGGAAGAAAATCGGACTGCACTAGTACTATTTGATTCTCTAGGCATTTGAGAGTCGAAAGAAAGAGATGTTGAAGGTTGAAGAATATCAGCTACACACCAAGCTGAAAGTAACGGAGGCGCAGTAAATCGAGGCAAATCTAAAACTGAATAAGAAAAATTCCGGAGTCCCAGATCAATCGATAATATTCGAAGAGGTTTCAGATTATCTTCTTTGGCTCCTCCTCCTCCTCCTTCGATTAGCGGCAAAGACGACATGGAATGTAAAGAAGAAGGAGATGAGAGTATTTTTGGGGATTTTGGTGTAAAGTAAGGAGCGATTGCGGTCGTTAAATTCGCTGCTAGTATAGCCTTTGTATGTGTGGGACCTGTATAAACTATATGTTAGCTCCACTCATTCAATTCACTCCAAAGGATTTAAAAAAAATAAGAACGCACTTAATCCACACAATCGTGATAAAGACTTTAATGTGCCAGCAGATAACTGCTGCAATGCGACAACTTTACTCATCGCAGCCATATTCCTCAACAGTCAAATCCGTTATGATTTTGATTATGATGAAGAGTTACTTCATGATAGCATTACTTGCATATTAAAAACAGCGCATATTATTGCTATACCACCAAACCGTATCTCTGTAGCAAAATCAATAACCTCCCGTCACCTGAGTTCGAATTCGCTACTGTTGATCTTGTGAAAATCGAATCGCGACTTTGAGATTCACACGATTAAAAATGTAAACAAAAGCCCCTTCAAAAGAACCCTAAGTCACGTGAACATTAATTTTTTGTGGGTAAGGGTTTGACTATGTAATAAAAACCGGCGATTGATTTTTTATTTTGTAGTTTTTTTCCTCTTTGTGGTTCGTGAAAGATTTATCTCGACACTGCAGCGGCAAACTGTAAGCTCTTTCTAACAATATTTACACTAGTTAATGTTCATTTAGGTCTTCTTCTGTTGTTTTTCGTATTAAATATACTCTTTTTTTTTCCCTTTTTTGCAATTTAGTTCAAATACGGATATATTGATTCATTGATGGATTGCGGAGCGCCTGAAGTGAGGACAGATTCACATCGTGTTTCATGACCGCTCCGTTCAATGCAATTCAATTCAATTAGCTATCCAATCCTCGCAATCATAAGATGCGAAAGCATTATTCATATAAGCAGAATAAATCACAATTTTTTTTGATTTGTTTTGAAAGCAGTCGACTCTATCGAAGATCCATTTTTTTTTATATTCCATAAATTTTCGGATTCATAACTGAGTCAAGATTGAATTGCACAACCATTTGTCCGTTTTTGTATTAGGCTTTTACTGCTCTGAGAGATTCGTTTTACGAGATTTCGGAGATTTATGCCTTTAAATATTTATAAAAAATTCGGATTGAGAGGTACATTTTTTTTCTTTTTCTTTTTGAGATATACGTTTCGTTTTGTAGAATGGCGAAGGCTGATACGAGTTGTATCAAATCCTGAGGAATTTATATAACTTATATACATTTAAAATAAACTAATAAATTAATGAACAAGAGTATTAAAATATGATTTTAAATGGGTAAATTTGGTGCAATTAAATTATTAAATATGACTAGCAAAATGATTGACGATTCGCCGATAAATAATATTGACGAGAATCATTATTCCACACGCTCACACGTTCGATTGATTCACGTCAAAACTAATGTAGGTCTCTCATCAACAAGATAACGATCATCAGCAAAACTCTTTACTCGATTACTCCAATAAATTTATGTGATAATAATGAGCTCATTAAATCACACATTACAAGCATTGGCGCCTACAGGAAAAGCAGATCAAACTACAGCCCAACAGCTCGTTTCATTAACAGAGAACGTCGACGATTATAGTATAGTCAAGATATGGGCAAATCTTTTAATTCAATACGAGGTAATTATCTCCATGCTTTATTTTGCTTGATGAAGTCTTTGATTCTGATATGAGATGAGATGCTTAGAAATTTCACGGATTAAATGGATCGAATGAGATCGAACCTGCTCTCACAGCAGCGACTACGGAGGACGATAAGCCTGCCGCGAATCTTGGTGAAAATTCAACTAAGGATAATGATGATCATAATAAGCGAATAAAATTAGATATTTATGCAGATTAGATCATTTTTGGTTTGGACTGCTTGAGATAATTATACGATATTATATTTGATAATTATTGAAAAAATTTCGATATAAGTTTTGCACTTCGAATTTGCAGTATATGATATTTCTTGCATAATAAATACTTGATTTTTTTTTGTGTAATTAATGGCCAGACGGCGATATACGAATTGAAAATAAACGATTAGAGAGTAACGATTCAAGATGAGCAAGATTACGCAGAATTTACAGATGGCGGGATTCGCAGCAGTACTTGACAACAATTGCGGGTTTTATAATAATTTGCATTATTTCAGCTGTTATATGAGGGTATGTCATTATTATAGTTGAATATCATATTCATACGTTTAGCACGACAGGCCAATCCTTTTCACATATTTACACCTAAAGCTCGTCGCGACGCGTGCCTAAAATCTCCTAATTCAGCATAAAAATAGGAATCAGTCGAACGCATTCTAATGTACATTTTTATATTTTAATTTTTTTTTAAACGGGAGCAGCTAAAAGCAGATGATTTGTATTTATTTGTTATAATTATATGCGATTTGCAATGAATTCTTCAAGGAACTTGGTCGCGCGTCGAGTCATACTTGAAGCGCGGATGTTCGTGTGCACCGCTCTGCAGCGCTATTGACCCCAAATTCCAATTCCGAGATCATAAGTCGCTCAACTGTACTTACAGGTGATTGTGATATATTGATGTTTACGTTACGTTCTTATAAAAGCCATGATAGTCATGATTGAAGAGCTGTACGTAGAGTCAAATCAACATCAGTCGGCAAGCACAAATTACCCAAGACGCCAATATACACTTGTTCCATGTATTATATTAGTTGCGGTCTCAACTAACCTTTTTCTACGAATCTTTGTCACGGTGATGATTTAACAAGTTTGAAGGCGTAACGTAACGTACGTCTAATTAAGCCCCTCCAAAATCTGCCCGGCATCGGCAAACAGCAACTATCACCCGCGCCACCCACAACAGTAGACCAAATTATAATAGAAATTGCACTTGATTGTCGACACGATGATCGCCAATGAGTTTGCACGTTGCTGGCGAACAATTCGGAGAAACAAAAAGCGGGAAAAAAAACGTCGCTTGGTCGGTCCGTCGCCCCGAAGATCAGAATTTTTTTCAATATGACGTCATACAGGATGACGTAAGCATTAAAGGTTGGGAAAGAGGAAGCGCTAGACCAGCCAGCCATCTTAGCTGCCAGCTTTTTTTGTAGCAGCAGCGCTTTTGTAGCACTACCGTTTGTGATGAAGATGAAGTGTGGAATATTGACGACGATTGTGAGGTAATAGGGGATTTATTTGTTGATACTCTTTGAATACAAGTGAAGGAATTACATCCATGACTTCTACTCGAGATCAATCAGGATCGATCGAAGACAAGAAGCAATCGCGACAATGCGATGGAATCGCAAAATCAACAGGTAGACAATGCCGACGGATGGTTGTAGTCCAAAGCTCACGATTTTATGGCAAGAGAGTTTACTGCCGGCAACACCTTTATCAAAGTCAAGAGGAAGATGATGTTAGAGGAAAAGGTCGTCAGGCACAGACTCCAGAGCAAAGAACGAGAACGGACAAGAAAAGGCAGAAAAATGGGATTTCTGCATTTATGTCAAAATTATTTCGGGCAATGATATGTATTTCATCATCTAATTCTCCTACTACGACCTCAGTAAGAGTGACAAGAAATTACGAGTTACAATTATCAGTTAACGCTCAGACAAGAACTCGCTACACAAATCTTCTATTCGCTGAACTAAGTAAACCAATCTCTTCATCAGATGAAGCCGGATATATTTACATTTACGAACTTTTACAGCCTCAACGTGAGTTGCTACTCCCCAGCTAGCTTCCCTTCTTTTAATTATGAACTAACATGAGGGATATTATAAAGAAGACAGAAAAAAATTGGATCCAAACGCGGTGTTATTGTTAAAAATCGGACGCGCTAAAGATGTTGAAAAACGAATCGAACAATGGACAAAGCAATGCTCCCACAAATTACTCCTAACCGGGCATTTTCCATCGCCGTCAACAGCATCAAGAGCAGCCAAGCAATGCACAGCAATTCATCGCGCAGAAAGATTGATCCATCTCGACCTTCGAAGTCAATTTTCAAATTCTTTAGACGATGAAGGTATCCTTGGCGCAGTCACAGCGACAGCAGATAGTTTTGGCATATGTAGAAGTTGCGGGAAAAGGCATACAGAATGGTTTGCAGTTAGAAGAAAAGATTCGCATCTTGTTGTCGAGAGTATTGTAAAGTGGGTGCGCTTCGTGGGGGTTGTGTAAGGAGGACGAAATAGGATCGGTAGAGTAAAAAGCAAAAGAAGGAGTAAATATATCGAAATAAAATAAAAGAGACTGCCAATTTTGTCGACGGGAAGAGATCCGACGATGGAGGACGTGATGCGAGGGAGCATATTTAATAAAGATAATTGCAATCAAGAGCGTTGTAGCATTAGAGCCACAGCATTTGCGGAAGGTGTTTACGCTCCGCCTTCCAGCTGAACAAACGCCTGACGTAACGCTGCGGAGGGGCGGATGGAGGACATTGCCAGAATAGGAGTTAGGACGACAGATTCTAACCCTATGGCGAAACCTTCTCCGGACGCACACAGTCTGGAGGCGCTATGTTTCCTGGTCTAACCGTCCGTCGACATCACTAAGAAGGCCAACTCGTAGCCATTTATGATTCATAGTCTATAAACAGCGTCATATGTTCATCGGGGCCGCGTATGGCATCTCTTTGAGATGCGGTAGCGGCAACCTTGTTTCCCAGTGCGACACGGCAGCACACGTGACCGGAGACATCCGGTGGCGTCCGGCGTCCACTGCGCCCGCTCTCTGCTCTCTCTCTCTCTCTCTCTCTCTCGCTGTCGGCTTGTCGAAGGATGCGCGCCGCTTCGAGAAGGCCGTCATAAGATTGCTCTCGACAGCCGTCCCCACTCAGCATGGCAAATAATCGTTTGTTCAGCTGAGCATTGCTGCGTAGACACGGGGGGAATAGTGTGACAGGCAAAGGCAATTATAGGGCAGCAGCACCGGTTTGGCGACGCGCCAGACAGACGTTAATAATGGAAAAGCACATTATATTTTATGTTTCGGCGTGTTATCCGTCCTTCTAATTATTTATCAAAAAAGCTATTTGATGTCGTGTAGGAGGAGTGTGCCCGAGCATAGATAAACGCAAGGGCCGGCTTCCGACTCGGCGACTATTAAACTACGGCAATTACTTTACATATCCGATCTGCTATCCCGACCGGGGCCAAGAATTAACGCACAAAGATCAACGCACAAAAGCGACCCACCCCCCTTCGCGGAGCAGTTCTCTTGCAATTGCCTCTTTAAGTATAGGTTCACTCTTGCCTACCTCGCGTGGCGACCCTTTCCAGCAAGAAATATTAGAATCTAGTAGTTATCAGCTATAAACTTGCATTGCAGGTTTTCAAAATTGGGAGTAATAGTCCAGCTGGCGATCAAAGCGATTTCTTGATATTCAACCATTCGCGTAAATCCGAACAAACATTTTCATTTCTACGTCGGATGCAAGTGCGCACTACAATGATTCGCCTGCTCTGAGCGCACCGACAGTGCAATTACGCTGCATTATATAGAGTTTAGGAGAGCAAATTCGTTGATCGAAGTAGAGAGCGCAGAAAAGACCCCGATTAAGGCACGAGCACCACCAACACACATTAAAACGCAGGAGCGATATTTCCGTCAACCAATAGAAAATAATTTAATAAATTGAGAAACATTAGTTTAGGAAAAAGAGAGTTAAATGGCACCTCCGCGGGGTGGTTTGTGCGCCGCAAGTTCCGGAGGGCTTTGCTGGCCCAGACGGTGCTGCGAACCAGAATAATACGTAGGCGTACGTACGTACACGAGTATCAGCGCCCCAGCTACGTACAGCAGACGAGTGGAAGCGAGGCATTGACAGACCGACGGGGTTTGTATTGCTCGAACGAGCAGTGGCGGAGAGGACGCGGGATCCGGGCACGGATTAATCGCTCGTCGGCCAAATGTGCACAGACTATCAGCAGCAGCAGCGAGTGCAAGTTCCACTGCTTGTTATAAGGCGTCAAACGTTTGGCAGCACCTAACTGCAACAAGCTAGGCCAGCAAAGAGCCACGGATAAGGCCGCAAGCGCGATATGACCGGAAGAACGTGAAAGTGATTAAAGAACTGGGTGCATTTCTTTTTCTGCGCTCGCGCTGCTGATATATGAAGCAGCTCGAGCAACGGCCGCAAAGCCGCAGAGCGTTCAGCTTGGTGCTGGTGCTGGTGCTGTTATCTATATCGCTATCATAATTTAAATATATATATTATATATATATATATATATATATATCCCGGCACAAGTGACGGCTGTGCGGTGAAATCTGAAATATGCGATATCACAATCGAGACTGCAGGCAGCAAGAAGCATTAAACTCCGCTTCTGCAGTCTAGAGATTAATATAATTATAAATTGCACTATGAGTTCCCGCTATGCACATCAAATAACCTGAGCAAACATACATCGCAACACCCACCGCAGGATTGATCGCTGCCGAGGAACCCGAGGTGTCGCCGAGGACTCTCGGGATGCACTGCAAATCATCATCAAGACACCTGAGGTCCTGCATATGAAGAGCACTTCTTTTCGACTGAGCAACCCAAAGAACTGACTATCCTTCTCTGCTGCGTCTGCCAATTCAGACCACTGCTGATTACCTAATCGCCGTTAGACTGTATTAAGTAATGCCTGCTCGCGGCACAGAGCTGCCACAAGCGGGCGGCGGACAAGAGCTCGGTGGCGACCTGGCGGCCTTGTGTCGCCTGCTCCGGTCGTGTCGCGCTCTCTCCGACGCCACGCGCGACTCGACTCAAGTGGCTCGTCACGCGCCGACGCATCGCGAGAAATATAATAAGACTTTTGCTGCCCACCCGCACGCTGCTCGTCAAACCGCAGCCGTAATACGCAACCCACACTCACCCCTTCGTGTTTCTTGCTCCTACAGCCTCTGCCTTGTCTCCGTTTTTCCTGCCAGCGGCAGAGCCAGCACCGCACCAGAGCCAGCAGCAGAGAGCGTGCTCGCCCTCCTTCCGCCATGGACCCGCACCAGCACGCCTCCCCTCAACAGCAACAGCAGCAGCAGCAGCAGCAGCCGCCGCCCGCGCAGCAGCTCACCGTCGTCGTTGTGCGTCCGCATACACGCCGCCGCTCGTCTCTTCTCGCAGCGGCGGCCGCGGCCGCGGCGGCCGATCGACCCGTGATGAACTACCAGACCTCTGACCTCGAGTCTGCGCAGACAGCCGACCCAGACCGTGACTCCGTAGTCGACGGCTCAAACAAGCGCACCTACGCCGTCCCGGCCTCGATATCGAAGCGTCTCAAACTCGACCAGGACCTGCCCGCCTCTGCAATCGTCGACGTCTCCATCTCGGTCTCCACCCCGGCCTCGCCTTCCCCCGCTATGCGCGGCCCGCTGCAGCCGCAACCACTTTCTTCTCCTCCTCCAGAAGTACAGCGCCAGCCTATGCTGGCTCCTGCTCCTGCTCCTGCTCCTCTGCAGGTGCAGCAGCTCGCCCGCACAGCCTACCGTCGCATGCGCTCAAAATCCCTCCCCGACATCTCCGTGCTCTCGCTGTCGACCGCCGTCGACGAAGACTGGGCTCCGAAAAAGCGTTCCTCGCGCCGCCATCATCATCGCTCTCACCGCCACCACCACAAACACAGCCGTCGCAACCTGGCTGAAGCTTTATTGCCTCAGTTCCCCGCGGCTGCGGTATCGAGCGTGCCCTCTGCGAACGTGAACGTCCCTCCAGTTAACGTTCAAGGTCTTCGCGAGCTCGATTTGCAAGAAATCTTCAAGAATCCTCAGCTACGCCATGATATCGTTTTCGACCCGCAACTGCAGTTCAGACCTAATCTTGACGGAGAGCGCGGTCGCCACAAAAAGAGTCTGGCCGATCAATATTGGCTTGCAGTTGCAAAGGAGTGTGACGAACTTGTTTATGCATACAGATCTCAAATTCCGGTTTCTATCGATGCTCAAAGTAAACTTGTTGGAATTATGACTTCCCTTCGTGATATTCTGCTTAGTCTATTACCGCTTAGAGACCGGGCGCAGATTGAGCAAGTTTTGGACCTTGATTTGCTTTTGCAGCAGTTGCGACATGCTGCATTTGATTTTGTCAAACTTGCCCATTGGTTAGCTGGAATGTTCAAGTCACATTGTGCACCCATGCGCGATGCTTGGGTTGATGAGATGTTGGCTTGCATAGTTTCAGGAGCTAAATCTAATGATTCTACCAAGTTAGCTGAAGGTCTTCGACTTGTCTTCACAATCCTTGAAGCTATGAAGCTTGATGTGGCAAATCATCAAATTCGAACTCTACGGCCTTTGCTTGTTGAGACAGCCGTTGAATTTGAGCAAGATTATTTTGCTCAGAGGGTTGCTTTACGAAAAATTGATGTCCGTCAGGCTGTTGATTGGTTCAAAAATGTTTATAATGATATTTCTAGAGATGATGATTCAAAGACTACTAGCATCGATGCCTTTGTCGTTGGCCTTATCAGATTGTTTTCTTCTTCTTCCACAGCAAAATCAAAGAAAGATGAATTCCCTGCCACATTTGCGCTTGATGTTTCTCGCCTTCGTTCGCTAAAGTCTGATCTTGCTCAAATTACTTGTCTACAGCAATGTCTAACCCTTTATCGTCAACTTTATGCGTCTTGCCAGCCAGGTTCTTCGCCTTCTCAACAAGAAATCGATTCATTAAAGTCTGAGCTTTTGATTCTTGTCGCAGATGATAGCAATGCTAGTATCTCTGCTGAGTCGCCTACTCTAGCTTCGGCAGCTGGTAATTTACGATGGCCTGCAAATGCTAATTCTATCGCTTTACAAATCGCCCGTCGAGTTAAAGAACGATTTCCTTCTCGTGGACCAGGATTGAATTCAATAATTGATTTAGCCACACGTTGGCTTGGAGCGAATCTCTGCAATAGCGAATCTTCTGCTATATATAAGCTTGTGGAAAAGCGTATTCTTGAAGATCTTGAAAAGAGAGTTCGTGCGTGCTTTATGGCTGCTGGTAGTAATTCGAATAATTCTACTAGTGAAGAAGAGAAGGAAAAAGAGATGAAACCTTCTGCATCGAGAGATGTGGCTCCTGAACTTACGATTTTGGCAGGAAGAATCTGCTTACTTGGAGATTTTCATTGGAGTGTTTTTGCTGGATACTATATCAGTGGCATCGACCAGCAGTGATTTCTTTTCTTCTTAGTACATATATTACTCTACTCTTTTGGTATTTGGTATTGGTATTTGGTATTGGTATTTGGTGTTTTTTTGTTTTGTTTTTTTGAATAATGTGGGTTTAGATTGCTTTTTACTTGCATTGCATTGAAAGAGAATTGGCGATCGGCAAGGGATATTTGGGAAACAGGCTAGGAATGCTTTTTTATGCTCTACAAACAATAGTTTATTATTTTTTTTGTTCATCTGTACATTTTTCTTTATTTTTTGTTTTTTTTGGATACAATGATGTTCTATTTTATATATGTATAGTGAATGAGCGATTTGAAGGTTTTGTATTATATTCGATTTTCAAGAGAAAAGTTTTTGATGTATAATTGAATTGATTCAACCCTATTAGGCTTTTATGAGGCGTAGAACGAATGTAATGCGAACTACATGATCATCATTAAAATTGATGATTTGTACGATATATTACTAAGATTGTAAGCATGATAAGAAAATCGTATTTAAACAGCTTAAACAGTAGCCGTTTATGCTGCGGCTCATGTTGATAGCATGTTTCAGTTTTTACAACGGTTTGCCTGCCTTTTGCTAACGGACTCTTCTCTTTTCTGAGATGGCGTGTTCGTTGCTGCTGTATAGGCTTTGGTATTGGTGCATTGTTGTAGTCTGTCGCTGTTAATTGAAATGAAGACCCATTTATGATTTGTTGTGTAACTATAGTCAGGCGGAAGAGTGCATTACATAGGCCATGACACATATGTCCTACTGCACTGTACTACACGTCCTAAAACTGCACCTTGCAGAAGAACACTGACTGAACAATATAATGGAACAAACTGTAGATATAAGCATCTGACAGCACGTATGAGGTTACTCAGAGAGGCAAAGGCGCGCGCGGGAAAGGAATGTGCACACGCGGCTCGTGCGTTTGCGCAGTTCTAAAACCGGCTTCGCTTTACTGCCCTCCGCAAAGTTGCTCGCGACAGCATTCCTATGTTTATTTTCCCGTTATCGCACCCTGCTTTTCCTTGACTGTACGTCTGCCGCTCCTGCTATTGTGTCGTCGTCGCCGTAGTGTAACCCCTTGTCTCCTACTAACGCTCTCTTTTTAGTCAAATGCTCGCTCGCCTCAAGTACAAGCTGCTGCCGGCGCCGGCTGACGGCCTGCCGACTTCCAACGCCCTCCCGGTCCCCTCCCTCCCCACGCTCGCGAACCACACATCGTCCGCGTCCCTCGTGAAGCCTCCCATCTATCGCATTGAGACCTCTTTCAACATCCTCCAGACCGTCGGCGCCCTGCGAGCCCACAAGTGGTCCGGCTACGACCTGCAATACGTCTTTCTCTTTTTCATCGGCCTCTTCTCCCTCCTCGTCTCCGAAGACCCGCCCATCGCCGTCAAGCTCATCCTCACCTTCCTGCTCTTCATCGGTCTGCTCATCCCAATCACCTCCCAGTTCCTTCTTCCTGCCCTGCCGGTGTTTGGCTGGCTTATCCTCTTCACCTCCGCCACCTATATCCCTGCGGAATGGCGCCCTCCTATCATGGTCTCAGTCCTGCCCACCCTCGAGACCGTCTTCTACGGCGCGAACCTCTCAGCCATTCTTTCTTCTAGGATAAATTCTATACTTGACGTGCTCGCATGGCTTCCTTACGGAGTCATGCACTACGGCGGTCCAGTCGTCTGTGCGGGCTTAGTCTTCATCTTCGGCTCGCCCGGAACTCTTCCGTGCTTTGCGCGTTCTTTCGGATACATGAACCTCACCGGCGTTCTAATCCAACTTATGTTCCCTAATGCGCCTCCATGGTACGAGGTCAAGAACGGCTTCAAACCCGCAGATTACTCAATGTCGGGTTCGCCCGGCGGTCTAGCCCGCATCGACGAGCTCCTCGGAACCGACCTTTACTCTTCCGCTTTTGGAGCCTCGCCTGTTGTCTTTGGTGCTTTCCCGTCGTTACATTCGGGATTCTCGGTACTCGAATGCATGTTTCTTTCCCACGTTTTCCCTCGCCTCTCCCCAATCTTTACCTTTTACGTTCTCTGGATCTGGTGGTCGACGATGTATCTTACGCATCATTACTTCATCGACCTAATCGGCGGTGCGGTCCTTGCGACTACGGTATTCTTGATTGCAAAATGGAACTTCTTGCCAAGTTCGCAAACCGGTAAGAGTTCCCGTTGGCAATACGAATACATCGAGCTCACGGACATCAATACAGCTGCCGTGCGGAGCATGATGGAACGCCAAAAGCGCCGAAATTCAAATATCCGCGATACGATTGACGAGTACGACGAAGATTTCGATGATGAGTTACAACAACAAGACGAAGACGATGATCCGTTAACTCCATTAGCTGGTGGTGGACTTACTACCCTTGCTGGCGCTCATAGATATTCCGCAACCGAAGGTTTCCAAAATCCGAATGCGAATGGCAGCAGTAATAAAACTCGGTTCGATGAACATGATCTTGGATTCGATGATCATGACGCGGCAGATTATTTTGCAAATCAAGCGAAATATCAACGTGAAGATTTATATCGCGCTGATTTCGATGATAATGAAGAAGATCCATATGCCGATGAACAAGAAGATGATCTTGGAGCAGCGTTTAAGAAAGATGATAAACTGGCTGAGAGTAAGCAACCTTTATATTCAAAAGGACACTCAAAGCGTGATTCGGAAGGTAGTGCATACTTTTAGTTCATCAGTATCATGTTTCTTAAATCTCTCCTTTCTCTCTTCTAGAGAGACATTTGGTCTCTCTTGAGATCTAAGCAGATGCATGCCTCCTTGGTGTTCTTGCTTTATTATTCGCCTTTTATTTCCCCTTTCCTCTTCTAATTTTTCCCCTTTCCTCTTCTATTTTTTTTCATTATCTCTTCAAAGGCGCGTTGGATGGGTTTTGTTTAATCATATTTATACACGTTTCTTTTTTCTCATTGCTTCATTACATGCTTTTTTTGTTGTATCTCATTTGTTTTGGGTTGCATGAATATTTCGTTCATACACTTCGTCTTTTAGTGCTTTTTCCAAACAAGGTTTGTGTATAAAGGCTGTGTATAATATTCTGTTATGTATTTTTCTCAGTTTGAATGAATTAATTATTATTTTTTCACTATATTTGCGCGGCATTGATGAAGTAAGAAACTAAAAAAATTATGCTACATATGTATCTGTTTACAACGCTTGCTTTGGTTCTTTTCTAGAGTATTTTATGCTTTAATTCAGCCTGGTTTTTATAGGTGGTTTTGATATAGATTGCAGTTTTCTTGTATATATTTCAAATATAAATTGTGGTTTTCCTCTACCTAGATAACTATTCGAAGTGATATTTTAATTGATAGGATTCTGAAGATGCCCCCTGAAACTTACAACCAACTAAAAATTTATTTCTCCCAGCAGTTTGCCTGAGAAATTCAGTCTTACTCTTACGTCAAACACTCATATCATTTCTTAAAGGCAAAAGCAGAGCTGGAGGCTGCTCAAGTTTGAAATGCTCCAATCTAGACATTATATGTCAACAGCTTCGCGACAACCTATACAGCGCTTTTCTTTGAATGGTTGGAAACGATATCAGCGGAATCCTTCTATATCATCGTCGTCATCATCATCGTCACCATCGACATCGGCAACATCACGATTCTCGACATCAACTTGCCGAGTTAGCGAATATTGGCAACAACGAAAAGATGAACTAAAAAATATTGATAATAAAAGGAATGGTAGCTGGAAATACACTAGATCATCAGGATCAAGGAAGACTTCTTTCGAGAAATTTAAAGATGGAGATTTGAAAAATCAATCGAAATATACGAACAAACGTGGCGATGAATTTTATAATAAAAAAAATCTATCATCAACATTGTCAAATTCACGACGATTTTTGAAGAATGATACGAAAGATAGTGATTTTGAATTTGCTAGAGATGGAAAGATTTCTTCAAAGTCTTTTTCTTCGTTTGGCAGGAGACAAAATGGTGGTCAAAGTCAAAAGTGGGACTCTTCTCGATCTCAGAATCAGTCGCAGTATCAAAAGGGAAATCGAATAAAGACAAGTTCTCGTTATGCAAAGGAAGAGCAACTTCAAGAATCTGCTGCTGAATTTAGGAATTATCATAGGCCTGATAGAGGAGCTATTCTCACCCCTGAAAAAGCGGCGATTGAAATTCAAGCTGAAGAAATTAAAGCAAAGGTTTTAGCTGCTGCTTCAGAACGTCGAATTCGTCCTTCTCGAAAACAACAACAACGCCCTCAACAGCAACGGCAACAGCAGGGAAAAGGAAATGTGGAAGTTAATCAACTTGAGGCAGATTATGATTTAGATGAAGTCGACATCGAAGCTGATTCCCAAACAAATCTCCGTCAAGAGCAACAGAAACAGCAGCACCAACGACAAAAAGGACAGCAAGATCCATTCTCATCTTCAAAACTCGATCGTCATTCTTACAAAAGTAAACCGCGCTCTCGCGACGGCAAGAGTATTACGGACCCTTACTTAATCGCAAATTATATCAGAGTTGCGCTCGAGCGTGGAAATTTAAACGATGCATTAGATAATGCTCGTAAAGGCGGTGAAAATTCTACCGTTGGTTGGAATTACATTATAAAAAGAGCAATGCATCAAGGGAAAGTCAATACGGCAATTTCTTATTTTAATGAAATGAGAAGAAGAGGGTCTGTTGCCAATAGTTATACTTTTACTGCGCTATTTAAAGGATTAGCTGATAATGTCGCCACTGCACCTACTGCTATTGAGAAGACGAAAAGAATATTGTCGTATGCTATTCATAGTGGAAAATTCAAGCTCGAACCAGTTTTACTTACTTCGGCGCTTGATGTCGCAAGACAAGCTGGTGATTTGGATGCAATGTATGAATTACTTGATATGGCTCAAGAATTTATTATGCCCGATGGCCAAACATATAGTATGATTTTCAGCATCTATTCGAATGCCGGACGAACAAATCGTGAACTTTCAAATGAAGTACGAGAAATTTGGGCAGAAGCAGTATTGCAAGCTGAGCGCAGCAAAAATAAATCAAACAAAAGAGTCATGATTGGAAGTCATGTTGTACTCAACGTTTCTCGCGCGCTATTGAAAAGTAAGAATTTGGAAGATGTTTATCTTGTTTATAGGATTCTTACTCATGCTTATGAATTGCCGGTTTATATTTCACCAGATCAAGCTTTAAGTATTAAAGATCCTGATTTGATTGATGATTTCGCTTTAAAACCATATCTTTGCACAATAACATCTGGCAAGAAAGAATTTGATCTGCATGGAATTCCACTTCTTTTTGAAGCATGCGATAGATTACGACAAAAGGAAGCTTTTATTAATTATCATGAATATTTCAAATCTAGAGTGTATATGGCAACCGCTTTGTATATGAAATATACTGAACAGATTGATGAGAATGGATTACCGGCTTTAGTGTTTGACGAAACTAGCATGAATGAGGATTTAGTACCAAAAGTCACGAGAGCCGATCGTCGACTACAAAAGCGATTGCAGGATAAGATAAGAGGAGAGGAGGACGAGGAAGATTAGAGATTGTAAATTACTTGTCTTGAAAATTTATTTGTACATAGCGAATTATAGCGAAATTCCACTTTTATAAATCTTCGATCGGCTTTTCCTATATAGATGATCATTAGCAAAAAAGGACCCTGTAAACAGAAGAACAGAAGTAAAAAGAACACGCACTTGAGCAACCTGTGACGGCATCTGAGTAGGCGGTACAGCCTCTTGCCAGGCCTGCGACATTGACTCTCTAGCAAAAAGACCATTCTCCTCCTCCTCATCGCTATCACGACCATTATTGACGAGCGACGTAACAAGTTCATCATCATCAGCTTCATGAATACGAGCACGTTCACGTCGTGGAGGTTCATTATCAGCTGTATCATCATCGATTAACGTACGCGTAGGCCTCGTAAATGATATGTCTTCAGAAGATACTGTTGTACTTGATCGTAACAATCTCTTTCTCTTTCCCGCTGCAGAAGTACTTTTCTTCGTAGTACTAGTATTCTTAATCGGTAAATTCTTCGGCGCAGGCATTTTTTCAATCTCGCCACTCACCGCCCTAGTTTGTGGCTGCCGGCCTTCACCTCCTCCTTCATCCTGCTGCAATAAAGTTGAAAGTGTCGTCTCTTCTTGCGACGCTTGTAAAAATGCTGTCATAGCGTTATGTTCACCACTTGTTCCACCACCTCCACGACCCCATATTATAGCATCTGAGATATCTGCTTCATTTGTAACTATATTTACTGAACCCGCCATATCTTCTTGAGGCTTGTCTTGATTTTGCTGTGAAAGCTCTTGCTGGTGTGCTTGTTGTGAGGTATTTCGACTTTGAAACGGTGTTGCAAATGTTAAACGCGGTAGAAGAGGTTGTGGCATCGTTTGTGTCGTATTACTTACTTCATTATCTCGTGCTGATAAATTATCTAAAGAATCTGTTCGCAGTCGCTGGGAAGAAGGTGGAGTACCTGTTGCTATCGGAGGTGCTGGTGGTGGTGATGAAGACGCTATGCCTGAATTTCCTGAAATGGTTCTGATTCTGCTCGCATTCATCGTGATTGCTTCGTTATTACCTTCATTTTGAGGGATTTGCTGCAATCTCGTACTCTCTTCCCGAGCACTATTTTCAGCTGGCTCAGGTACGTGACTGTATGTAGCAGCAGAAGCAGCAGCAACAGGAGGATGACCATCATCAGGAAATCCACTCTCATCATACGTATGATAATCAGCCATTCTCAAATCTTCACTTTGCACTTCTAAAACTTCAGTCGCCACTCTTTTCGCAAGCTCCATTCTGCCATTCATACGCGATATTGAACTTGTGCTAATGCTATTATTATGATTCTTGCTTGCACTATCGCCAGTAGTCATTGGTTCACCTGTAAAAAGAAGAAACGAGCATTTAACGGATTCGGATTGATCGAATTGGAAAATAATAGGTGATGAAGGATCACCGAACGAACCTAAAATCACTGCGTCGAGGTTATCAGCTAACGTGACCAACGTCTATAAACCGGTTAGCGAATTAGGACTATTTCCTTTGCTGTAAATAAAATTGATAAAATTCAAACATACTCTAAACTCCCTCAAGCTAAAAACAACTTCTTCATTCTGTCTAACAAGTACGTCATCAAAATCATGAATATTGACATGAATAGCAGTCTGTAAAGGTTGCTTTAAAACTTCAGACACATTCTTTCTCACAATCTCTGTAAAACTAGTTAAAATAACTTCATCTTGCGCGAATTTCATACTGAATGCTTCGGCGCGTCCAGATGTATGTTCGACGTATTCGTGGAGAATTCGGGCTTTGATTTCAAAGTTGTTGGGATAATCGTCTATTGAATGAAGAACACGATAGGGACGCGCGGTTTCGTAGGATAGCCGGTAGGTTTTCGAGATTCCTCAAATGTAGATTAGCAACCAAAGAACTCGTAAATAAAACTAAAGACACATTAAAGAAGAGGCACACTTACCAGATTTGCAATGCAAAATAACGACTAACCGACATTCAGCAGCAATATTATCCAGATAAATCTCACATCTCTCAACACTTTGGTCTTTCTCATGTCTTTTAAAAATCGATACAAAAAACTTAGTTTGAACTTCTATAGCGAGACTTTGAGGTACTTTATTAATCGATTGAAACCCCAGCAATGACTGCTTATGGCCGGAAGCAGGTGCAGTTGCTTTGAAAACATATTTGGAAAAGAAATCAGACTGAAATTCAATGAATCCAAATGCTGATCGTGAGGCGTTACAACTGCATAACTTCAACTATGAATCCAAACACTAATCGTCAATTCACCGCTCACATAACTATAAATGTGTCGAAAAACTGACTGACCTGATCTTTCTTCGCTTCAATCAAGATCTTATCAGAAACTTTAGCAAGCGCATTGACACACCGTGACCAATCTCTAAAATGATTTCCAGAGGTACTAATAATAAATCCAAACCGGGTCATCTAAAATCGCAGAGCACACTCTCTCTATTCGTTTTGTAATCAACGTCAAAGTTGCAGATGATAAATGACTTTCAAGAGCGGAATGGATCAGAGCGCGAGCTTTTGAGTTTCCGGGCCGTGACGCGTAGTTACCCGGCGTTTTACGCGTCATAAAACAATAACAAAAACCAATTACTTCCTCCCCGAGTTCAAACCACTTGGTCCAACATGCGAGCGGCGTAGCAGTTCACCTTGTCATCCAAGTAAACTTCAATTAAACAGCCACAAGAGGTTATATTCAGTTACAAAATATTGGAAACAAATATTTGATAGCTACTTAATTTCCCTTACAAGTCCGTGCATTATGTCCGAGCTTGCCACAGCTTCACAAGCGGCGTTGGATCGGCTCGGTTGTCGACACTGGCACACCATCACCATTTGTTTCGCATCCTGCACTCCCTTCGTAAGCGCTCCTTCACGATGGACATGGGCATATTTAGTCCTCCTGCGCTTGCTGAGAGCATCATTCGCTTTTCGGTGGGCTCCCGGCTCGGAAGACATGAGAGCCACTGTCTGGGATTATGCTTGTTCTCCCTTTGTCAGCTGGCCGATAGCATCATAAATTTGCGTCAGTGAACCTCCCTGATGGCTAGAGATCCTATATTTAAGATACTCGGACTGCGATGCCGCCTCCGTCGGGTTATGCGGCGTCCGAGACCCAAGAGTTGATAGTTGTGAGAGAGGGTTCTGGAGGTGTCGGTGTTCGCAACCTCACATCAAGCTTTGATATCTCGACTTGAGGATCAAAAGGATTCAGGCTTGCTCCTCTAAATCCTGCTTTAATGTTCTCAGGAGTCATGGTAGCAAAGTGGGCAGCTTTGAATGCAATAAAAAACTCGACCTTGCTGGTGTGGCTCACGTGCGCCGTAATAAACATCTCAAGTTGCTGTTTATATCGCCGCTTCAGCGCACTAAAATACTTACCCAATGTGAAGTGGCTGGAGAAGGTGAGATGAATGGGGAGGCAGGCCAAATGTGATAATACTGTTATCTTTGCAAAAATTCTGGAACTTGCCTGTCCGATGGCTCTTGTGTCCATCAATCAAGGGCATTCGATATGCCTCCTTAGACGGTGACCTGGTGTGCTTATTGAAGAGTTTTATCCAGTCCAATCCCGTAGAGTTATCGGTCCATCCATTAAAAGTAGGATTAATAGCCCAATCCGGCGGGAGGCTGCTCTCGGAGTACCAGCTTGAGAGATGCTGCACTACTTTCACATCGCGGAATGATGGTATACACCACCCATCAGCACTGATGCACTCGATTGCTGTTTCCCACTCCCGATTACCTGGCTGAATGGAACTTCGCCTTCCGTGTCGATCAGCATGTGTAATTACATAGATGCGCCAATAACTCCTATCATAAAGCCAGTCTCAACGAAGTTGTACAAGTCACAATCGAGCATACCGTACTTCGCCGTCGCGCTTCGAAAAAGACTGAACCAATTGCCAATTAGATTCGGTGCTTCACAGAGGACTCTCTGCCGGTTGCACGGGTGATTAAAGTGCATCTTGAGTATTGATAATCACTTGACAAAAGTTTCGGCCTGGTGGTAGCCTTCCAATGCGTCCACCGTATCGCTCTGCAAGGTGCTAATCGGCCATTTCTTCTACACCAGCCAGATGAAGCGGAAACCTTCGCGCATCAAGATCCAATGCATGCTCAATAATTACATTCTCCTCTAGTTTGGTCAACTTATGCGAATTAGCACGGATATCGCGTCGAGATTGTTGTCCATTCATACTGTCACGTAAGGTCGACTCCGGTACTTATAGATTCTTGCAGCCTTCACTCTACTATAATTTGGGGTGCTCTTGAGAGCTTGGATAGCCAGGGATATTTTTCATCGGAAATGTATTCCATGCTTTCTGGTGGAGAAATGGTGTATTAAAATATTAGAGGCGCGTCGTCGATGAAATTGCCCGCTCGCATGTAGACCGCGTTACGGCTGATTTACAACACAGTCTGCGTCACATGAGACTCGAAATTGAAAAGTTGCCAGATGATAATAAGACCTGCGATACTAAATTATATACTAAAAATATCACAGATAGTTAATATCAAATGCCACTATATGCATTAGCACACTTCATATATGAGGAAATCTAAATCATAGAACCAAGATAAAAATATGCAAAACAAAAAAAAATCTGATTCGAATATTCCCCAATCAAAAAGACCTGACCAGATCAAATAAATCAAAATAAAGCGTCATTCAAATCAATTGGGGACAAATCCGCGCATATTGATGTATTTGAATTGATCGATTGCCGTAAAAATACGTCAACTTCTGAAATAAATTGAATAAATAGTAGCCACAGCATCAACGCGAGAGGATTGCCAACTCTCCATCCCTTCGAGCAAAGTAACGTCGCTGAATCTTGCAAAGACATTTCTAACCCAATATTGTCCATATCAACCGGAGTAAAGCCCCTACTACAATGAGCATATACTCATTTCAAGTCTGCGTCGTGGCTCACTTCACTCGTATGGTGAAATCGGTTTCGATATCCACGCACCGTTATTGGGCACTGTTTCCTTTACGTCCTATATAAGTACTCCGGGGATATCTCCCAATACACTCACACAGCCCCTAGAAATAGCGCACACATTCACAAGCCCAACAGCAAGTAAACGTCGCAACCTGTCTCTTGAATAACAATAAGGGCACGATCACTAGGCTCGTCCAAGCACAGCCGCCACAGACTCAGACGAAAGATCTTCGTGTTTAACAAGTTGCATATTGAGAATAACAGTCTTCATTTCTTCAATTGTTTCTTCCATCTTTTGAATTTGTGCAGCCTGCTCTGCGCTCTGTTGCTTAAGCTCGAAAATCTCTTCTTCTTGAGCTTTCTTCACCTCATCAATTTTTAAGTTTCGTTGATCGATCCGCGTACTCACAATCTCTAGTGATAGCCTCTGATCATTAATAGCAGCATGGATATTAGCGAGTTCTTTTGCCAGCGATTTCTTTCCAGAAGGTAAAGCTTCTTCTGACAAAGGAGTCGAAGTCGACGTCGAGGCAGTCATGGGCATCGTCACCACTGTCGTTGTAGGTGTATCCGTCGTCGGCGCCGTCGTCGAAGTTGCCAATGAAGCAGGCAATGGATATGCATCATTGCCGCACCCTCTACTCGCTTGTAGTGATGCTGATACACTCTCGGAGATCAACTTGCGCAATTTCTCTTCTCGAGAATTATCGGCTCGCAACTCCTCCTTCTTAAGCATCTGCAAAATCCGGCCTTCTTGCGCAGCAAGAGCTTGCTTTACAGCATCAGTAACGTTTGCCAAGGGTACGGAACCGCGAATTTCTTGTCTGATTTGGTCCTTCATCTCCTTGAATTGAGTCAACAAAGTAGTGGCATCTTTCATAGGCTTACTGCCTTGCAAAGCACCAAGAGCCATCCTCAAATTAGTCATCGCATCAACGGATGCCTTAGTCGACGTCTCATTAGTCCGAAGCATATTATTAATGCTAGTCATATTCTCATTTGCGGTTTTCAGCAAAATTCTCAGATTCGCTACCTCGCGTTTGGTGACTTCTATTGCGTTGTGATCGGACACCGATAATTCACCATTGTCAGTTAGTGTAAGTGCACTCGACGGTGGAGAGTAAGGTGGATGGTTTTCAGGCTCCACTTCCGATCTTGCAATAGGAGCAGATCTTGTCGACGCGATCGCCTCGGTTTTCAATGCAGCAGGCAGTCTATCAGCAGACTTTGTTGGCTTAGGAGAAGGAAGCGGAGAGCTCTTCTGTTGAGTCTTTTTAGGAGGCATTGTGCCTGCAGGAGCTGCGCTGGCCTTAAACGAGTCGGCTTGAGAAGTAGGAGCACTATCTCGTGCCATGGAAGAAGTCTGCAGTGGCACGTCTCGCGCGAGTGGCAAAACCACCACGCTCTCCGAGCCAGGAGTAAGTGGTTCAGATTTGATGTAAGGTAGCCTGCTTATCGACGGCGGCCTTTGGGTGTTGGGAGGAGGCGCAGATGCTGGAGTCGAAGGTAATTTGACTTGTGGTGACATCGGAAGAGGTCTAGCAACAGGAGTAGACGCGCGCTCAGGCTGAGCTGGTGGCAACCGCCTAAGAGGTACAGACCTAGAACTCGAAGATTCTAAACGAGAGTCAGTCTGCAAATCAAGCCTAGGAATATGCACGGAGCGTAGGGATTGAGCTTGAGCTTGTGCGCTGATGTTGGAATTGGGCGGCGGAGCACCATCAAATGTCTTTGGCGGTACAGTAGAAGAAGCAAGAGGTGTTGCATTCGCTTGTGTTCCTAGTCCCTTGGCAGGTTCTGGTGCTGTCGGTTTTCGTTCATTTCGTGCATTCGGAGCAGCTTGAGGAGCTGGCCCTTTCGCGGCTTGCGCAGAAGGTGGCGGATCAGATCGAGTATTTGCGTTGCTTCTTACCGGCGGCACATCTGGGACTTCCCGTCGCGCGTTCGAATTGTTCCTTGCTGTTTGAGGAGGCTGAGCATCAAATTTTGCGCTGGTATCACGCTGTCTCGTCTGTGAGGAAACCTGTATCTCTGCCCGTGCACTCGTATTAACCAGGCCCGTGTAGGCACCCCAGGCACTTGCTCGGAGAAAAGTACTTGGTCCAGTAGGGGGACTCGTTCGTCCAGAAGAGGCTGATTGTGGAGGAAGGCTTCGCCGGATTTGTGGACTTCGAGCTGAATTTCGATCAACAACCTTCGAACTATCACCACCATACCCACCAACCCCACCGCCGCGTTGCCTGCTGTTGTAGGAGTCTCGGCCCAAATTGTTCGGCACATAGCTGTCGACGCCAATCCGCTGTGATAAGGTGTTCGCAGGTACCGAGGAATCACTACTATAAACAGAGTCCCTAGAGTTGTGATCAAAGTGATGCTGGCTTGGAAGAGGACGAGAGTCGCCAGAACCGAGACGATCCGCTAATGAGGAGGAGCTTTGTTTGGGACGGGAGTTATAGAGAGCTTCGTCGAGCTTCCGTCGCTTTTCAGGCTCTTCGGCCGGCTGCCAATTTCTGTCGTCATTGCTACTACTAAAGCTGTAGCTGTTGCTGTGGTTAGTGTTGTAGTTGCCGTGGTAATTGCCGTTGTTGCTGCTGTTGCTGTTACCGTAGGCTTCGTACCTCTCTCTCATGTTGCCACTACCACCACTACCACCACCGCCAATGCGACCACTCAGGCTCGAGCCAGAGTGCGCATGAGAGGAGGGCAAGATCGAGGAAGAGTAGTGATTGCCGATCCACGTTCGTTTAGCCATATTCGGCTGTGTGTCCCGCACAGTGCGGAATAGGATGGGAAGAGACGGTCTGCTCGCTCATCACGTGACGCACCTGCTCCCGCACTGAGGATTCGCTTATAGAGTTAGCGCAGCAGAGCAGAACCGACTACAGATGCGAGCATTTCACAGTTCAAATGTCTAAGGAATTGAACCCCGAGAACCATATCCTGCTGGTGCGTTATATCCATTTTGCATCTCGCAGCCCATCTGCTAACAACCAAATCACAGGAGCAAGCGCTGCTCAAGCTTCCCCAGCAGCAGATGCGCCAGAACTTCAAGACTTCTCAGAAATACATCGAGCGCGATCTCACATTTCTCAACAGTGCTGCCTCGGAAGCTCTGCTGTCGTGCAACAGCGGCAAGGCATCTCCTGATGACTCGCTTAAGCAGCTCGATACCATGATCTCGCGTCTTCAAGGACTTAAGCGTAAGATGGTCACGCTACAGACGGAGGAAGATGCACTTATGCGAAAGTCCAAAGCACGGATCTCGCATTTACAGACTTTGTATTCAATCAAGAGTGTTAGCGATCAAGACTACGAGCGGTGGAATCGTATAAGGCTTCAGCGGCTGCTGGCAGATAATATTCTGAGGAACGGATACGTCGACGCTGCAAGGTCGTTGGTTGAAACCAACCCGGATATAGCGGTACATTGCTTTTAATGATCTGATTGTAGATCTGAACTAATAATTTTTTTAGGATCTTGTGGATGTGGATCTTCTCATTCAATGCAAGGCAATTGAGACCTCTCTGCGCGACGGTCGTACTGACGATTGCCTGGCTTGGTGTCAAGAAAACAAGAGCTATCTCAAGAAAGCTAGATCCTCACTTGAATTCGAAGTCAGGCTGCAGCAATATGTGGAATATATTCGTACTGGCAAAACTATGGAAGCGATTACATATTATCGCAAGCATCTTGTTCCGATCGCGGATATGCATTTAGATTCAGTCATTAGAATTGCTGGAATGCTCGCATTTTCTACATCGGTTGAACTTGAGAGTCCTTATCAGGTATATTTCCTAAGATTCCCAAATACGTTGTAGCTGTATTAACTCTCTTGTTTGTATCTAGGACCTCTTCTCATCCGATCGCTGGGATAAACTGGCAGACTCATTTGTCTCGACTCACCATCAAATGCACGGTCTTCCCATGCCCTCTCTTCTCCAAATCGCTCTTTCGGCAGGTCTTTCGGCTCTCAAGACACCTTCCTGCAGAGCAGGCAACCACCCTATCACTTTCGTATCGACTTACAACTCTTCTCTTTGCCCGATCTGCTCGCCTGAGCTCAGTGAGCTGTCAAAACCGCTGCCATACGCACATCATGTGCGCAGCATGGTTGATCCTGAACCGGTTATGCTACCCAATGGACGAATTTATGGACGGCAGACGCTACTGAGCTTCTCCGAGACAGCAGGGTTACCGAATGGACGAGTGCGTGATCCGACTACGGGTGACGAGTGGGATGAGAAGGTGCTTCGACGTGTCTTTCCTAGTTAAGATGTTTTGTATTGTTTTGCTATTGCTCGGTCCTTGTTTGGTTTCGTGGGCGTTGCTAGTGTATCAGGAGTTTTTCGTTTTTCTTTGGCAAATTTTGTAATGATTCTATAATACACGTTTTTAAATCTATCATCAAATACCGATCAATCGCTGTCGCTATCATCAGAGCTCTCAGGCGCACTCCGTTTCCGCTTATTCTTGCCCTTCAATCTCTCATTTTTCTTATTCTTTGCTGCGAGTTGGAGTTGTCTGTTCGTCGGGGCATTCTTATCTCTGATTTTGAATAAATACATTCTCGCATCGCGCTCATCGAATTTCTTGGTCGTGTCTCCCATCCCTGAAGTGCGACGATGAGTGTAGCCTTTATAGCCGTCCCAGACGAATTTCCCACTGCGAACGAGTTCGAATTGGAGAGCTCTTGCGATATCTTTTAGGTTCCAGAGAGAATATGGTAGGCCGTCAAACAGGGTAACGACGACGATCCCAGCAGGTGAAAGTAAAGGAGTCATTGACTTGAAGAATGCGACAAGAAGTTCTGTAAAAATTAGCGGTAAGAATATTACGTTCGAGGGAGATAGGACGCACCTTGGTTTTGTCGAATGTTGCGATCTTGATCGGTGATCCCACTTCCTGTGTGTGGGAAATTAAAAACACCGCAATCAAATTTGCGATTCCGTAGATATTTTGTCTTTTCGAGAGCAGTAGCATCGACCTTGAAAAGTACTTTTACATTTTTATCTTGTGTTGCTAGGTCTTTGCCGTCCTGGCCTTTGTCTTCCGCTTCGTCATCAAAGTCAGAGAATCCGCCTTCGTCCTCGTCCTCGTCCTCATCCTCGTCTTCTGGACCTTTATCCGCAACTTTAGCGCTCGTGAACTCTTCAAGGAACTTGACATTCGCCTCTGCTGTATCAGGATACTTTGCCAGCAGCTCCTCCCTCGAATCATAGACAGTAGCTGTAATCAGTCCTGGTGACAACGAAATGGGAGCGTGCAGTAGCGCCTTTGTAAACGAAAAATCCCCTTCACCAACCAACAATATTCTATCAGTCTTTTCACAAAACTCCATTACTTTGACATTCGATCCATCAGTGCTACTACTTATCGGTGCAACTTGACCTTTTCCCAATTTCTGCTTCTTGGGGCGCTGAGGTTCAGGTACATGAGCTTTTGAGGCGGCTTTAGCCTTGCGAGCGGCCTTGGCTTTGTTGAACGCGCTGTTGGGGTTCGGAGTAATACTCTTCTGTCTATGCGGACGGCGGGGCTTCATTATTGGCAGCTGAAATGGAAGATGAAGGAGAATAGGAAGTGCGATGTAAGAAAATATTTCCTGAAAATAATCGCTGGGAGTAGTTCTTAATACCCCTGAATTTTGAGTTTCCTTCCTCGGCTCTGCTCCCAACAACGGGGATTTCAGCTAACATCTCGGTCACGACGGCCCACTGGCTGAAGTTTGGTGGTCAGTGGGGACAAGTGTGAGGATAATTGTCTTTGATATGATTGCGATTCGTTGCAAATTGTAAATCCTGATAGGTGCCAAAACTATCACGCATCGCTGACTAAGGATTCACAAGCCACCAACTGCCCATTAAATGCCCACCAGCCCCAGACTAGAGAGATAAACAATCAAATGCAAAAAAGGAGAAGCAGTAATAACCAAGCCTGTCTTCTACTAGGAAATATGTCTGGCTCTGGATGATCTGCCTGCGTCGCTGTCGACCACCAAGCGACCCGGTCCAAACTAGCGTACGACTATTACAATGTCAATAAGTTATATCACGATCTTGAACATTCATCTGCGACATCTGCTGGTGTCCGATGCGGGGCCTGGACTGATCCTGGATCGCTGATCATCTGACTGCCTGCCTTCCTGTGGTTGCTCCTGACTCCGTCCCTGCCCTGTTAACGTCTTAACGTCCTATCTGAAGGCCGAAGTACCGCGGACTACACCGTGTATCGACTGTCGAGCCATCAACTCAGAGCGCTGAGCTTGTCGTCTGTAGCGACCGAGTGGAGTAGAGACCAATGACGCCCGCCGCTAAGATCGCAGACAATCGCCGCCGTTGACGAATTGTTTTGGAAGTATCCCATAATGTCTTTGCTGTACTATATATTAACAGAGACTCGCGCCGATCTCTGAACTCCCTACTGTCTGCTGCTCAATCTCGACTGTCCACCCTGTCATATCAATCCTTCAAGTCACCGCAAACGATGGCCTCCACTAACTCGGCTACTTATCGTCGATTGATCCTCCTCTGCGATGGTGTGTCTGTCTCTCGCACCCTGTGCATCTCAATACGGACAACTGTGCTGACCTACTCTAGGAACATGGCAAAATTCTCTCCGTCAAGGAAACCAAAGCCCATCCAACATAACTCGCATCACTCGCGCCCTCCTCCCCGTCTCTCCCGACGGCGTATCTCAAATCTCATTTTATCACCCCGGAGTCGGTTCCGAAGTCGATACCCAAAGTCCCACAATCGATAAAATAGCCAGCAAACTAATTAGCGGTGCCTTCGGTGTTGGATTTGTTGACATGATGGAAGAGATTTACAGCTTCTTTGCATATAACTACGCTGATGGCGATGAACTTTTCTTTTTCGGATTCTCGAGAGGGTCCTACATGGTTAGATCGATCTGTGGCATGATTGCCGATCATGGATTACTCACGAGAGAAGGCATGTCACGGTTTGTTGAGTTTTTCAAGTTATATACCAACAAAGACAAGAGAACCGAGTTGAAAGAACTTGTGGATGACTTACAGAAAAAGGGGTATTTGAATCAGTCTATCAAAATTAAGGCAATTGGATGTTTTGATACTGTTGGTTCTCTGGGAATTCCTCAAGTTCTGAGATGGAAGATTTTCTATGATCTCGATCGATACTCTTTCCTTAATCTTCAACTCAATAAGAGTAAGTCTTGTGTTATTCTATCTATGTATTATGACCAGAGCTAATTTTTGCAGAGGTCGAGCATGCTTTCCACGCCCTCGCGTTAGATGAGAATCGCAAGCCGTTCACGCCGACCCTATGGTTCTTCAACCCACAAACTCCATCATCTAAATTCAAACAAGTCTGGTTCACAGGTTGCCATGTCAATATAGGTGGTGGCCATATGGATAGCACCGTTAACGGCACAAATCATCTTGCCTCTGCATCTGATAAAAAAAATAAAGATGCACAGGTTGCTAATGTGCTGAGCGATGGCTCGTTGATTTGGATGGTGAGTCAAGTTAAAGAATTTTTGGATTTCAACGTCGACTATCTACACGCTACTATTCGAGCCGCTAGAGTAGAGATTGATCGACTCGGTATGCAGTCTGCCGCATCCGAAGATGAGAATGTTATGGCTGATATTCCGGAAACCGACGCGAGAGATTACCTAAATCGACTGCTCGGTAACGTTGGAGATGGCTTTAGGAGTCCTTTAGTACCTAAAATCGTCCCTCCTTTGAAGCAGGGGGACGCTTGGTACAATGGTCCGGTTAATAATAATTACCCGCTATTAGCTTATCACCTTGTGTTTGCTCAACAGCTACGCACAGTACTGGGCTACACTGATCCGAATAAGGCAGAAACGGGTCAAACGATAACAAACGAATTCATCCATGAATCCGTCTTTGACCGCGGCATTGTATTCGAACAGCAGCAGAAAAAGAATAAAAAGTGGTGGGATGTTGAGCATGCTGAACCGCTTAAAAAAGTGTATTGGGATGTAGATACTCCATATGGAACGAAGAGTATGCGTGATGATAATAAAGGAATGAGAAAGAAGATCGAAGTCGAGACTTACTCGGACTTTGAGCTTGAATTTTGGAGAGAAGAACAGCAGTTCGGAGAGAAGTTGGAGATATGATCATCATTGTATTCGTAATGAAAGAGCAATATGAATTTATATCCTACTGTGAGTTGCCGTTCAATTCATCAGCCATCATATATTAAGCGCCACTTAAAAAAATCACAAATGCAATACAATTACAAATTAGATTAAGAAAATGGAATAACGAAACACCATATTCCAAACCGTACGCCATAAACAAGTTCTAAATACAACATTTCTTACTCAGCAGAGACTGCCACAGGAGTAGCATCGAGGGTCGGAGGAGGAGTAGGAGCGTCGACAATCGGAAAGGGTGTATCAGGCGGAGGAGACGGCTTATCATCATCAGCCGGCGTATCAGGAACAGGACGATTAGTTGACTCGGTCGCTTCAGTCTTCTTCGTGGCACCAACATTATCTTCCAACAATGATGGACTATTCTTCTCCAAATAGTCCATACCGACCGGTAGCCTTCTGTTTAGAGCCAAGTGGACTCTGGTCGGATCCTTTCTTTCTTCAGCATTGAACTTATTTTTGATCTGTCTCCGACTTCGAGTGCCAAACATCTGAGCAATCAAGCCAAAATCTGTGCCCCACATCGACAACGCCTCATAAAACTTGATCGTCTCTCCAACGCTCCATCGCTCTACCCGCTCTCGTCGCGACCATGAAGCAGAGTTGACCTTCCTTCGTAATTCATCTTCTTCAACAGCCTCCCCAGTCTCTCTCTGAGCATCTGCCTCCGCATGTCGATCAACAAACAATGACTCTGCTTCGACATCAATCTTTCCATTCGTAATCTTAAGTTTCGGTTGCCCATTAACCGCACCGCCGCTGCCAACACCTTTTTCAAGAAGCGCAGCAGCTTTCTTACGACGTTCAGCATCTTCCTCTTGTTTAATTTTCATCCGTTCTTTGCGCTGCTCCGTAGTCTCAATAAGTTCTCTGCGTTTTCGATCTCTCTCTTCTTGCTTGATTGCTTTTAGTATTTCGTAGTTCTCGGTTTTGCGACCGATATGAATATCACGGCATAATTCCGCCATTGTGATTTTCTCTACGTCTATCTCGCGATCTTCAGAATCAATCGGTGAAAGTGAGCGTTCCCGACGACCGCGATGTGGACGAAGAGGGTATTGTAAGGGTGCGCCGGAAGAAGTTGCGGATGAGGAAGCAACTGAGGCGAGGTCGGAGTATGAAGAGTCGACTGACGACTCCCGGATTTCACGATCATTGGAAAATTCGGAAGTAGTAGCTGGGACGGCGGGAGGACGCATACGGGTGGAGATTGGTGCGGGGGTCGGTGCTAGGACTTGAATTGGTCGCGCACGCGTTTGTCTTGGCTGCTTCTCTGCTGCTGCAGTTGATTGTGGGAGAGCATCTTGAAGCTTAGAAGCCACTTGGGGTCCTTCTTTAGCTGGCCTTTGAGCTGCTTCTTGCGTAGACCCTGACGCTGCTCGGTCTTTGTCTTTGTCTGCGCGAGCATCGCTGTCGGCTGCCGCCGCAGTAGTATCTGCAGTGGCATCTGTCATAGAAGAATCCGCTATCTCACTGGCAGCAGCAGCAGTAATAGCAACATCAGCGGTGGTCGTTGGAGTAGCAACCTCAGGAGTAGTAGCATTGGAATTGGTAGTCTCAGCCGGACTTTGAGATGCAACAGAACTCGGATTAGCATTCGGTTCTTCGCCAGCGACGACGAGTTCAACGCGCGGTCGTCGTTTAAATGATATAGGAATCGGAGCCCGTCCTTTGCGTCCTCGAAGGACCGGAATTGGCGGCATTTTTTCTTTGTTTGAGTGTGTTTGCTATTGAGAAGCGAGAATAATATTGACGTAGAAGGACGTTGGGAGTGTGATATTTTTGTGGTGATTTATATTTTGGGCGCGAAAATAAGTTTAAAGTTTCGATGTCTCTTTGTAGACTACAGACTTTGAGAGGAAAGCAAATGCATTTGATATTCGAAGCAGATCGATGATTAGCTAATATTTCAAGCATTCTCTGTTACAGTTGAACTATTACGCTATGCTGCGCTCAGCCAGAAGTGCTCGGCAAGCCCTTGCTCGGCCGCCAGCTGCCACCAGCACAAGAATATATACCCTCTGGCGTCGACGGCTATTGCCAGGGCACCTGGATCTTGCAGAATCAACCAGGCATTTTCACCAGACAGCAAGAAGACAGCTCGAACTGGAAGACAAGGATTATGTTCGCATGACATCTAGACAGTTCCTGGGTATGTGCGCTCATACTTCGTCATCTACGAGGATCCTCGCACTAACGTGACCTCTAGGCTACAAACTCGGCACTGCCGTACTGCTGAGTTTCGTCTCCGTCATCCTGATCGGAGTCTGGATTCCCCAAGCAATCACCACCTTCCAAGGTGATGCGATCGACTCGCCGCCAAAGTCGTTCTCAAAAGAGTGCAGACAAGACTACCGTACTCTCATGTACTCCGAAGCAATGCTCACTCCTCCCGTCCGACTTCTCACATTTGCGAAAATGCTCATCGTTAAAATCTTGAAAGACGAGAAAATCGACGGCGCAGTGACGGAAGAAACATTATTCGACTTTACTCTTCCGGATTTAAGTAACAAGGACGAGAAATTCAGATCCTGCCTTGCGTTCGTCTATACTAAATGCGGTGACTATCTCTTCTCCCTCGGCGAGCTCGAAGACGCACGAAAAGCTTACGAGACAGCGCTCAAGTGCTCTAGTATACTTGATGCCCATACGGCGGCAGCGTGCAGAGGTATCAGCGGTTTGCTGTGGACAAAAGAAGATGCCGATATCCCGGACGCAATTAAATATGCGCGGGTTGCTGTCGTCGCAGCTGGGGATCATGAATTTTTACTCAAGCATGCCGACGAGCTTACTTCTTTAGATGCGGCTGCAAGTCTTGCGGATACCTTGTCGATGAGTAAAGGAGTATTGGTTCCAAACAAAGAATTTTTGAGCGCTGAGATCGAACTCGGGGCGCTTTACGCAAAGGCCGGGGAGAAGGCGAAAGGCTTGACGACTTTGCTGAGGGCGCTGAAGTCGCTTTACGAGACTGAGGAAGCAAGCATCGAGGGTGTAGATCTCATCGATATCAAAGCGAAAAAATTCCACGCGGCAGAGGGCGACGAAGCAAAGGCAAAGTTCTACATTTGCGAAATCTTACTGTCAATGGGATTTGTTCAGGAGGCTTATGATTGGGCAATGATGGCGTACGAAGCTGGTTTGAAGGCCCATGAGCGTAAAATCGAGAGCTCCGAGATTACGAGGTCGTCGTTGCTTATTATGGCCCGATTGGCAAGGGTATGTGCACTGTGGGTTTGAAAACTACCTTGCATGAAACTAATTGAACTGATTTAGGAATCCGGCAATGTCGAGGAAGCTGAGAAGCAGGAGAAGCTGGCACATAAGATCAGCCGACCCAAGCCTGGCTACAATCTGAGCTTCGGATGGCGGGTGTGAAAAGAAAGTGAAGGAAAAGGATGACATAGAAATGGGTTTTTATATATATATGTACAAAATCATTATTGACTGTATAATGCAACATTACCAAGTCGCACGCTTCACACCGGGGATCTGTCCCCGCTTTGTCATCTCCTTGAACACAAACTAGAGAGAGCAATACAATGTCAGTAAACGCTATTGCAGATAAGAGTATGAGGTAACATACCCGGCACATCTTGAACTTGCTGAGGATAGAGCGACCTTTACCGGTCACCACGCACCGATTCTTAACCATAGTCATGCGCGTGTTCGAAGGCATCGTAGCAAGTTTCATCTGTGCCTGCACCCGCGCCAGCATTGGCAGAGTTGTGTTGTATGAGATGTATTTGAGTGCCCGGCGGTCAGGTTCAGCCTGAGCGGCCGTGTAGCGCTTGAAGTTATCGCGAACGGTCCATGTGCGCAGTCGCGAGCTTGGAGTCGGCACGCCGAACTCGCCGTCGACGATTGTCGGAATTTTGAGCTTTATACCGCGCGCGTTGAACTTGCCCATTACGCTTAATTGTGAGAAGTTGTGTGGGCAATGATGCTATATCGCAGAGGAAGAGAAAATCATTATTCCAGTAGAGGGAAATTATCGTGCACGTGACTACACGTGAGGCGCGTGCGTGACCTGTCATTGTGGCTCTGGTAGACCCGCGGCGGTGCAGGGGCTGGAGCAGTGGCGGTGCGGCATGTGCTGCCTCAGAATCTTTGTTTTGCTCTTCTTGTGCCATCCACTACAGCAGCAGCAACAGCAACTCGAATAGCGCACGAGAGCAGAATCATGAGTAACATGCTTGTTGCGATACATGCCTTCTCACGGCGGACCGTCGACGAACTCACTCTGGAGAAGGGCGACCGCGTCGAGGTGCTCGAGACCGACGACGGCTTCAGTGACGGTTGGTACATGGTATGTGTACCTTACGCCATTCGTCTGACTGTCCTTCTTTGTTTTTTCTAACCGGCTTTTCTTGTCGCTGTTTAGGGCAAGAACCTTTCGACAAACCGTACCGGCCTCTTTCCCTACGTCTACACTGCATCGCTCTCCGCAGAACAGCCGAAACACGCTTCCGTCTACGAGGCTATCAATGACGTTGAGGACGCTCTCTCCGATATGGGTCCGCCTCAGCCCTTTTCTGTTCTCAGCTGGACTCCTCAGGACGTGCAGGCCTATCTCTCTTCCCTTGGATTTGATCAGGATGTCTGCTCAAAGTTTATTGAGCACAAAATTACCGGCAAGATCCTTCTAGAGCTCGAACTCGCTCTGCTCAAAGAGCTCGACATCAACAGCTTCGGCACCCGCTTCGAGCTCAACAAAGTCATCCAGTCTCTCCGCAAGGCCGCCGCTGACCGCGGTGTATCTTCGCCAGCAGCCGCGACGACACCGACGACCCCGCAATACAGGCACAATTCCGCCGTGCCCGCGCTCGACGCCGACCTCCGTTCGCGTCTCGGCCCGCGAGATTCAGTCCATGCTCGCCAGCGTTCTCGTTCCCTCGACGACCACGAAGACCACCACCATTCTGTTATGCCTTCGTTTGACAAAAATTGGCAACTTCCAAGCTCTCCACAGACTCAGTCGCCACCAATGTCACCGCCGCAGCAGGTCACTCCGCTTGTGCCTGTCCAGCGCTTCGCGCCGTATGAGAACGGACTGCGGGACAGTCCTGTCGCTGCAGCGGATGGTTCTCTTACCGAAGTCATTCACTCTCCTTCTGCAAATTCTCCTCTTCAGCAACAAGCTTACACACCGCAGCTGCAGCGCATGTCAACGACGAGCTCGACTACTGCCACAACGCAAAGCTCATACCTCGAAGAAGCTCGCCAACGCGCGCTATATCAGCAACAGCTTAGCTCTCCCGAAATCTCTGAACATGACGTCGAGCCCATGGGTGATCCTCACGCAAACTTTTCTCTCACAAGTAGTCCGGCGACTCCGTACTCTCGGTCAGTATCAGGCTCAATGCGTCCTCCCCTGCCTACAAACTCATCCTCTACTACTGTCCAATCTTCAGCCGCAAACAGCACGCCTCACACACCTGATCTGCCTTCTTTGTCGTACAACGCCAATCTTGACTCGACTGCTCTGAAAGCCCGAACCGGCGCAGGTGCAGGTGCAGGCCTTGGCCTGTCTTACCCACAAGCTACGTCTTCGCCGCGTGGCGAATCCACCGCTGTTGGCGGCCGGATAATTTCAGCGCCTCTTTCGCCAACCGCGAAGGCAGAGCAGACTTTGCGCTCTGCCTCCGAGAACGCCACGCGGCCCAAGAAGATATCTAAGCAAAACACGTCTGCTTTCGTTGAAGGTAGACTTGCTGTCACGCCAACGTCATCTGCCGCAACTGCAGAGCATGCAGGTTGGATGTCAAAGCGTGGTGGAAGTGGAGTCGGCGTCTGGAAAAATCGGTTTTTTGTCTTGCACGGTACTCGATTATCTTACTTTGCATCAAACAGTGATCAGAAAGAGAAAGGGTTGATTGACATCACGGCTCATAAAGTTGTACCTGTCAAGGCTAATGAGGATAAACTTGTTGCTCTTTACGCAGCTTCGACTGGTGCCGGTCGTTATTGTTTTAAACTCGTTCCTCCTGCCCCCGGATCGCGTAAAGGAGTCACCTTCACCGCTCCCAAAACTCATTATTTTGCTGTTGATTCGCGTGAAGATATGCGTCTATGGATGAGCGTTCTCATGCGTGCGACAATCGATCGTGATGACAGCGTGCCTGTTATTTCGTCATGCACAACACCTACAGTATCGCTTGCCAAAGCGAGAGAGATGAGTTTATTAGCCATGGAAGCCAGGGCTGAAGAGTTGAGAATGGAGGTGCCGCCTGTACGGCATGGTAGCGAAAGCGCGTCGTCAAGCATGTCGACACCGGAGTTGTCGATGAGTGAGCCGAGGAGTGAAGGAGAGTTGAATAATATCGAGGGATTTAAGGATCTTTCGATTGCTAATTAGCTTGAATTTGTTGGGTTTTTTGTCGTGCGTTAGAGTCTTTGAGTCTCTATTTTTTGTATACGGAGTTTTGCTTGTTCTTTTTTTTTTGTTGCAGTTGTTCTTGTTGCCGTCGTTCATTGGTCTCTCGCTTTGGAAATATTTTCTGAATATTTCATACATTTATATTTATTTCTGAATGTACCAAGAAGGTTTTTTTGTGCTAGATATTTATAATAACATAATAATATGTATTTTTAGTTACCAACTCATTTAAATACTCTCCAAAACTTTACTATGTACAATATTTCTAATTACATTCATATCCGGTACCAACTATGGCCTTACGTCTCCTTTATCTGCATCAGCTGTTGCAGGTATAGACTCCAACGACCCAGTATCTTGTGCCTTATTTGTCTTATCATCAATCTCCTTCTCGACTGCTCTGAGGTTCTCCAGTGAAATAGGTGCGATTCCATGAGCTCCCTTAGGGCTAACTCCGCCAAAACCCATACGTCTAACAGGCGCTGTCCTTTCCGTATCTGGTGTATTCTGACGGTGCTGCCATGGCTCAGGCAATAGCGCTTCGCTTCTCAACGCAAGCAATTCAGCTTTATCTCCCGGCCATGAGTCGTATAATATCTCATACTGCTGCTCGTAAAATGTCCAGTTGCCGGTGCCCCGCGAAGCAATAAGAAGATGGGTCAGGTTATTTTTCCAGACCGCAGGGTTAAACTCCTGGTATTGAGCCTGAAACTCGAGTAATTCGCTCCATGACTTTTGAACCATATCATCAGATTTCATATTACCATAAAATTTGAGCAGGATACGATATGTCACAGCAGAAGGCTTCATACCCGCAGCTCGCGCACCTTCGTAAATCGCAGCAAAGATTGCACTACCTTGGCCTCCCCAGCGCCTATAGATCTCGCTCAGGATTTCGTTGTAGACCACAGCCCAAGGCTTATACTTGTAAAGATCCTGAATATAACCGCTGAGACGCTTGGTACCCTCCTGAGTCGGTGTCTCGTATCGCTCAAAGAAGCCCTTGAAGAACGCAGTCAAGCTAACCATACCTTCAGTATTTCCCCAAGAATCAAACGTTGACAAGTGTTGAAATATATAGCCATAGATTTTTTGATCTTCAACTCCAGCACTGAATGCATTCCGAATGTAGCGCTCCAGCACACCAATTGTAAATACAAAATCCTGCTTCAGCGCGGATTCGAGGTATTGAGTCGCGGCATCAATGTCATAATCGTTCGCGATAAAATGCATGTGGATCTTGCGACTATGCTGTGAGCGAAACGCAGTCTTACTAGATTGCCGGGAAGTTGATAGAGTGGCATTATATAATTCGTCTGCACGCTTGATTTCTCCAAACAAAATGAGTGAACATATATAACTCGTGAAGGTAATGTAAGTCCGATTAATAGGCTCGCGAGCGACGCAATCTGCATAAATTTTCTCGCAAACTTTCAGTTTGACCTCGCGCACTTGCTGTTCGTCGATAGCATCCGCTGGATCTCCACCCTCGAGGTAGCTCGGAGTCAGCGGTGCGATAGCGCAGAGTTCAATCATCGCAGAGGCGACCTGGCCTCCATTGAGCAGATCTGGTGAATTCGCAGATATCCAGTCGAAGAAATCAAAAGCTTTTCTATACTGGAAAGATTCTTTGTAAGCCGAAATAACGTGCAAAGCAGCACGGGGACTGAGTTCTATCTTTTTAGTCTTGTGGTCTTCGACTAGCACTTCAATAGCGGATAGGTATCGTTCAATAGTCTGGGGCGGGGCAGGATCGAAGCCTTGTTCAAGACTTGTAGCTGATCTGAAGTTATTGTCACATCGAATCAAATGGTGGAAGGCCCTAATGACTTCTGCAGTTACGGGACTAAACAATAATTTAGGATTCGTGTCTCGAAGAAAATTGTATCGCTTGAGGATTTCAGGCAAATCTGAGGACCGGCATGCCGCCAGAAGCTGGTCAATCTGGATATAAATGGATTAGCACAATAGCAAAAGTTGTAATAACAAATCAGTAAGTAGAAAATAGTAGCGCATACCTCTCGTGTCTCCGCTATAGAAAATCGCTTCAGCTGTTTCTTATAGCGCTCTTGGTCCAACATGCCACCAACCAGCGGCTTCGAGGTCGAACTGTAGACCTCATCATCAGATTTTCGGTGATACTTGGAAGGTATTCCTTTGAATACGATGGTCTTTGTCTTTTTGCCGGATGGCGACGCATAGAGACTCGGTGAGGAGGTGGTGAACAGACGAGCTTGGATCGACCGAAGGAGCTGACGACGGCATGTTTGTCGTACTGCAATGGACGCCATTCCGGGGTCCAAGAATTGCTTATGAATATTATTCAGTACTGTGCAGCTTCTTTCTACCTTTTCGCAAGTGTGGAGGTAGAAGCTGATGTGGTCGTGTCGATCTGAATTGCAATGTCGGATATCAAAAAATTACGAATTTAATCTTCCATACAGAAATTTTCCGTTTACAACTAAGCATAATTAAGCATATTCTGCATATTTATGCCAATATTAGTCACAAACTTTGAATTCATTGTAATCCGTTTATTCAGCTCGAAAGCCATTTTTCAGTTGCTAGTGAATCTCATTGTTACAACGGAAAATATTAAAAAAAAATAGGAATTTACAATTAACAATAACAGATATCATTTACTCTTTGCAATGCTGATTTTGGAAGAATATTGTGGCATTTCACAGCTGTCTTTGTTGTCTGTATGTCAAAGCAGAAACAAAAACACGCGCGGCTCAAAAGTTTTTAAAATCTTGAATTTCTATATTTTTAAATATTTTTGAAATCGATAATACAAACCAAGCTGACCATCCGCATGCTGTCCTACTCAAAAAGTGAAATCTAGTTCTATATTAAGTTAAAATATATACTCAGAGGACTCATGGCTGAAAGATCAGAAACGCCAGATACTCCAGCGGAGAATCAAGAACAGTTGCAATCGACTACGGACTCTACTACAGTTGGAAAACGCAAACGAATGGATTATAGACAATCTCAGCAAGCCAAACGGCAAGAACTGAAAGCTGTTGTTTTTGAAGGAGAAACAGATGAGAAAATCAAGCTACCAAAGGTTTGTTTCGATCTATGATTTCACGCGCGAGCAAAATATACTTACACATTATGCTATCGTTACAGAAAAAGTACTATCGACAAAGAGCGCACTCGAACCCGTTTTCAGACCATTTACTGGAATAGTATGTCTTTCCCCGTCTTCTACTTTATTAGCGACAGCATTCTAACGGGCTATTTGAAAAATCAGCCCCAAAAGTCCAAGTGACATGGACTGGTCTAAACTCTACCCTGCCATCCTCCCGCCTCCAAACTCTGACTCGAGCACTGCCGTTTCCCATCCCAAAGTCGAGATCGCTGACATAGGCTGCGGTTTCGGTGGTTTGCTCGTTTCTCTCGCGACAGAGTTTCCTGAAAAACTGATATTAGGAATGGAGATTCGCGTGCAAGTCACTCAATACGTCGAAGATCGAATTATCGCCTTGCGCCAGCAACATGCTTCTGATTCCACCAAGCTTTATAATAACATTGCGGTTCTACGAGCAAACGCAATGAAGTTTTTACCGAATTTTTTCGACAAGGGACAACTTTCAAAAATGTTTTTTTGCTTCCCTGATCCGCATTTTAAGGCTCGTAAACATAAGGCGCGGATTATTACATCGACGCTGGCATCAGAATACGCGTACTTGTTACGGCCTGGTGGCATTGTTTATACAATCACCGATGTTAAAGATTTACACGAGTGGATGGTTAAGCATTTAGAGGAACATCCGATGTTCAAGAGGCTCTCGAAGGAGTGGGAGGATACGGATAGTTGTGTGCAGATTATGCGGAAGGATACAGAGGAAGGTAAGAAAGTGGAGAGGAATAACGGTGATAAATTTGTGGCCTGCTATGAACGGTTAGAGAAGCCAGAGTATTGAACGTTGAAATGTCAAGATTATTAATGAAATAGCAAAATAGAATCCAGCGCCAGTCCCACGCCATTAATGCAAGAAAGATACAATATAAATACAGCAGTTAAGTGCTAGTTATGCAAAACTTTGTCCATCTCAAAAAGCTCGACCCGCTGTAGACTGCTCATCCCTTTGGTATATGTCTCTAGATGTTTAACATTACAACGAACACGATCACCGCCAACACGCGCAGTAACGTCATCTACTCCAAACTTATTACTCTTCAGCGCCAGCGCAAGGAGATAATGCGGATTGAACTTGCTAGCCTGGTTTGCTCTAAATTTTGATACATTAGATCGATATAACTTCTGCACTGAAATCGACTGATTAAATACATTCAAAATCAGTGAGCAGGCTATGAACGTCGCGGTTTTGGTATCAAGAGCGCCAAAGATGACTGAGTAGCCAATCACGATAGGACGTAAGCGGCGGATAGCAAATTGATCAAAGGAAACTGTATGACCATCCATACTCTTTCCATCTGCTTGAAAACTGAAATGTATAGGATACGAGTCCATGACAAAATAGTCTAGCTCGACGATTGATACCTGGGATTTAACTGACGAGGAATATTCAAGCTCGGGTTCAGGAACTGCGTGCCAGTATTTGTCCAGCTTTCCTTGAGTACCTCCAGTCAATGTACTATCATCTGACGCTTTATTATAATGGCGCATGGTAGACTGATAAATGACCAACCTCGAGCTCATAGACACGGCTACAAGCCCGAATTTATCATACAAATCAAAGCAGACTTCAGCTTCGCGATATGCAAACTCGCTTGTACCGGCGAGCATAATAGTTCGCTCGCAATTCTGTAAACCGATTCGAAACTCTAGCAGTTCACGATCATAATTGCCCTCTTTCTCCTCGGATTGAGTTCCGTCAGTGCTGCTGAGGTTGTCATCGAATGAAGACGTCTGCTCACAGCGAAGAAGGACTTGGAGTAAAGTGTTGTCGGGCAGAGACCAAGCTGAAAAGGCGCTCAAAATTGGTACCTCGGTGTAATCACCAATACCAGGATAGTACATTTGTGGTGCGAGGTGATGCTCAAGTCTGCTGTTGTCGTGTACAAGTTTCCACAGAAAAATGCCGCCGTCGCCGAATGGATCTGTGGGTGAATATGCCGAATCATCAGAGCTTTCAGGCACGATCGAGAAGATTTCGCTGTCAGCAGTTCCTTTCGAAGATTTTTTGGGAGGTTTTAGAGTAATTAGTCTGAATGGGAAGGAAGTAGTACAACCAAGGATGACATGGTGCATTAGTCGTCTGTCGCAGTCAATGTCGGAGAGACCGACGATGCGCAGACGGGGACGCGGCGGGCAGGTGCGCAAGCCATGAGCGTGTCGTTTATTTGAATGCTTGTTGAGGCTAGTCCGGGCATGCCTCTGGTCAAAGAGCGCGCGGCATACGAGGTAGTTCATCGCGGTGGTGGACAGGTAAACAAACGTCAGCTGGCGGCGCGACGCGATGCGGTCCAAGAACTACGCAGACGATGAGCACACGCGTACTCCTGAGTACAGCAACGCGGCCGGCGAAGATAAGCGGGCGTGTCGCCCAATGGGCGCACCTATTCTATCGCCTAACGCTAGGCCGAATGTGGCAAATGACCTAACCCTGACAACTGCTGCTCTTCTCGCTCTCCCCTTCCTCTCTGCTCCGTCTTCTGCATCTACCACCCTCCCCCTTCGAATCCACTTCTATTATTTAAGCCATGTCTAGCGGGTAAGTTTACCGATTACTGCTGGAGAGGAGATATTTATGTGCTGTTTGGATTGTGTCTCGCTGTTGCGGATACCCAGTCAAGGAAAGAAAACTGAACCGAGAGATAAGCAATTCAGTCGTGATAACGCTCCGGGTGGTCAACTACGAGCTACTACCAGCGTGCGTCAAATTGATCACGGTAATTGAATGTGATGAAGGAGCTGTTGGCTTTGTGTTGGTATAGGTTATCGTTGGATGACTGCCGGTAAATTGGACAGGACAGAGAGTGATAAAGCAGCAGGGAGAGAGACGCAGTGGGCGATTATCGAAGTCACATCGTATCGAGAACAGCGGATCAGAGCAAAATATTCAAGCCTAGCAAGCAGACACAATTCAGATACAGACACAGGTGCATCAGGCAAAGAAAAAGAAGACTAATTAAGAGTTATAGTGCCGAGGTTCTCTACGTTTTGATTGCCGTCGTTGGCGTGTCGCTTGCCACTTGGTTCATCGCCCCCAAGGGCGATAACCAGACGTACGCATCAGAATTGTAATCTGAAATGTTTTGCTGATGTAATTACTGACTGGTTGCGATATAGTGTCTGGAGGAGTAGCATTATCCTTACTATTTCTATGTGCTACATCATGTAAGTATATTTTATTTATTTTTGCTATTCATTATGCTTTATATGAAATATATTCTAACAACATATCTTCTAGGTGGGCTCTTACTTACTTGAGTACGCTGAGCTATATTCAAAAGAGTAGTACTAGACCAAAACATACTGATTGATTTTCGATTTAGGCCAGCTTCACCCTCTCATCCAGCCCATGCGCAGTGACCTTCGTCCCGAGTTCGCCGAGGGATACAGCGAGTACTACGGAATGGAGTAAAATCTTATCCGCAATATCAAAGTATTATACAAATTTTTCATTTATGACGAGTAGCGGATTGCTAGAGAAGAGAGAGGTAGAAGAAAGAAAGATGAAAGAAGAAGCAGGGTCATTGGTTTTGCTTTTTACCGTTGCACAGGGGTTAACTTTTTATTCATTTTATTGTTTTTAGAGCATATTTAATGTCATTATATTTTTTTGCTGAAGGATTGTTTCTTTCCTTACCTTAATCTTTTTCATTCATCTATCTACATATTTGGTCTCGTCTTAATTTTTTATATCTATTTATTGTCTCTGGGTTAGTTGGTGTGGTTGGGCTTTTTTCTTATGCTTGTTTTTTGGGTTTGTAGAGAAAATATATTCTTTTTTTGGTTAGACGTTATGTTCTTGTCATGAGTAGTTTATAGAGCGGACAATGAAATGGTGGTTGAAGCCGGTATTGATTTTGACTTGATAAGCCGGAGGGCCTCAGCTTGTATGGCAGGTAGTTGAAAATATGTGGTACAACCAGAGAAAAGAGTATCCGAGCTTTTCGAGCACAATTGACAAAGACTGCATACCACGGCATCCGAAAGAGCATTGCATTTGCGAGAAGTTTTAATTCGACCCTGAGCAGCTTCTAAGCAATCACGAACAGCAAAGATTGCTTCGTTCACTGTAGGATCGAGGAGAATATAGTTAGAATCAACAGCAGCAACGACGACAGCGCTGTATAAATCCTGCTGCCATGTGGCATAGCACGGCTGAATAACTCCAGTCGGCTGGCTGTGGTGCGACTGCTATTCTTCACGAGTGTTCGGCAAAGTAAAAGCGGAAGCAAAGTATATCGAGAGAGGCATAATATTGCTTCCCGATGCGACAGCACGGCCCCGTTGCTCAGTGGTTGTTTGTTGACTGCTTGCACTGCACTTCGTTCGCGCGTTGCCGAGAAAGCGAGGACAGACAGACTATATTAGATACAATTGACCATATTCCGACATGTAAACAGGCACTTTTACCGCCAGCAAATAAAGACAGAAAATTTGGCCTTCGCCGGAGGATCCTCAGGCGTACGAACACGTGCTGCGGCCCAATGCAGCAAAAGTAAACAAACGCAAGATTGCCTACATTCTCGCACGGCCAAAACCAGCCGCGGCGCATCGTCGTACCCTCGGCCATAAAAAGCCTTTCCTTGAGTCAGGCAGAAAAAGAAAAAAACGCATTGGATTTGCTTTAGTCGAAAGTTAAAGCAACAAACAGCTGTCTGTCCTGTCGAGGTGGGTCCCCGGTCTGGGAAACGAAAAAACAAACACCGTCGTCTGATTTCTGGCTCCTCCGCGCTCTCGCTTTCTCCTTTCTTTGCTGCTGCTGCCTTTTGCCATACATTGTCGTCTCTCAGTAGTTCTTGTCCTTCGTCGCCAGCGCTCTGCTCTTGTACGCCGTCCTCCTCCCTCTGTTTACCTGTCAATACGCTCCCATTGCATCCACTAACTCCCTCCATAGCCCTTTCTTCTCCGTCCGCTTCGGACCTATGCCCCAATGTCTTTCGACGATGACGGTCCCGATCCCCAGGATATGCTTGCGCGTATAGTCTCTCTCGAGAACCGGGCCACTCTCCTGCAAGAAGAGAACGTCGCCGCCTTCGAGACAAACAAGGAACTCTACAAGGTACGCCGTGGACAGGATTTTTTGTTCGTTTGATCTCTGCAGACGGTTGTCCTGCTTAATCTACGATGTGCAAATATGCTAACTACTTGTCCTATCAAACAGCGTATCCAGGAACTCAACTCCAGCCTGATTGCGTCCGAGAGCCTTGTCGAGCGACTGCTGAATGTAAGCAACAAAGATGACAGCAGTTCAGAGGTTGACCCAAATCGTCGTCGGACCACTAGACGGCCTCCTCCAATCGATCTCAAACACGACAAGCACCGCTCTTCGCCCTACTTAGACTATCCTGCTCACGCGCCAGCAGCGCAATCGGCAATCTCCTCCTCGACGCCTAGACCGGCAATGCCATCAAGGCTGAGCAGTACAGGAAGCGTCACTAGTCGTCTCAACAGATTTGAGATCCTTCTGGATGAGTTTTGCTCTGAGTTTGATGCTTCGGATGAGGATTCTACTAGTAGTCAACGGAGCGGCAGCGGCGCCCGGTTTACACTTCACCTTGATACTAGGACAACACAACCCCCAACTCAGCGGATTCACAAAAGTAGAACACACAGTCCGACAGCGAATATCCTACGTGATATTGGGCAATCCCAAATATCTCCTCGTGCTCTTCGCAAGAACAAAACAAGCTCAGGCCCTTTGCAATCACCAGGTTGTATCAAACTTTCGCTAAGTGCGGCGCTCGAACAACAACATCAACAACATCAGCATACAGAAATCAGCACTGCTGGCGGCAGAGTTTCTTCCCGGCGCGGGTCTCAACGTCACGAGCGAGCGCGATATTTCTCTGACCGCCGCTTGCTTCCTGTTGCTCCCGCCGAGCCGCGCACTCCAAGCTCTCCGCCTGCCACCTTCTCTGATGATTACCGACACCGAAGAACTCTTTCTCCAGGGAACCACTACGAATACAATTACTATAAACATCACAGACGAGAATCGTCACAGTTCTCTATCAACCTTGTTGACGAGAAGAATCGATCTATAGCCTCTGTGCTGGAATCCTGCGCTTTTGAATCAGTCGATCCTGAGACTGAACGACATGTCCTCTCCCCAGCGACTGATTGCATTGTTTCAAGTGTGATTCATGCTCCATACGTACATCTAATGCACCATCAACCTCATCAGTCCCTAGCAGAAGAACGGGAAGAGATTTTGCGAAAGTATAATTTTGCTTTTGATGAGGATGGTTGCCGCGACTTAGGCGTTCCGGCTCAGAACTCGAGGTGTATAACGGAACCAATTCATCGCGTTAATTCTACTGAATTGGGATCTCCTCATAGAGTTCTGTCACCTCTCCCTCTTTTGAAGCAAAGAAAGTCGATGTCTGCATTGAGGAGGAAGACATCTACACTTACCTTGCTTTCGAAAGAAGGATTAAGTCCACCACCTGTTAGTATAACTACAGCTTCAAAATCACTAATAAAATCGGAAGATGGATTTGATTTACCTGCCACTGCGTTACTTTGTACATCTCCTTCCGAATCGATTGCAAATTCGAGATCAATTTCATCTGCTATGCTTGAGTCTATGAAGAAGTACAACGAGCGACGACCTCGCGGCTTACAGCCCGAATCTCCCCAGTTGATTAGATCTGAAGAGAGAAATACCTCAGAGTCTGCGCAGAGTGAGACTGCTGCTAGTACTACTGCCGCTACCGCGGCACATACTGCTGCTAGTACTATGGTTGCAGGTAGTCCTGTACCTCAGAAGCGGGTACTAAGAAACGTTTCGTCGTATCTTTGGGATGCTATTTGGCGTATTCCTACTGCCGATGAGCAGCGGAAAGTTAGACGTGTACGCTCTCAGTTTGATCATTTGGAAGGACAACAGGATGCTATTGTACCAAGCAATGATCATGCGCCTGTCGAAGTAAATCAAGAAGCTGTTGCTGCTGCTGATGAGAACATCGATGGCGTCGATCATGATTTTGATGAAGCTGATACTGTGATTTGCAAGTCTTCTGAAGTTGAAATTGATAGTCCTCCGATTAGCAGTAACGCGGAGGCGACTTTTGAGCCGTCTCTGTGCGTCCTAGAGACTCGTGACGATTTAGATCAAGATCAAGTGGATGCGACCGTGGCACAAGACGAACCATCTGTTGAGTGGGTTCCTACAGCTATCTATGCTGATGCATTAGAAGAGTCGTCTACCGCGATTGATGCCAGATCTTTGCCAGCAGAGGAGATACCCTATGACGAAGTTCCTGTTGAGGCTCAAGAACAAGAGCGAGTCTCAGCTGGTCATGAAACAGACGATTCAAACTGCGTTACATCATCCGACGAAAGAAGCGGTGATGAAACTAGTACTTGTACTTCACCACCTACCTCAGATTCTGAAAATAGTGCTTCGTCTACTGAACGCAGTAGTTGTAGGCCATCACTTACAAAGCGTGCCTCTTGGCTTCTATTCCCTCTTGGACCTTCGTCGCCGACAATCGAGTCGCCAACTGACCGCAGCACGCTCTCTACCACCACTGAGGATAGCAAGTCTACGATCTTTGGATGGAGAAATCCGTTCAAAAAGCGGGTAACTTCTGAAGATTATATTTCCTTTCCAACGTTTTCAGGAGGAAGTTTGACTAGGAACTTACAATCAAACTCCACATCAAGACAGCATCATCATCATGATCATCAACAACAACTCCAGCAAGGAGGTGGCACGTGGTCGAGTTTCGGAAGCCTTGCGAACTCAGCAGCAATCTCGGCAAATAAGATGTGTAATCCACATGCAATTATCGACGAAATTAATGCGCATAGGAATCAAGTCGATATGGTTAACAAAGGATATACACAGAATGCAGTAAAGTATTCGGCAGTGGTGGAATGTACAATTGTTGATGACGTTGCATTGAGGGATGCTCTTGAGAGCGTCACGTTTCTTTATTCATGAGAATTTGCATTTATTATTGATTATCTTTGTCTCATGCATTTGGTGAGTTTGTTTTTAATTTTGTATCAAGTAAGCTGGGTGTAGCAAACGCATTTTCTTCTTCTAATATCTTAGTTTTTTTCTTGTGCTTCTTTTATGATTGTTAATATTTTAATTTATTACGATGTGTATGATTTTGTTGTTGCTGTTGTTGCAGTTGTTGCGGTTGCCGTGATCGTTGACATTCTCCAGGAATGCGGGTTTTTTGTTCTATCTTTATCTATCTACTTTTCACATGCTATACCTGGTTGATTGTATATTTTTGCATATCTTTATTTTATTATGCCATTTTTTGTATAAAGATTTCCATTCAAAAGTTTCCCTTTCATGCTTCAAAACAAGTATAATTTGTCCTAATCCAATCCTACACCAACCACCAAACCTTCCTCGCTCTATCTTCAGCAATAAAATCCAACAAATATACAACTTTTAACACCGCACTTTAATTAATTCTTCTCATTGTCTAAATCTGCAACGTTATTATAATATGCAGACGCCTGCTCATACGTCCGTCTCGGTCCTTGAATAGGCGCAACTCGACTTGCGATAGCTTCGCTATACGTAGGCAAATCGGGAACCGCGCCGCCATCTCCTGGTGTAGCATTGTCATTGTTAGATGGCTTGGTAGGGCGCGGAGGACCATATGCTGGTACATCCGCAATTCCTTGGTTATTTGTGCGGTTGTTTACGCTATTTAGAGTTTCGGCGGCTGCGCGGTAGGGATTTGATTGTTCGGTCTCGATGGCTTGGAGAAGGGCGGGTGGTGGTCTTATACCTGACCATACTTGGATTGGAAATCCCAGTTCGATGAACTAGAAATGATTATTTCGTTAGATTGTTACTTCTTTCAAAAAAAGATCTAAATATTATGAAATGCGCACCTCACGAGCACCTTTTGCCCCATGAGAAATCTCAGCAAGAATCTCAATTGCGTAATTTCTTTCCACGTTACAAGTTTTAAACGTCGGTGGAACAGTATTTGGTAAAAATAAATTCAATAAACGACGCTTATCAAACTCGGCTTCATATACTCCTGGTTTTGAATTCGTAATAGTACCCATCGGAAGATCAAGTTTTTGTATCTGCGCGATAGAGATTGCAAGTGCGTTGTTTTGAGTGAACGTATCTACTCGCGCGGTTGTTGTTGCGATCAAGTTGACCATTAATGTATGCAAGTAAATATCAACTTCAAGTCTAGTTTGACTAGAGATTAACAATTGGAGGTCAATAGGTTCAGTAGGGATCACGATCCTAGGTTCAGGCACCCTTGCTTCGAGGTAGAATTCAGGACCAGGTTGCTGAATAACTCCACCAGCTGATGCAGATTTCGAAGAACTCGAAAATGCACTTAAAAAACCTCGCATTTTTTTTCGGGATTGACCCGCGCCGGGCAGATGATTAGACGGTTCAATTGGTGTATATCCGAAACTATGCTTGCGACGAGCAAAAAAAGTTTGGATATCGGAGGCTGGAGGACGAGGAGGTTCGATTGGAAGGAAAACAAACGGATTATATTCTCGCATGTTCATTTTATAGAATGCAGCCTTTTTCACAGTTACTTTAAGAAAGTATCTATATAATCGAGAACAAGTAAGTCTTTAGTCTTGAGCCAACAGATTGATTAATGATATTTGATACATACTTTATAGTAGCTAACTCAGTATCAGAGCAGGAAGGCGGTAAAGTAGCAGAAACGTGTCTTTTTCCATCGCTGACATCCGTCATTTTCGCCATGAAATTCTTCTTATCTTGACAATCATTATTGATTGGTATGCGGAATTCGAAAGGGTATTGATAGCGGCCTGGCGCGAGAGTGAAACCGTCCTTGCCTGTGCCGCTCGATTCAAGTTGACGCACATCTGGGGGCGGAAAGACGGTTTGCGTGACATAGAGAAGCTGGGAAAAGAACAGTGATTAGTAGAGGCATTAGTTGAAGTATAAGAATGATGGACGATGGGTGCGTACTTTATGGCTCTCGGTGATGGTTCGCGTGCTTTTATCGTTCTTCTTATTCGGATGCTTTGCAATTTGCACTGTCGACTTTGATATACCTGCGACGATGATGACGGTCAGCCAGCTGAATTCAGAATCCCTCTCGTGAAATAGGCTCGTTACCTTCCATCTTGATCTGGATATTGGCGATCGACTCCTCGGAAGTCAGAACAAGCACCAGCTGGCCATATATAATATCGAGATTAGTGACGGTTCCGCCCACTCGTCTGTCGACTACACAAATGACAAATAGCTTTGTTAGCTGGCAAATACAGAATGAGGAGTTTGATGACCGACAGACTGCCCATCACAACGATTCAGCGAACAGTAACAACTACATACGCAGGATCTCGACAGTATTAGGCATTCTGTTTTCGTTTCCTCTTTAACTTCCTAGCAAGTGGTATTCTGTATATCTGCTTTAATCGCGCGAAAGACGTGCAGAACTATATATAACAAGCTGCCGGTGTTGACCTAGAATGTAGACAGACAAAGACCCGTCGTGCGGCGCCGACATAGCGCATATCCGTTGCGGGTTAGCGCAGGTTACTCAAAAAGGCAACGGCTCATGACGTACGCGCGTCCGCAGAGACGGGTGACAAATAGCGTGATAATGATTGATGACTGGAGTATTTGGTCAAAGTGATGAGTTTATGCTACGGGGGGGCAGGAACCAGTTTCAGTGGGAGGTGGGGTGAAGATGGCATTGGCTTGCCAGAAGCCTCCTCGCAGGTGCTCAATGCAATATCCCCCTACAGCAAGCAAGAAAGTACAAGCACGGCAACGATGCTTGTCAGAATCAGCAGCAAAAGTCGTGATTAATGATTAATGAAATCTAATCCAAGTCAACGTCATGATGTAATACAATTATACATGTCTTTCAATACATATAAGATACAAGTTATTTTCAAACAAAGCCGCCACAAATATAATCCAATTACTTTTTCGTGACCTAGACCTAGTTCGCCGTCCGCTTGGCAGCTCTCTTGCCGGTTCCCCGAGTCTTTTTGTCGCCTGCGGTTCATATTGTTAGTTGATCCGTCATTCTGTAGCCACATTAACACCAACAATAGACGACACTTACGATTCTTCTTCTGCTTTCTCTGCTGTCTGCTGGCCTTCTCGACCTTGGTAGCCTGTCCAATTCTGACGAGACGGTAGGCGGGCTCGAACTTCTTCAAGTCATCGACCGAGTCGTATATAAGGGCAAAGCCAGTGGACTTGCCACCACCGAACTGGGTGCGGAAACCGAAAACCGAGACAGCGTCCTTCTCGGTCTTGTATAGAGTAGCAAGACGGTCCCGGAGCTCATCTTTGGAGACGTTGGCACGCGTAGGGTGGAGGACATCGACGACCATCTGGCGACGAGCCAAAAGGGCGTTTCTGAGGAACCTGATTCAAATAAAATATCAGCACACTGCTTCAACACTCGCACCGCATTGAATTTCTCTCTCTTTCTCAACAACCAGCCTATCTCCCTTTCCAGTTCTTCCCATTCTCTTGCTTGTTCGCGGCAGCGCTGTTTCGGAAAGGGAAGGGAATCGTCTTCTTACTTTCTTGTGCGGATAGTGACGGAGTCGCTCTGAATTAAATCCATCGTTAGAATTGCAAACAAAATGGAAAATAAAAACCAGCAAACAAATGCTATTGCAAAGAAAACATACCATTTTGTCTATGCTGTGAAGAGACCGAAGAAGATACAGTTGATCGTAATTTCGTCAACAGCCTGGAGCGAGTCTCGCAATCTACCTCGAATTGCGTCGTGTGCTTCCTGCGCAGTACGAAACCCCAATCAAAAACACAGTCACACATAAGGTGTAGGGTAATATTAGCCCTACATTGATGCCGCGGGGTCTGCGGCGCTAATATCTGCCACACGTGATCGCACTTACATGAGCAGTGCCCTTGTCTCTCAAGCGTAGCAGCAAGTGGGCAAAGATCATCAGATAGCGATGAGGTGGCAGTCTAATTGCATGATCCTTCCTATGAAGCAGTCGCCCGACTGCCAAAGGCTAGAGTTCTATGCAAGTAATCTCTGAGTAGCAAAATACATGCAATTGCCTTATGAACCGATCTGGTTCTGCTGCGTGACGACTTTCCGAGAGCAGACAGCGGGTGCGATCACGAGCACCCGAGGCCGAGTCCGATTACGACCAGCGCGTAAATCAACCCGACGCGTTCCAAGGCAGAAAAGTAAACAAACGCGCGCGAGATCGCTGACTAAGTGCTGAGAGATACGCGTGCGGTTTGAGGGATACGCACACTCAACAGTCTGACAGCTGCGGGCTGCGTGGTACTGAGCACGGCTTCGGACTCTCGTTTTTCCGTGCTCTCGCGCACTCTGCCGCGCAGGCAGAGACGGGACTGACTGCGTATTGCCACGTTTGTTGCATCCATCCAGTGCAGATATACAGAAGGCAAGAGCTGGTCAGCGACAGGACTGCAGCTATCTGCTGCTGGGAATAGCGGTACGCTCATTAAACCGAGCCTGCGGGCGTCCGAGCTTATTCTTCGCAAGGCCCATCGCGTCGCGGGACATATAAGCTCCCACCGAGTCCCCTCCGCCACCGCCTTGCCTCGTTCTACACACCCCTAGCACTCTCCAAACGCACCATGTCTCGTCCCTCAAACGTTGGCATCAAGGCCATCGAAATCTACTTCCCCAACCAGGTATGCTCGCGCTCGCATTCACTCCGCATACGCGGGAAAAACCTACGTGTCTCCATCGCCCGTGCTAACAAGCGTCTAGTGCGTCGAGCAAGCCGAACTCGAGAAGTTCGATAGTGTCTCGGCCGGAAAGTACACAATTGGTCTCGGCCAGACCAAAATGGCCTTTCCCGACGACCGTGAGGGTGCGCATTATCTCAATTTCAGGGTCGCCCGTTCGTCCGTGATAGCTGACATTTCTCCGCAGACATCTACTCCATGACTCTCACCGTCCTCTCCTCGCTCATCAAGAAGTACAGCATCGACACTGCAAACATCGGCCGTCTCGAAGTTGGCACAGAGACCCTGCTCGACAAGTCCAAGTCCGTGAAGTCCGTTCTGATGCAGCTCTTTGGCGATAACGCCGACGTCGAGGGCATCGACACCGTCAACGCCTGCTACGGAGGCACCAACGCTCTCTTCAACTCTGTTAACTGGATCGAGTCTTCTTCCTGGGACGGCCGGGACGCCATCGTTGTTGCCGGTGACATCGCGCTCTATGCCAAGGGCTCTGCTCGACCGACTGGAGGTGCAGGTGCCGTGGCCATGCTCATTGGCCCCGATGCTCCGCTCGTGCTTGACCCCGTCCATGGCTCGTTCATGCAGCACGCCTATGACTTTTACAAGCCTGATTTCACCAGCGAATATCCTTATGTCGATGGTCATTTTTCGCTTAGCTGCTACACTCGTGCTCTTGACAGTGCTTATCAGACTTACACTAAGAAGGCGCAGAGGAAGACTCTCTCTCAGCTCAATGGCCACGTCCCGACTGGAATTGACAGATTCTCATATGGCGTCTTCCACTCCCCTACTTGCAAGCTCGTCACAAAGTCCTACGCTCGTCTACTGTATAATGACTTCCTAATGGACCCCGAGACTTTCCAGTATGACGTCCCTGAGGAGGTCAAGGCCGTAGAATACGAAGCCTCGCTCACCGACAAAGGTGTTGAAAAGTTTTTTATGGGAATCGCCAAGAAGCTCATCCAAGAGCGTCTCGTTCCTGCTATGACCGGTCCTACTATGTGCGGTAACATGTACACTGCCAGTGTTTACTCCTCCCTTGTCTCCCTTCTCTCAAACGTCGAGCCTGAGAAGCTTCTCAACACTCGCGTCGCTGCATTCTCATACGGTTCAGGTCTTGCGTCTTCATTTTACTCGTTTGTTGTTAAAGGAGATACCACCGAGATGCGAGAGAAACTTAATTTCCTTGAACGTCTTGAGAACCGTAAGACTCTATCACCTCAAGAGTATGAGCATTACATTGAACTTCGTGAGAAGGCTCATTTACAGAAGGATTATACTCCCGAGGGAAAGCTTGATGATATCTTGCCTGGAACTTATTATCTTACTAAGATTGATAACAAGTTCCGTCGCGAGTACGCTGTTAAGGAGTAAATAATTTTCAATATTAGCCTATATTGTGCTTGTTGCGTTCTGTTATATTAGTTCGAGTCAGTGCTTCCATTGTGCATTTTTAGAAGGACATCTGATATGCTTGCTTTAAAATTATTGCTTTTCTTTGCTCACAGGATCGGGTATTGGTGGTGTTTTTAATATTCTTTTCTTTTCTTTTGTATATAATTTCTGTATCATTAGTTGCATTATTTATCTTCAAGCGGTCCTACACGAGCTTATGCTGTAAGAGAATTGTTCTTTTGTACGATTGATCTTTGACAAAATAAAAGTGTTTCATTTGCACTGCATTTATTACACTAAACCACAAACGTGCCTAATCCCTCCACCTTTTCTTCCCTGATTTAGAAGCAGATTGTCTAGCTTCATACATTCTCTTTTGATTAGTTTTCTTTCTCCACATTGTTGAAAGTTTGCTAACACTTTGACTAAAATCCACATGAATTCTAGATTCATCAATCAAAGCACCTTGCATTCTCATATAAGCATTTTCGCAGTCTTTACTATTTTCGTATTCAATGAAGCCATATTGCAAAGATTTCCCAGTTTTAGGATCTTTGATGATTTCGCAAGAAAGTATTTTACCACATTGAGAAAAAAACGTTTGTAAATCTTCATCTTCAGTGATTGGATTTAGTTTACAAACAAATAAGATATTCTCTGGAGGCTTTACTTCTGCGAATGGTAAATCACCTAAGATTTCTAAAGTTAAAGCTTGTGATCTTGCATCCCGCTCTCTTCTTTCACGTTCTTTTCGATCTTCTTCTGTTTCTTCATCTTTTTCTTGTTCTGGTTTGCTGGTTGTGGATTCAGAGTCTGAAATCGGTTCGTCGTCGCCTACGAGAATATTTCGTTCAAGATCTTGGATTTCGGAAGGTAACCCGCGCATTGATGACGACGATGGACCATTGCTTCTGGCAGGCAGTCTTTCATCTCGTGGTCGCCGATATCGTGAATCTCGATCATTTTCTCGTTCTCGTCGTGCATAACTCCTCGATGAGGATGATGGATATTTATCTCCGTCTCTGTCATTCGTATCACTTCGATGACGTTTATACTCTCGATCATCATCTCCTCTTCTAGAAGAGGAAGAAGAATGATGATGACGATGATAATGTTGATGTCGATGCGAAGATGACGATTCACTTGTTCTTGGTCTGCTGCTGCTGCTTTCATGTCGTTGCCTATGATGATGACGATGTTCTCCGTTTCTGGAACTACTACTCCTTCGTAGATCTTCATCTCCTCTCGACCTTCGAGATGATTCTCGATCTGGAGATCGTGTACTCATCGTTTCTTGCTTATAAATTCTACCCCCTTGATCTAACTGTGTCTCGTTGAATATCAGATCAAAAAGTCGACTCAGCCCTCAAACTGTCAAAAATAATCCATGGTAAACTGCAAGGGACATGTCACGTGAAATTTCTGCTCCGCAAAAGAATCTGGAGAGCTCTTTGCAAAAACTGAATATCTTTCTAGAACAATTGAACTTTTTCACGAGCATCAATTGAGTTGATATTTATTTGCCTGAAAAGATTTATATTATATAATATTGAGCAGAAAAATAATAATGGTTCGTTCTGTGAATGTCGCTATTGTCGGTACGTGAATTTACTGGAGACCAACATCCTACGTCTGTCTATATACTAAACTTTGGCAATAGGTGCCGGTCTCGTTGGTTCGGCATTCATTAATCAACTCCAATCTCTCCGTTCTCATGCCGTAACTTACAATGTAATCCTAATCGCTCGTTCGACTAAAGCATTGATCTCCAAATCTTACGCTCCACTCCCACTCGCTACATGGCCTCAAGATCTCGCAGCAACTTCTTCAGCCTCTGGTCTTTCTCCGGGTGATTTAGCTGCTTATCTTGAGAAATCTCCATTACCTGTTATTTTGGTTGATAACACATCTTCTGATGCTCTTGCTAAAGTTTATCCTGTATTTTTATCACAGGGTGTGAGCATTGCTACTCCTAATAAGAAGGCATTTTCTTCTGAACTTGGACTCTGGAATGATCTTTTCCGCTCTGCAGCAAACTTTTCTGAAAAGACTGATGGTAAAGGATTCCTTTATCATGAAGCTACAGTTGGTGCTGGATTACCCGTTATTTCTACCCTTAAAGATCTAATCGCAACCGGTGATGAAGTCGTCAAAGTCGAAGGTATCGTTTCTGGTACTTTATCATATATCTTTAATGAATTTTCTACCCTTGGAGAAGTTGCCGGTTCTCCAGTTAAATTTTCAGATGTGGTCAATAAAGCTAAAGAGCTTGGATATACCGAGCCTGATCCGCGAGAAGATTTAAATGGTCTTGATGTTGCTCGTAAACTTACGATTTTAGCCAGACTTTCAGGTCTTGAGGTTAAAGATGCAACTTCATTTCCTGTACAATCATTAATTCCAAAGCCTTTAGAAGAAATCGAGCAAGTTAGTGAATTTATGGGAAAGCTACCGGAATATGACGGAAAGATGGAAGAGACTAGAGCAAATGCTGCCGAGGAAGGAAAAGTTTTGAGATTTGTGGGAAAAATTGATTTAAGTGGAGAATCTTCGCAAAAGGTCAAAGTTGGAATTGAAAAGTGAGTTTATCTGGCATTTTTGAACTGCAGTGGAAGAACACTTTCTAACTGGTTGTAGGTATGATGCTTCTCATCCATTCGCTTCACTCAAGGGTTCCGATAACGTAATTGCATTCTACACCAAGCGGTACGGCAATAATCCTCTTATCATTCAAGGTGCAGGGTATGTCCTCCCACTCCATGTTCTTCTTTCTTTCGCTATAATATAAAGATTTTATTTACTAATTTGGTTGTACTTAAAGTGCCGGAGCTGAAGTAACTGCAATGGGTGTGTTGAGCGATGCTCTTAAAATCGGTGAACGCATTGCAAAATGACTACCTAGTAGTAGTACTAATTCTTCAACTGCTCACGTGCGACATCGCTTGTAAACCAGATTATGTGTATGACAATAAGTATATACAGCATAATTTTTCAAGATTCTGCAATTTATAATGAACCAACTGTTTCACCTATCAAATAATATTCGCAAAATATATATCAGATATAATACCTATCAAAATCCGAATTTAGATATGAGACGCCGAAAAGCATTAGAAAATAAAAAAGAAAAATAAGAAAAAAATGACGAAAAAATACCAAACAGGGAAACGCAGCCCAAGCAACAGCGTCTAGAAAATACCCCACAAAGAGCAAAATCAACTCATATAAAAGCAGATTTACTCCCAACTCTCCAAACTCATGATTCCTTTCTCCTCGAGATTAATATACATCTTGAAAGCATTCTTCAAAATATGAGGTTCATGCAATGAACCAGTTTTAGTAGCCAAGCTCTCCGCCCGATCCAAATAATCAGTCAAAAGTGGCTTTTAAACAGGATGAGCAGTCTTATCAATCATAATTCTAGCGCGCTCGCGAGGAGATAATCACCTACTGTGCAAGATGCATAGAATTTGCTAGATCAAAGGGCTCTAGATAAGAGACGACCTCAGGAAAGGGAACAGAACGGTAGTCGTACCGGCAGTGCCCGTATTACGTCGCGGTGCTGTGCGATTTGCGGTAAGCATGGCCATAATGCGCGAATTTGCCAAGGGGATACAGAATCATCGGTTTCATCCATTTCCGATGTTTTTTATAATTGATTTTAGTGCTGTGGCTTTTGTTGGAGGATATTGCTACATATGTGGTAATTGAGTTGCCCGTTCGCTTATCAAGTACGGTTATAAATATGCTTTTTAATTCCGATTCTTTTAAACTTTTTTTGCGCCGCTTCTCGGAAATCCCGAAATTTACTTCCTAGATACCCCAAAGTCCGCTAATCGGCATAGATAGACGATAGATCTGCACCGCTTCGTAATAGCATGACTCTATCCTGTACTTTCTTATAAAGGTGTGCGTGCTGTGGATTTGAAGGAATGCGCTCTTGTCGTGCTATATCGACGAAATTTGATGTACTGCAGAAATACTCCAACATTGACTTATGCTTTCATCAAAGATAGATAAACAGCCGGCGACCACGCAGGAGAAATCTCCGTCTGCTGTCGACCACGATATCGAAAAATGCATAACCGATATGAGTTCCCAAATCACAGGCTCAACTTCAATTTTAAGTGTTACAGCAGAAGAAGAAGATGATGATATTAAACAGCCATTTTCATCTATTACGGAAAAGAAAAAAGTTGAATTAGATGATGAAGAAGAAAAAGATCAGAATTTAGTTACTTGGGATGGTCCTGATGACCCAGCTAATCCAATGAACTTTCCTCATTGGCTGAAAATGGCGATTATTGTTAATGTTGCTTTGCTTTCATTTGTCATGTGAGTCTCTAACATGCAGCGCTCTTAATAAGAGATTAAACTGACATTCGATTCTTAGACCTTTAGCATCCTCTATGTTAGCACCTGGTGTAGACGGTTTAATGAAAGAATTTAATAATGATAACGGCACCATCGCAACTTTTGTCATCTCAATTTACGTTCTCGGTTGTGCGTTCGGACCTCTACTTATCGCCCCATTATCTGAGCTGTATGGTCGTGCAATAGTATACCGGTCAACAACCGTTATCTTCACCGCAATTACGATCGCTATTGGTGAATGTAATAGTTTAGTTGGAGTAATTGTCTTGAGATTTTTTGCAGGATTTGTGGGCAGTACATCTCTCGCGTTAGGAAAAGGCTCAGTAGCAGATTTAATTCCGCAACATAAACGCGCGACATACTTATCCTTCTATAGTATGGGACCAATTATGGGACCAGCAATTGGACCAGTTGCCGGAGGATTTATAGCCGAAGTTTCATGGAGATGGGTATTTCGAGTTATTGCTATCGTTTCCGGAATTTTAGCTATCGCTTGTTTTACCTTTCTTCCAGAGACCTATGCTCCTCGATTACTACGATTGAAAGCAAGTAAATTACGGGAAGAGACTGGAAATTTGGATCTTTATACTATATACGAAGATAGAGTATCTACCCCCCGAGCAATATTTGTCAGAAATATTATTCGACCTATGAAACTTGCGATTTTAAGTCCAATCGTGCTTATGATGTCTCTTTACGTCGCAATTTCATATGGTCAAATGTACCTCCTTATTACCTCATTCTCCTCAGTTTACGAAGATCAGTATAAATTCAGTCCAAGTATCGTCGGTTTAGTATATCTTGGGCTCGGGTTGGGAAATTTCACTGCATTATTAATAATCATCCGGTTCTCGGATAAGATCCTTCTCAAATTAACAGCAAAATCACCAACCGGAGAAATGAAACCTGAATACAGGCTTCCTTTACTCCTATACATGACTCCATGTCATATCATCGGCCTTATAATCTACGGTTGGACAGCACATTATAAAGTTCATTGGATAGTCCCAGTTATTGGGGAATATATCATCGGTATAGGAATGATGTCCTCATTCTCCCTAACCACAAACTATCTGGTTGACGCATATACTCTCTACTCCGCTTCAGCAAATTCAGCATCAGTAACTCTTCGCAGCTTTGGAGGCGCGTTTTTGCCTCTTGCTGGTCCGAAACTGTATGCAGCTTTAGGCTACGGATGGGGAAATACTTTGCTGGCGGGAATTATGTTGGCTTTGCAACCGGTTTTATATCTGTTTGTGGTGTATGGAGAGACTCTAAGGAAAAGATTCAATCCTAAGCTTGATTAGAGTCTCAGACTTTTCCTCCTTTTTATGTATATCCGTTTGAAGCATTGTCATATTCTTGGTTGCAGCATGGTTTTTCTTCAGTTTATTTAGAAAAGATTGAATTTTGGATCCATCTTCGTTCATCGTTCAACAGAAGGAGACTGAATAGTAAAAATAATATTAAGCAAATCTCATAAATATAAATAATAACTATAAACCTATTAGTTAACTAGTATTCCACAAATTCCACAAGGACTCTGCACAAGCATGTTCTCTGTCAACTTTGCAATATTTCCATTTCTCAATTTCCCACCCGCGCGCGTAGCAGGTCTTTTCGAATTAGAAGACGACAACAATGACGCTTTGCCCAAAAGGAACGACTAATTACAGTATTTTAATACGCACATATTAATTGTGCGGCAGGTATATCTCTTTATTCATTCAAATTTGATAGGATTCTCTAGCAGATCCCGCAACGTCAATTTTCGCTTGATGTACCTTTTTGTGATGATGCCGAGAGGAGGAAGATCTAGACAATGCTGCGAGAGTTTGACTGATGTTCGCGCTATCGTGATCCTCTCCGTCAATCGGTAATGCAGTAGTGGCAATAGCATTAGCATTGCTATTTGTTGTTTTTGCAAAAGGATTTGTGGGTTACGGATTTGATAGACGGCATAGATATCTACTTTGATTATATCTGGAATATGGTTGCTGATGCATCTTTTCTATTATTATTTGTAACACAGCGTTAATAACGAGAAAGGTTAAGTCAGTTATAATTTAACATAGTTGGAATTAAAAGCATACGGACAAGGTTCGACAAAAGTATAAATCGAAGGACAATCATCCAAATTATCAAATAATCCGAGTAATCTACCGATTTCAATTTCAGTTTCATTTTTAAATTTTAATTTCTCGATTTTCAAATTTTAGCTCTGATAATTTTGCTTCTGAAATTGAAATGTGAGAGTAAAGTGTTGTTAAATGTATATAGAGATGAAGAGCCCGCTGCTGTGCATGAAATACTAGGTGAAGATGAGGAGGTGGTAATTTGACCTGCGATATGTTGGTATTTAATGATCAAGTCTTCTTCGAACTCTTGTCAACCCACTAAACAATCTCAGTTTTCCATCTTCCTCCTCCGCATGATTATCCTCCCTACCAAAGAACATGCGCCCGTTCCAGTTATAGTCAAACAGCTAGTGTTTACAGTCGCAGGTGGAAGAGGCGATGGTGATGTTGACGGAGTTGCTGATGGGCTTAACAGATTATTTGAAGTAGCTTGTTGGAGAATGAATGACCGATACTGCCTCATCGTACAGTATTGCCTGTGGATTTGTGTACTATCGTCAATATCCATTGCACTCATACTGCCCATTATGGGATTGCTCGTAAAGAAGAGATCAAGTGGTGTAGTAATTAGAGAGGCAAAGACAGGCGCCGGACTACTTCTGACGCGGTTGATCTGGCTTGCTTACTTTGGACCGTATTCAGTTGCTGGGCATTTACGTGCAAATTGTCTATATTAGTTAATGATATATACGCTCCCAATAATGACAATAAAAAAGAAATTATCCAGCATAATGCGTAGACCCACACAGCTCACATAAACTCTCACTCGCACTTTCATCATCTATATCCTCGTCTCTCTGAATTTTCCTATATTATCGCAATTATGCAACACAGAACCTCCATAAACTTCAAAATTATTTAAATCTTGGCAGCTAATAATATTACCGCACAAGTTATTCTGCCTTTAATTTTAGCTTGGTACAGATGTCGCGAAGCGGAACTGGTGCTCGAACTTATTAAGCAGTAAGTTGGAAAGGACTAGAATGCGAGAATGTCTCTTTAGATGACTTGTGGGATGTCTTTGCGGATAAAATCAGCATTTTTACTAGAGGAAATATCCAAGTAAGAAGTTATTTAATTCAAACCCAAAATATAATATAAGAAGGATACAATGACAGCGACTATAACAAGATTTGTGAAGATACAAACGGAGACGAGTTTATCTTTTAGAGAGCTTGCAAATCTGCAGACACCCATGACGATCCAATTCATCAAAAACTGTTGCAACATTATCCACCCAAGAGTTTCTTAATCTTTTCAACTTGAAACTCACGAACTTCTTGCTCAAGATCCTCTAAATTCGCTGTCAAACGCGCTTGTTCATCGCCTGAATAAGCGGGCGAATCAGACGCCGAAGATTTCACAATAGAAGCTTTGCCGATACTCTAGTTCGATTGAGTTCAAGTCACATATCATTTCCAATGGTAGTGAAAGATAGCGAAGAGCTTTGTGCAGAAATGAAGATATCCATAACTGCTGCTTGTCGTTAGAAAGTGAGTGCGGAGAAGTTGTTGATGAGATTCCTGATTTGGCGATCAGCGTTGAATTAGGTTTCCGTAGTGGCTTTTGTCCGGGGGATGGACCCGACGGCGCAAAATTAACATGAGACACAGAAATTCTCACCAACTGCTAAAACGCAGACTATTGGATAGAAGTGTATTATCCTGATGTAGCCATTGCAAAACGGGAACGAAAGAAGCTCTATTGACTTGACGGACTCACTCAAGCAATGTTAATTTAATTTTGTTTATTTTTGACAGACTTCCGACGACTCTAAAACTCAATCTTCTCTGCGCTAGTCAGCCTCCTCATTTTCTCCCAATTTGCTTTCCCAATCCAGCTAATTGCGGGATGCTCAGGGCGGACGACCGGAAGACCAGGCACAAATCAAGCGATATAATAGCCACTGCATTATAATAATAATAGCGACAATGACAATGATCAGGCGCAAATGGTATGGAATTAGCAAGAATATGAGAATTTTTGTTCGTTGCAAAGAAAGGGATTTGAAGTGTTATCCTGGCATACATTTGGCCACATTAATACCACCCATATTGAGAATGGACTGGCCGAGTACTGTTGCTCGCAGCTGGGCCTGTGCCGGAGCACAGCAGCGGCCGCATACTCCGAGAAGATGGAAGCTGCAATACTCGAAGGATATAGAACTTGTGCACTCTTAGTCTTGTTACTTCGCCAGAGAATATTTGGCGGGGGTGTCTGCGCTCCCGATCATAGACGAACAGCATCATATCGACGCGCTTCGCATCAGGCAAGGCAGCACGGGAACAGCCCGGCACGTGGAGCGGCTGCGATATCTAATCAGTCGCGATCCGGTGGAAAGCACGGATTGGAATTTCACGCGGTGCTCGGGCGGCGTCCGGGGTGCTCGCTCATCTCTGCACGGTCATCGCGGGGCGGACTCGGGGCACGTCCTCAGAGTAGGGTCGCCATAACCAGGACTGGCCTACAGCAGATTGTAGCAGCTCGCATGTGGTACTGCAGTTACGCACTATAGCGACTAACACTGTAATACGCAAATATAAGACGTAAAGACAGCGCTCGTCACTGTTCTCGCTCAGAGTACACTATTGTCCTCTGGATTAATGCTTCGCCGCTCACGTCTCTCGTGGCGATGAGCTATGTTGACGGCGCGCCCGATCAGGTAACAAGCAGGCCTCAGTGCTCGTCCTCACCCGCCTCCAGCGCGCACGTCGAAAACAGCCACGCCAGGCTTCATGATTAGACTCGTAAATCTCGCATCATAGCCGAATATCAACTTACGCAGCAATAGGCGGCCGTCCATAGGCCAGCCGGCTTTGGCCACTCGCCGCAATGCCATTTCCGTAACAGTCCTGCGCATGCCGGAGCGCGGCCGGGCAGACGCTGACGGAGCGAGGGGCTCGTGGCGCCAGACTCCCGACGGCTGCTTGCCCGTGCCTGTCGCCGGTGCCGCGCGAGCTCCGAATCGTGCAAAGGCCGAACCACGACGGCTGCGACTTCGAAATCTGTTTGCTGCCTTGCGAAGCAGCTCCCGCGACCCTCTCTGCTCTGCCTGCACGCGGTGGCAGAGCCCGGCAGCGATCCGGGCCACTGCGTGGCGATCCGACGGGTGCTTGCTGCGGTATCCGGAGTGCGGGTGGAGCGCGGCATGTAGTTCCGTGTGCGCTGCCCCAGGAGAAGGAGGCGCGGCGACCGGGGCAAGCGTCGGCATGTTTACCATTAAAGCAGGCCATCCCACGGCCATCTTCTTCCCCGACCTAACGAGCTGCTCGTCTTTTTCTTGCCCCATCTCCGCTGCAGCCGGCTCCTGTCCTTGCTTCTCCTCGTCCTCCTCGCAGCTGCCGTCGGCTCGCGTTCTTGCTCCTGGATCAACCCCCGCAGCTGCTCCTTCTTTTTTCGACGCTCGATCTGCCGGCCATTGTCCATTGTCATCGTATGCGTGCCCCTCGTCCGCAGCAGCAGCCCCGTCCCCAGAACCCTTCTCGCCGTGTCTGCCTATTCCGTTACTTCTTTGCTCGTTGTGCATGCTGGTTCCTGCTGTATTTTTACTGCTCTACGGTTTCCCGGTAGTAGAGCGAGTAACAGTACTTGGTGTCCTTGTTCTGTGCTTAATCTGAAAGGTTCTGCGCGCCGATTAGCCTCCACCTACAACCACCTAAAACGCCGAACGTCAGGCACAAGGCAAGAGAAGAAGACTGGCTGACGACTGTTAATCCCACAAAGCATTCCTCGTCTCGTCGCTAACGTTCTCATCGCCTAGATCATTCTCCCTCCCATAGCACACAAAAACAGACACGACTGAAGCACCAGCCATGTCCTCTGTTGACCGCCCGCACCCGTTCCCCTTCACCTCCTCGCGCTCTCCGGCGCTCAACTCGCCGACCTTTACAACTGTATCTCCTCTTTCTAACCGCACACGGCCGGCCTCCGACATTTTTCCCTCACAGTCCGCAGTCGCTACCCCTATTCCCCCACGGAGGCACCCCCGCTCGCCCTTCAGCACCCACAGCATTCCTTCATCTTTGCTCCGGAGGCACCGCGACGATGATATTGACGGATTCTATGACGACGACGACGACGATGACCGACTAGCATCCGCCGCCGCTGCCGTTGCCGCCACTGGTGCCGATCGCGACTTTGATAGTCCTGAGCACGTGTCTCTTCTTGCCGAGCAGTGGCTTTCTGAGCTTGAGAGTTATGAGGGTTCTCTTGAAGCGCTTACCTCCTCATCTACTTCTTCGAACTGCTCGACATCTTCTGCCGCTTCGACATCGTCTTCGTCATCCTCTTCCGCTGCAATCACCGCTAGCACACATGCCTCGGCTATATTCAAAGCAGAGCTCAACTCGATCGAGACATGGTTTTCCTGCGTTTTGTCCGAGCCCGAGCGCACGGCCGCTCTTTACGCTCTTCTCCAGCACACTACTCAGGTCCAGATCAGATTCTTCATCTCAGTTTTGCGCCAAATGGAGCGCAAGCGTCTCGATCCTGCGATGGCACGTGCCATTATCGACAACGAGAGTCGCAACGGATCAAAGCGCAACTCGCTCATGCATAATGATCTTGATTGTGACGTTCAAGACGAAAATGCCGCAGGCGGCAATTATGATCAAACCAGAGCAATTTCGCCTATTGGATCTGAGAAGTCGGCTAGCAGACCGCCTTCGGTCGAACTTGATCCGACTTTGATTGCTCCTTCGAAGCAGCAACAACTACCGCAGCAACAAGAACCACAGCAACAACCGCAGCGGCAGCTTGCCTCGAAGTTTCCGTTATCGTCCCCTGTTACAAGTAGCTGGGCTAGCATGATGAACACTCCTGTTTCATCTGTCGCTTCGCCTTTTGCTGCTAGCAATCTCGATGTACAGACTTCGCTTGCCAATGCTGAGATTGTAGCTAACGCTACTGCTTTGAAGCTAGCTGCTCTCTCGACTGTCAACACTCGTCTTCAACTCGACTCTGATGTACACAAGTTTAGACGTCGTCATAATTTGATGGCGGATCACCAGTCTTCGTCGCCGGCCGCCGCGTCTGTCAATACGCCTTTTGGAGGATCGCCTTTTGCTGGCATGGTGTATAATGAGAATGCTCGAGATATGTCCTATTCTCAGGACAACTTCTCTCGTCAACAGCAGCAACAGATTTTGCAGCAACAGCAGGTTGCGTTTATGTCGCCGTCTCCTGCAAGCGTTTCCTCCCCTTTCAGTGCTGCTGCTATTCGCAACCGCCGCGCTGCTTTCCAGCAGAAATTTGAATCTTCAAACCTTGCTCAAGCAGCACCTCTCTTCAGCAGTCCCCTTGCTCGCCCTCTTGCTTCTCCTCAACCTCATACACCAGCTCGCCAGACCACGAACCAATTCCAGGCGCCGACCCAGCAGCAGCCATTCCCGGGCTTGACGCCTTTCGGATTCGGTATTACTGGTTCGACTGCTATGGGAGGTAACAATGGTGCGGCTTCGCCGTTTTCGGATTGGTATAATTCTTCTTTGTCGTCGCCTATTACTGATATGACGAGTTTTGCGAATACGACTTCTTCATCGTCATCGAATGAGCAGCCGCAACAGCAGCAACAACAACAACAACCACAGCAACAGCAGCAGCAACGGCAGAAAGAGTCTGCTTCTCCCGCTCCTTCGACTGCTAGTACGACTTCTTCATCTGCGTCCAACTCTCTATCAGCTCCTAGGAAGGCGTCTGGGGAGACTGTTTCTGCTGGTACTCCAACTTCCAAAGAATCTACCGCCGCTGTTCTTGATGACGCTCTCTTGAACGATATCCCCGCTTGGCTTCGTTCTCTGAGATTGCACAAGTACACTGAAAACCTTAAGAGTCTGAAGTGGCAGGATCTTGTGCGTCATTCAAGCGAAGAGCTTGATGCTCTAGGTGTTTCTGCTATGGGTGCTCGTAGGAAGATGTTGAAGGTCTTTGAAGCTGTGAAGGAAGTAAAAGCGAAGGAGATCGAAGAGTATGAAAATAATAAGCCTTCGTCGGCTGGTTCCGCCGAATAATTATATAGATTTATATATTATGTATTTTCCAAGTGTATCTGTGTATGGGAATTGATGCAGCGCCGGTCATTGCATTTTTTTATTATTCTTTAGAAAGAATTAATGCGTGGAATATAATTTATGGTTTTGGAATCTGGCTCTTTTTTTATATATATATTTGCTATGGGTGTCTTTAATATCATTTTCTTTATCATTAATATACGACTTTCTTGCATGAACTGCGAAAGTATTTCATTTTTTTCCAAAGTTGCAGTATTGCCTTAGTTTTGACCGATTAAGTATGATAGAACTTATTAATCTTCGACATTTTTATTGCATATAAATTCTCGTTTGAAAATATTTCCGTTTCTGGATCGCGATCCGAGAAATACTTATTTCTTAAGAAGCTCCTCGGGGTACTTCGTGTATCGGAGATAACTATAAACTCACAATTAGTATTTCTTCTTTCACAGATAATAACAAAGAAAAATGACATAAGGGAAGACATACGGCTTAACGGCATTGAATTCGCCAAACTTAGCCTTAGCAGCCTCATCCGAGACTGAAGGAGGGACAATAACATCCTCACCAGGGATCCAATTAATGGGCGTAGTAACACCCGCCTTATCACCGGTCTGCAAGGAATCCAAGACACGAAGGACTTCAGCGGTATTACGACCAGTTGAAGCGGGATAAAGCATTGACAATCTAATCTTCTTTGCAGGATCAATAATGAAAACTGCACGGATAGTAAATGCGATTCCCTTTTGATCGATATTGCTTAAATCTTGATGATCAACCATATCATAAAGATAAGCGATCTTACGCTCAGGATCGGCGATGATTGGGAAATTGAACTTGGAGCCGCCCATAGCGACTTCCTCAATATCCTTAATCCACTCACCATGGCTCTCAAGCCCATTAGCAGACAAACCGAGGAGCTTGCAATTGCGCTTCTCGAACTCGGCTTTCAAGGTAGCAAACGCACCGAGCTCGGTAGTGCAAACTGGAGTGAAATCAGCGGGATGAGAAAAAAGAATTGTCCATGAGTCTCCGATGAATTGGTGGAAATCAATAGGCCCTTCGGTGGTTTCGGCCTTGAAGTTAGGCGCCGGAGAACCAAGACGGAGACTAGGCTGGAAAACTTCAATTAGTCTCAAAAACGACATATACCAATACCCTTTCGAAGCAAGCTAAATATAACCAAGTAAAAATAATACATACCTTGTCGAAAGAAGTGCGAGAAACGCTGAATGTGCGAACGGTAGCAGCTTTCTTTCCGAAAACTGTTGTCGAAGCACGGAAGTTCAACGAAGCTCCAGTACGAGGAGCAGCAACGAACTTCGAAGCGACAATTCGCGAAGATCGTAGAACAGCAGACATTTTTCGATACAAACTAATAAATTTAAAAAAAGATGAAGTAGAAAGACCGGCCACGAATTGAGTAGGATTCTGAGGTTTTTGGGAGCGTACAAAGACAAGGCAGATCCTTATTCCTGGTTCCGGCTTTATCAGCGGCCGTCTAGCGAATCGCTCTCTGGGGATTTAAGAATGGAATAGGGTTTGGTATTTGCTCATCGACACTTTCTCAATCGTAACTCAATGCTGGTAGTTCATTTCAGCACAGATTCAGATAAATAAACAATCGCAAATGATGACTAGGCAGATAATATTTCAGAGGACGTCAATTCAGAGGACGACCTTGATTTCTAATCTGCGGATAGTGTAAGACTTATCATCTCGAGAAATCGCTTCAACCAAAGTTAACCGAAATGCCAGATCTCAAAGTCCACCCTCTCTTCTCCGTCGCAGCACAACTTCATCTCAATCAACGATTCCTGCTATCGATTTCACAGCTGCAGCTCGTGCCGCCGCTCCAAAGCGCGAACGTTTCAGTTATTTTCGCTGGAATTGGGTCTGGGGATACATAATCCTTCTGGCCCTCGTCGGCTCCGCAAATATAAACATTATGCGTCAAAAACATGTATACTCTGAAATTCAACGTACTTATGCTCGAAAAATTGACGCTTTAGAGCGTGTTATTGAAAAGATTAAAAATGGAGAAGATGTTAATGTCGTAGACGAATTAGGAACTGGAGTCGCTAAAGATGAAACGGAGTGGAAAGAATTACTTAGTTCACTTGAAGAACAGGAAACCGAAATGAAAGCTATCGAAGATGATCGTGAAGAGAGAGCGATTATTGAAAAGAGAGAGAAAGAGGAAAGTAGTACGAAAAGTACTAGATCTGCCGTGCCGAAAAATGTCTTTTTGTAGACATCCCTCTTCTGTATATTATCAATACTTGTACATACTTATCAAACGACGAAACCTTTCCCATTAACTACGTGATTATTTGAATATATGATAAAAAGATGTAATACAATTCAATCCAAAAAGTGTCAAACAAACTATAAAAACGCGTTCAACCTTCTTACAATTCTCGAAAATGGACGACTATAGACACAACCCTCCAAACAAAATTCATCTTCTTCGTACAGACAAGAAAAATACGACACACGCAAAACAAGGAATCTAGTACATTGATTTCTTTCAATTTACTCTAGCGGGCCACCTTACTATCGCAAAGCCTGTCTATTCCTCAGTCTCACCGTTAGTCTCAACAGGCTCGTCAACTTTCTTCTCCTCAGCCTTCTCAACAGCCACCTCACCATCACCATTCGCCTCAGCTTTCTCAACAACAATGTATTCCTTAGCTTCTTCCTCCTTCTTAGCACCATCAAGAACATATGACTTCAACTTCTCAAGTTCAGCTTCCAATGTAGCAATCTTTTCGTCGCGAAGAGCAAGCTCTTGAGCATTAGACAAAACAATTTCGGTAAACCGATCTTCATAAACCTCAAGGGTTTTCTTAGTCTCAGCGAGATGATTATGCAGAGCCTCAAGTTTGTTAGACAACATTCCTGATGCACCGCTAGATGCCTTAGGCGCAGCAGGAGTCTGAGGTTCAGCTACAACTTCCTTGACAACTTCAGGCTCAGCAACAGGCACGGCCTCAGTTTTCATTGGTGCAGGAGCAGCAACGGGCTCGTCATCCCAAGACGAATCCTCTTTTGCCAAAACAGCAGGTACCGGAGCAGCTTCAGCTTCACTAGCCTTTGCAAGCATATCATCAACCTTCGGCGTCGAAAGGACTTTCTCAAGATCCTTCTTATCCTCAACTACAATAAGAGCGGGAGCAGCCACCACCGGCTCTTCTTTCTTAACAGGGGCAGGCGCCGCAGTGGTCTCAGCAGCAACGACAGGAGCAGCCGGCTTCGACACAGGAATCTCACCTGCCACAGCAACAGGTACCGAGCCATCATACACTGCTTCCAAATTAATAACCTTTGGCGCAGCATCTTTACCGTCAAACCATTCATCTGCAGTCAACGCAGGTTCACTTGAAGGGCAATCAGGGTAAATATCACTCTGGAACATTTCAGCGCGACGAGGAACGATGAATTGAATGGGCTCAATAAAAGTATCATAGACAGTCTTATAAGCGCGAACAACTTCGTTCTCGTGAACGTCAACTCCACGCTTTGGCATGAACGCAATACCACGCTGAGGCTCAGAAGATTTATATTCCGAAAGAGGAAATAATTCATCATTATCGAATTCATAGTATCGAATATTTCCATCTCCTTTACCGGCTAGATAAAGACACTTTGTACCAGAATCATAATAAGGCATACAAATACCAGCCGAAGAATCGAGCATGTAAAAGTCTCCAATTGGACCCTTCTTAATATCTGTGGCGTCCCAAACTGCGACTTGACGATCACTCATACGAGAGAATCCGGTAGTAGCAAGACGATCTTGTTCACCTAACCAGACTATACGCTGATTTTTGGCACCAGCATGACCAGGACCTTCAACGACAACTTTCTCAGTACGAGGATCCCAGATACGGATCTTCTTATCGCGAGAAGTAGTAGCGAGTAAAGAACCGATATAATTGAATGACATGCTGATAACCATATCATTATGCTTCAAATTAGATTTTGCCTTTCCAGTCTCAATATCCCACAATTTAACAGTATAGTCACCGGATGAAGAAGCGAGTACATTATTGGCAGTAGGATGGAAGAGTACATGGCCGACTTTACGAGAATGCCCACTCAATTTACTCAGAGGCGACACGTCCGTGATTGACTCTCCAGGAGAAGTGTGAATCGAAAATCCGTCAGGAACTTTCCAGATTCCAACTTTACCGTCATCAGAAGCCGAGGCCACGATAGAGTCATCGAATGGGTTCCAATCCGTGTCCAGAACGGCAGCTGTGTGACCGCGGAAGAGAGGGATTTGGTCAGGGATCTTACCGCGCTCGGAGAGGGGGATCACAGCAAAAGCACCGCCTCCGGAAGAATCCCAATTCACGGACATATAGAGCGGGTTGACCTAGAAAGTATAAGCAATTGTGTAAAAATAAGTAAGGACTAAGTACGTACCTTGAGCAAACTCGAGTCCCACGCATTCTTACTAAACCGCAAACCCAGATTAGATTTCTTTCCTGAATTAACAATTATTACCATGAAAATTAAAAACATACGTAACGTGCACATTCTCGTAGCACAGTTCTTTCTTAACAGGCTGGCCATAGACGTGTCTATACTTAGACGCTCGAACGAATCGGCCACTATATAAGCAAACGTAAACGCAATCGCAGTCAGTAAGTTTTTTCCAATCGCTTTTAAATAAAAATATCCCACTGCAGATTAAAGACGAGATTTCATGCAATTGAGCATTATTTCTTCCGATTGTTCATGAGATCATCGTCATCGTCATCGCTTCCCAGCTAATTAACGAAAACAGCAGGCGCAATCGCAACCACTAGCTGATCCAATCACAGCTAAAGACTAAAACAAAAAGAAATAACAAACCTCATGATGATTTATATAAAACTTGCAAAAAAATTGCACAGAAAAAAATAAGAATTCGAATTGGGGGAATCAAAGGAATCTAATTCAGTCTGCGGCCGGACGAAGTGGCTGGCTGGCTCGCTGGCTGGCGCCGGCTGATGACCGCCTCGCGAGCCAAACTTTAACTTCACAGCTTTGGCTGCAGCAGCGGATGATTCTCTGAGAATTGGCCAACTAGGCCATGACTAACGTGCTCATGAGTATATTGCATAACAATAAAACAAATCGTATTCTAATCATATATAGTGTAACAGTTAATCCAGCCCAAACATAATCCAATTCCTTTTGCAGCTTTTATACTAATCCCAAACCATTTATCAAAAACAACGAAAACCATACCCCCCCTTTAAATGAATCTAAATAATACAACAACGATGACCTAGTATAGACGTTTTCCTTCCTTCCTTCAATTCAAAAAAAGTAAACGCAAGATTAAATATCCGAACTGAATCTCACAACACTATTCCTAGTTTTCTGGGCTGCATTCGCATTATTGCTTCCCGAACTAATATTCCGGCGATGCTTCCTCGAACTTCCTGCTGCTATCATCGCAGAAGCTCCACTAGTAACTTCATCAGCAGCATCAAAATCCACACCATGGTCAGTAAACGGACTTGCAAGAACACTCGAATTTCCAAATTCGTTTCCTCGGGATTTTGATGAAATAATTGATGCTCTTTTACTGTCTAATCCTCGAGATCTTAAAATCTCTTGAACTTCAAGTTCTTCTGCAAGTTTATCTGCTTCAAAGACAGCATTTTCGCGGGCTTTCTTTCGTCGTCGTATATCAGCTTGCCAACCTTGTGATAATTCAAGTTCACAATCTTGCTCAAGTCGAGATCGAAGTCCTGCATCTTGCTCAATTTGTTGAAAGACATCAGTATCAGAAGGCTTAACCGCTGCACGCAAAACGACAAGGACCACATCAAAGACAACCGGGATTCCTGCACATAAAAGAAATGTAGCCCACCAAGTAAGATCTTTCCCAAAATAATTCAGAAAAGATCCATTCACAACATACAACGAAACTTTCCACGGATAAATTAATGTCAAAAATATAGTCCACAAAAACCATCCAATAACAGATATTAAAATTGATCCAAGACAAAGAATTGTTCTGTTATGCATTTCAACAAAATTAAGCTTAATTGCAATCGCAGCAATAATCGCAGCAAAATTAAGTGTACCAGGTGGGTAAAGCCCATTATCGCGCGGATACATTAACGCATAAACATAAAACATTGCAAAGGTAACTAAAACTGCCTGCGAACTGGCGATCGCCATCCAACCAACAAAGATCCTCAGATTAAAATGCTTGTTTGTGCGGGAAGTTGAATACAGTTCTGGCACGGCAATTAGTGTCTCGGGACTCAAATCTTGCAGAAAGATTCCTAAACAAATAACTGGAAGTGAAGTGAAAAGAGTATTGTACATCGTAAGTGAAACAGATTCGTAAAGTGAGGTACCGGAATACATTGCATATCGTTGGAACATTGCTTGCGTAAGGTAAAAGAAAAACTCTTTGTAAAACGTTGCAAGAACATATTTACTCAGGCGCTATAAACAAATTCTTGTTAGGTCACACATTTCCATAATAAAAAAAGATATCAGCATAGACATACCACATAATTCCAGCGCCCATGAACAAGCAAGAGCTTCAATAAAAATCTAAACTGGCCAATCGAAAAGTCCGAAGATCGCGCAGCTTGCAAACCTTCCTTACCGGCAATTCCAACACCAACATCAGCAGCTTGAATCATTGCAATATCATTCGCACCATCACCAATCGCAAGTGTGACTGCTTCACTCACACGAGATCTAACAGCAGTGACTAATAGTGCTTTCTGCGACGGCGACGCCCGGCAGCAAATGACTGAGTTCGCTTTAACTCCAAGATCGATAAAGAGTGACATCAACGTGATATCTTGCTCAATATACGCAAGAGTAGCGCCGTCAACGACAACAACACAATGCGCGATATCACCGCCTTCAAGTTCGACAACAAGCGATGCCATTTTGCTGACCATCTCACGATCATCAGATTGCAAAATCATAACAGTGGAGTAATCATGAATCAATCTGCACGAATGTCCAATACTAATCGCTGTCTCACGCTTATCACCAGTCAACATCCACATCTTAATTCCGGCCCGACGCAGCTTATCAATTGCCTCGGGAACACCATTCTGTAGCTTATCTTCAATAGCTGTAGCACCGGTCAACTCAAGAGCGGTTTCAACCATCTCTCCAGCAGCTTCGATTTTCTCAGTTCGGTTCTCAAGGCTAGTAACCGCGTCGGAATATATCTTGGCCCAGGACCGATACTCATCTTCGCTCATAAACCGATGAGCATAGACCAGCGTTCGAAGACCTTCAGTCGCAAACTCTTCAATATGACTCAATGTCTTTTCAAACACAGCTTCGTTATCCAAAACAATACTCTCATCAACCATACTATTTAACAATGCACCTGTAGCCACCGCATTCTCGGCAGCAACCATACTTGTAATTACAGGACTCCGCGACTCAAAAGCGTCCGCAACAGAAGAACTAGCGGCAACCAGCACAGGAGACTCAACCTCAACCTCAACCGATGTCCTGGGAACATCACCAATCACAGTCTCTGGATGCGCACTACTCGTAAGAAATTCATCTAAATTCTCTCTGTTCCGCAAATTCAAACTAGGTCTTGAATAACTCGGTCGCGCAGACCCGTTAGGCGATCCATGCGATTCACGGCGTAGCTGATCCATACTCTCGCGAACGGCTATAGCGCGCGATGCCTCGATATGACGACGTAAAGTAACCTTTCGCTGAATTTCATTCTGCTTCTTCGCAGCCATTTTTGCAGATGCGAGTCTCTCGAAAATGATAGAGTCCGCACCTTTACAAAACAAGCATATCCGTCCGTCGGGAAATTTGAGTACGACAGACATACGCTTTCGTGTTGATGAAAACTCTACAGTCTGAAGAATCTCATAGGATTCAGTGACGGCAGGGTTATCAAACCCTGATGGATACGTGCGCAGGGTAATAGTCTTGAATTGTCGATCAACGACAACAAAACCCAGATCCCGAGCTGCGCGCACTAGAGCAAGTTCATCAGGCGACGAGGCTTGATAACTAATATCACCATCTTCAAGATCTTTATCGGCATCCTCTGCTTCCTCTTCAGATCGATCAGGAATGCAAGTATGACAGAGCGTAATCGCCATTAAGAAAAATTTCGCACGGCGTGAAAAAGCACTTTGCGGTTTCAATTGAATATACTGAATCAATTCAGCAGTAGACCGTGTAATAGACTCGAATTGTGGATTTGAGTTATGCCGAGGTGTTCCCGCATATGCAGATGAACGCCAGCGTCTGCTACCAGAGGTCCCGATCGAATGTATCGAAAGCTGTCTTGATACTCGCGATTCAATAGTCGCAACGTTTCTAAATGCAGCAGGAAGCAGCGCGTTTGGGCGCGCAGGTACAAGCGATGCTTCTTCTGGACCGTCAAATTTTGGCAAATCCTTAAGCTCTTCTTGCAATTTCTCTTGCTGAACATCTAAATCATGAAGCCAGGCATGTCCCGCAACTGAAATCTTGCGAAATAACATAACGTTGTCAGTTAATGTTCCGGTCTTGTCTGAAAATAGATAAGATATCTGTCCCAGCTCTTCATTAATCGATGAGGTGTGTGGATCACATTTGGTATTGGTGGGTTCATAGTACATATCAATATCCCAAGCAATCATTATGCGCTGTCCAATCTTGACAATTTCCATTGAGACATAGAGAGATAGAGGAATCAAAGTGTTGAACATGATAATAAAGCCAAACACGAGATTGACGAGCTTGATATCGTCCGATGGCAAATACCAAGGCATATCATTGTTTCTATTAACCCATTTGCGTTCCATCACCGTGCAGAATGTAGATATGAAAGCGACAAAAAACACCATAAAGATAATAATTTTGTTAATACGTGTTTGCAGTCTTGGTGCCTTCACGCGCGGCGCTTGCGTGGCGTTCATTCTGATTTTCGTTTCTTGTCCAGAAAACACAGCAAAGCCGACAGCCCGAGGAGTATTCCGCAATATGCATCCACGATAAATAACATTATCGTTTGAGAGCGAGTACTTTGTGCCATTGACAGTAACATTTCCCTCAAAATTATATAAATCAGTATTTGGATCCTCAACAACCAACTCGGCACACATGTCTGCGCTTGCAATTATTTCGTCTGAAGAACACATCTCAGCCAGTTGCGGCAGAGCGAATTTTGATTTGAGATTTGTCTCGCCGTCCAAAGCCGCAGTCTCAACATAAGCCAGATCGCCCATTCCATTGGCATGCAGAACGACAAGATCACACGGCACCCAATCATTACGCTCAAGTTTAACGATATCTCCAACTTGGATATCAAGCCATTTGACCGATTTCCAAACAACAGTCCGATTTCCGTCTCCATTGTAGTCTAAACGGGCAACAAATGCCTCTTTGCTATTTTCCGATGCATCTTGCCGATGACGCTGCCAATCGTCAAAACCCTCGCGGGCCATTGTTATAAGAGTGAAGAACATGAACGTGACGAAGGAGTTGTAGGTACCGGTGGTTGAGAAATTTGGGACCATCTGGAGGATTGAGATGACAAGGAAATAGCTGCTTCATTAGTACAAATTTCCAAATACAGTAATACAAGCGAGCAGAGACAACTAAAACAAAAAGAATAAATAAATCACATACACATTAGCCAATTTCCAGAATTGAGCAAAGAGAAGCAAAGGAAAGGCGTTGTATCGATTATAGATGGAGGATGCGACCGCGTTGTTGATGTATTGCCTAGAGGTACGCTCATCGATCAACGGAGAATTCCGATCAAGCTTAAGAGGAATACAGCGACCGTTTTGCGAAGGAGGGATCTGATTTCGCTGCATGATAAAGTCTTCAAATCTGCGATATAGTCGCTCGAAGGCGGTACCACGAAATCGTTGGCGCATCGACGGTCGCAGACGGGCGGAGTAATGAGCGAGACGCGAAGAGGGGTCGAAAGAGTCTGTGGGAAGGAATTTGGCTGAATATTTCGGGTCGTCGACATCTTGCTCGGTGATTGTGGTGAGGTCGATTCGGCTGGCGACGCTGGCTTGCCGTTCTAGAGAGCGCAGCTCTGGCGTAGCGGAGGAAGGAGCGGTGGAGTACTCTGGCGGATCGAAGGAGGCTGGGATCGGGGGCGGTTGAGTAGCAGCGGAGGTGTCGAAGAGCTCGATAGGAGAGGGGATCTGTTGCTCCAGTTGGCGGTTAAAGAGCTGGGTTCTGAGCGAAAAGCCTCTGTTACGGCGGCGCGTAGCTGGCGGGGGCATGGTGGAGACCGAGGGCAGCGGAGGCGGAGGCTCGATGCCTGGATCAGGCAGGTGAGGGGCTGCAGTTGCCGGTCGCGGGAGCCATGACTCGCGGGAGTCGGCGTCGTTCTGGATCGGGTCCATGCAGGGTCCAAAGCAGAAGCAGAAGCAACGCAGAGAGCGACAGGCTCAGTTCTCAGGTCCTGGAGAGTCGTTCAGAGCGGTGGGAAGTGGTGGTGAACAGACGGGCTTCGGCGAAGTGGGCTGTGTTCGTGTTTGATTCAATCTTTGTTCATTGTCTCGTCACCTAGCCCTGGCCGCATGCGCATCACGTGAAGCTCAATCGCAGTGCAGATGAACTGGGCTTTCGATTGCGGTTCGTTTGGAAAATGCAATAGCTTTAACACACGAGCTAATTCAATCAAAGTGGCATTACCGGGCAGCGAATCCAGTGTCGATGTCGTCGGGCTGACAGTTGCCTGAGTACGCGCGGCCAGATGTATTACATAATAATCAGTATGAGCCTGTGTAAGCAAATATCAGATTTAGAGTTTGTTTATATTTAGATTTAGATTTAGAATTCGCCGGCGGATCATCCAGAGGCTGGAGACTATTGCTGGTTATTCGATGGCGGGTTGACTGCGACCGATGACTATCTATTGACATAGCTAGAGTAATATTTATATTTATATTTGTATTTATATTTGTATTTACATTTATGTTTATAATTATAACTATAGTTATAGTATCAGTATCAGTATCAGCGTATACTATGCTCGAGGCATTGATGACGCAGCCGTCATGCTGCGTTGCTTTTTGTCTTGCTTCATTCAAGGCCTGCCAGGGTTCAGCTGGAATGGAATGAGCATTGCGCAGATCGGCTTCCTACTGACTCCGCACCAGACCGCCCGCACCTAGGACTGCCAATTGCATCGGCAACTGCCACCGCAGATGACCAAATAAATACGTAGCACATAAACCACAATTAAACGCAAACACAACTCCCTGTAAATAAATAGTCTTACTTCGCATTCACGCGAGTGCGGCAGTGGTGGCGCGTCTGAGTGGCTTGTCGGCCCAGTTGGGAACATCGACAAGCGCGAGAATCCTCTCTTCCTCTGTTACTTTCCATCCTTCTGCCGCTCCTCCTCTCGTTCTCTTTCTCCAACTCCGCTGCAGAACCCATAATGGCGCCCTTCCTCCGCCGCTCGTCCACCCGCAAGGGCGACGACTACAAGATCACGCCCGAAGAGCGCGACCGCTTGAAGCAGCGCTCTGCAAACATCGCCGACCCCATCCTCACCGCCATGACCGAAGAGCAGCCTTTCCAGATCTCAACCCACCAGGGCGCAACAACCGTCTCGCCTGAGCTCCACGTCCGCGACATGTTCGGCAACGTCATCGAGGATCCTGACCGTTCTAATCCCACCCGTCATCGCTCTGAGAGACCGCTCGACACCATCCGCAGTTTCGAGTATGCCGCGACCGGTGACAAGCGCTGTATGCTGCCTCCTTTCCTCCCTCCATATTCCATCATCTTTTCTACATGCAACCCCGTTCTAACATACCCGTATCATTCAGTGAAAGAGCAAATCTTCCGCGACAGGCTTCCCTGGGAAGGCCGTCACAACCCGTCCTCCACGTACACCCCCTACGGCGCCCCAGTAGACGACTCTCAACCGCCAGGCGTCATGTACGATGAATATGGAACTCCCGTCCCTCAGGCGCCCGCCACGCCTTCTTCCCGAACTCCAATCCAGCTCGGTTCGACCGGTGCCGGAGACCCGATATATGATACTCCACTTGCTGACCCTAAGAAGGACAAGAAGAAGCGCGGTCTGTTTGGACGGAAGAAGGATTAATTTATTTCTCTTCTTCTCCTTCCTCCTTACCTCTCCTACTCCTCCCTCCTTCTCTTTCTTCTCCTCAACCTCGCAATCCTCTCTCCATATTTGGGGCCGCGCGGCACGTGGGGCGCGGTCAACTTAACGCCTCATCACGTGAATCTTCTCTCTAACGAACGACGCCTTTTACGAATAAAACTACAATTACTACTCCTAGATCGATTACGGACAAAAAAATTAACGCTATATGATAAACTGGGATTCTTTGGGGATTCTGTTTTGAATTAAAAAAATTATAGTAATATTTGATAAAAAAAATATGAGTCGCGTGTCTGGGTAGGTGTGTCTGCGTTTTTTATATAGATATATATTCCACAGATACAACAAATTATATTATTCAGAAATTGGTTTGTGTATATATATTTTATCTACCTTTTGCTTGGAGTTAAACGTTTCGGTTTTGGTTTTCACAATATTATTTCGTGGCTTCCGGTCGCGAGATTTTTCTCTATTTAAATTTTGTATTGCTAGTCACTTTGTTTTCTTTTCTATTCTTGTCAACAACTAGGAAACATCAGTATATAAATTTGTAACAGAGAAATATTACTGTTCGATTAATATGTAATAAAAATGCAACACAAGTAAGTTCACAAAACAAATCAAATCAAGTCAAAATCAATGACAAATAATACATCGATATCCTTCACCTACCTTTCTAGGTGCCATCCATCCTGCATCGCCATTCACAGATTTCTTCTTATTCAACTCCAACAATTTCTCCAGACATTTCTTGTGATATAGATGTTTACATTTAAACATAACCAGCGAGTCGACTTCCTGCTTCGCAGCATTTCCTCCCAGTCCCATCTGCGATGATGATGATGGCGGCGATCTAGGATCATCGAAATCAAGTCCTTCACCAAGCGCAGCAGCAGGTGAATCATATGAAGCTGCATCACCAGATCTAACAAGTATAGTCGTTCCCGTTCTACTTTCAGGGGAAGCTCCTTGTGCATCTTCTTCATATCCTGAATCTTCAACGAATCCTGCACCAGGATGGTGATGCCATTTCCCTTGTTCAGTGCTCTTCGACAGTGAATTAGATGAACTATATTGTCCATCTTGAGCTTCTCCGTTGCTATCCCCATTTCTCTTATGATGGTGATGATGATGCTTACCACCTCTTCCTCTTCTATCTTCATCTTCACTTTCATCAACAGTATCGATCTCTGAAACTTGCGGAAGAGCAATATTCACAGGAATTCGGAATCTAACTTTGCGTTTACGCTGCCCATCAGCAATCTTTCGATCCCAAGCTTCAAACACAGTCTCATTTTCAACCGCACTCGATCCCCAACATCGTTTACCGCAAATCTCACAACTAGGACTACTTACTCTCCATCCTTCTTGTCGAAGTGTATATACACTTGACACATGAACCATCAAGTCTTTAGATAAAAGACGATTCGTCAATGAGAGTAGCTGTCGTTCGTAAATATATGCTTCGAAAATATTAGCAAGCACATTTCGAAGATCGACAACCGATGGAGATGCAGCAGCAGTCCTCGCCAAGAATGCCTCAAGAATACGCAAAAATGAAGTAGCTCCAGCCGTAGATGATCCTCCTTGCAGAACATTCGCCATGCCCTTTGCTGAGGCAGTCGAGGTCGCTGCCAACAACGCAGAAAATACATCCTGTACAAGCCTTCGCAAGAATAAAATCGTCTTTGTAGGAGAGTCATAAGACGACGAATGGCTCATTTTTTCAAAAACTGAAATATCTGGAAATAATTCACTCGAAACATCCCTTGTCAAAGCAACAATAGCATCAATCAAATCTAACCAAATCTCTTCAGTCTCAGTCAGTTTCGATCCAGTAACGCTAGCACTAGCAGGCTTCTTTGCTCTCTCGGTACATAGTCTCGTACCAAGAATCACATAATGCTGTAGAGCTCGCTCAACTTCAGCTAGTTTCTTCTCATCCGCGTGAACCCATTGACTTCGTCCACGACTTCGACTTCTTCCTCTTGCAACATCAGGATACAGCGCCAAAATCTTACTTTTCAAGAATGCCAAATGCGAAACTAATCGTCGAATACTTTCTCCATATTGACCTTCACTTCTAAGTAAAAATATTTCACCATCAATAACTCCAGCTGATTCAAGTGATGACAGCACTTTCGAAAGTCGCACATCTCCTTTTTGTAAATATCGAAGAAATTTAATAACCTTCCCCTTTTCAAATTCACAAAGCAATGAGATATACGTTTCTCTAGCTTGTTGAGTATTCCATTTCGCACGGCTCTTTCGACTCGCAAGTGGCGCGCCTTCTTTCACTGCTTTCAATTCAGGTGCAAAAAGTGCTTTAAGATATCTAAACATTAAATCTCGGCGATCTTGAAGTTTCTCATAAAGCTGTCCATGCAATTCTGGCATATACCTTTCAGCAATATCACTTGCGCGTCCAGCATCTGTACGTACTAGATTGGCGTAATTCGTCGCAATAGCTGCGCGTACTTCTCGTCGTTGATCTTCACTTAAATCAGATCGGGAATTCAAACACGATTCAATAGTTTCAAATACTTCATCGCTAGCATCACGTTGCTCTGAATCTTCAAAAAATACGGAAACAAGTCGACCATATTGCTTGGTTATCTTGAAAAGCCATCGCAAAACTCGAAAATATCGAACTTTGACAAACATCTTGACAAGATGATCAATTCCTTCCTCAGGCTTATAGCTCGAAAGAAGATATTCCACACTGAGTTGACAATCATCAGCAATCTCAGGAGACGGAGGTGCACAAAGTCGAAGCATTACTTCTTTCAACATCGAGTCAGATAATTTGATAAACTGAGGATATTTCGCCGTCGTACGTGCAATAAACATATCAAGATAAATCGTTTCCTTTGGACTAAATTCAGCACCAGACAATATCTCAAGCAGAATATTAACAATGTATTGCCTTGTCAGCGCACGTCCAAAGATAATATCATCTGATAAATCAATACGACGCTTCTCATCTTCTTCATCAGAATCATCTTCATCATGATTAAGAAAGGCATCTTCAAAAGCTTCATTCATAACCGCGACAAAAGCTGGTGCATCATATTTTAGAAGCATACGAAGGTACGGAAATGACGTTGTGTTTCTCTTTTCATCTTCGGTATCACTAACAAGAATCTCAATACCATATTCATCACGTGGCCAAGTTATAGTCGATCCCAAAAACAAAAAGTAATAAAGCGAAGCCTTTGCGTTTTCAGCATCAAAGCTATCAATATATTGACCAGTGGGATATACTCGACCGGTAAATATATACGATAGGTAGGAATAGACTTTTGAAATATTCCGACGTAGAAGCTCAATAGCGTCAGGTTTATCTTCAAGACTTGTAACTTCATCTGTTTCATTTGTAGGCCGATCTTTAGAGTCTTCGAAATCCTCAGATTTGGCCGCTATTATAGATTCATTATATCGTCTAATTAAAGCGACACAATCGACCATCGGAGAAATGTAGTCTGACAATGCTTGATTCCAGACATAAATCAAGGCATCGTACAGCTCATATGCACGACAGAGCATAGTAACCTGATCGATGTCTAACGATCTCGTGTCCAAATGACAAATAATTTCTTCAAGTCGATCATTCAACGCCAAAGATGCATATATATTAATCATCTCCTTGACTATCGTCGGCGGTAAAATCGTGATCCGTTCCGTCAGTATATAATTCTCCAGCGTTTCGAAATATACTCCGCGCAAATTTGCATTCTCAAAGAGCTCATAAACAGATTCAAAAATAACATCAAGAGCATCGGCAGCATATAAAGCTTCAAAGCTAGCTTCAGCTATGCTAGCAATCTGTCGATACTGCGCATCTGCCTCGCGTTGTTGAAGTTCATCACTAGTCGTACTTTCTTCCCCATCTTTGCCTCCTACTGTTGGTCCAGCAGCCGAGGCAGCAATAGGCGTCGTAGGAGTACTTCTTCCGCTATTGTTTAAAACGTACCGCAATGCCGTGAGTACACTTTCGACCAATCGATCATAGACAGCAGCATGGCGCGCCGTTTCATCTTCCGGAAGACCAATAGTGACTTGATCGGCTTCGCCATTGTAGTACTTTGTCGATAAACGGATACCTTCTGCAAATTTCTCGGACTCAATAAGTGAATCTAAACGTTCAGCCCAGCTAGAAAGATGACCCACTGCAAATTCATATGATCCCTAAACTACGTTAAAAAAGAACAATAAAAACAAAGAACAATACTTACCAGTAAAAATATCCTGCCTTTAAAAGTCTTGAAGCTATTAAAAAAAGCATCCGGGATCGTCGCGTAATGCTCACCTCCCTGGCCTCCTCTGATCACAAGCTCGTTTAATTGCGCAGAAAAATAATCATGGTGCATGATCTGTCGTGGCACCAAATCAACCGTATCGGTAACGTGCATCGTCACCTCGTTGAGAATCAAGAGACGCTGTGTAATTGTGACTAGCACGATGATCTATAATAATAGCAAAGTTAGACTTTTTCATCTCATCGTATAGCTCTGTAAAGGTTGAACGTACTTGTGAGTTTAACCAGCGCAGGGCAACAATGGCTTCATCAGCCACATACTTCTTCACCGGCGTAAACTCCATATTATGCGAAATCGTGCTTGCCCCGCTCGAACTCGCTCCAGAACTCTGGGCTCCTTCTCTTACACTCCCGCCGTCACTCTGTGGCTTCTTGTCATGCACCGACACATCAAGAATCGTGACAACGTTCGACCAACAATAAGCTAATCGCGGATTAGACGGATGTATTCCATTCGTGACAATAGGCTGCCTTGCTTTACTCTTTTTGTTCTTTCCTGTAGGTCGTGCTGATACGGCTGGGAACCAATCCATACATCCACTCAGACCCATTGTGTCTGAAACCGTCTTTGGCCGGGCGACCTTAAATTGAGTCTGTGGAGCGGGACTGGTCGATATAAGGACGAGAATATGTGGAGTCATTAGCGCAACTAAACCTTTGGCTTCGAGAGGATGAGGCGACGAACCAAGAGGCATTGGCGCAAACGCAAGTACTGAGGTCGCTTTCTTCTGCCTCTGAGTTTGTTCTAAATTCTCACTTCGAGTTCCAAGTGACGGATATCTACCCACAAGTCTCGAGGTCCTGATCTGCTTTCCGACAATTTGTTGAGTTGAGATATGAAGAAAAGCCATACCTCTATCGTCAGCCGAAGTCAACACTGAGTGTCGCTTTCCCATAAATCCAATATGTAAAATCTTCGCGTTTTGAACATGTCCATCTCGACGACCATTATCAGGATGTAGCGGATCGAAAGGTGAGATGTGGACGCGAGCAGCGAGTGGTCGTTTAATGTGCCAGACGTAGATATGGCCATGCTCATGGCCCGAGGCGACATACCCGTGATCGTTTGAGAAAGCCAACGCAGTAACCGCACCCGCAGCCGACACTATAATATAGAATTTAGATTGGTATTGTAGTCTTCAAAATTGAAGTGAGGAAATGAGGAAAGCGTACAATTAACATTGGATCCAAGTGCGCAGAGTAGATTCTGATTATAGTCAAAGATAAGCACAATGCCCTTTGCGGTTCCAACGGCAACAGTACCAGCAACAGCTACGCAAGTCGGGGCTCCGAACTGAATCTTTCCACCTTCAGAATACACTTGTGACGACAGTTTGCGTAGCTTAGTCCAGCGAACAACGTCCCAAGGCAGCCGACTTTGATCATCCGAAGGTAACGAGTCAAAGACGTCATCAAAGTTTATTGAGATCGAAGACATGCGAGATGATTTCCCCACAGATCCGGATGGTGAGGAAGAGCGCAGTGAAAACGCGGGCGACTCATGCCGAGTGTAGAATCGCAGATCAAAGGGCCGCAAAGGCGGGCTCTGCAGCAGGAAATCGGAAGTCGAGGCCATTTGCAGCACAGGCAGTTTTGCACTCAACACTTTCCAATAATGACTTCTGCAGAAGAGCCTTGCGTATTAACAAGCAAAAGTCTACAGCAATGGCTCTGAACCACTACAGCGCATGCTGATCGTCGAATGAAAAAGGGATGGCCAATCTGTACTGAGGGCCGGAATCTCGAAACAATCTGGACGTAAGTGGCATACCCTAGCCTTTGATAGCTGCTTATTCTGGTTCAAGCATAGCGCCAGCTTACTACACAGACCACCAAAAAAGGTGGAAGTCATCCCGTTTTCCAGCACCGGCACAAGCGCTCGGACAACGCCTAGAGCTCGGGTATCTCCTTGTGTACTGCTTGCCTCCTTCGTCAGTTCTTTACTATTGGAATTTTTTTGCTATGTCGGGTGAACTCGAGCTGGGATAGCTTAGAGGCGATAGGTAATTAATTTTCATTTAATCTGGTATGAATCTGAGTATATGATCTGGACTGCAACCTGGTCGAGGCCATACAACTGCTACCAAATGATGAACTAGCTTATAGATAATTCCCACTAGATAGCGGACGGTCACCGTAAATATAACGCCCTGTACGCAAAGCTAAGGCTCCTTCTAGGTAATTGTAATTATCACCAGTTACATTAAATACAGAATCAGGCGACAGAGTGCCAGATCAGTTGTTAGTTCTTGTACAAATAAACTACTGTCGATACGTGATATTTTGTTCAACCTATCGCTGTCCAAATTGTGACGATCAATTAGTTGACGATACGGCTTACCTCTTTACAATGATCTCACCCTTTTACTTCGACATTCAAATGACTTGAACCTGAAATCGCCAGACCTTTAATCAACTGATCGACATATATAATATACATGAGATGAGATGGAATTTATTGTGTGTATAATAAATAATAAGACGAGTGGAGACAAGTCATAAAACAGAAAAAAAGAAAACTGACCAGCAACTAGTATACAACTCTAGAAATAGACACTTTCTCAAGAGTAAAAACCCATTAAAGATATAAAAAAAACTAGCAAAATAAAGTACAAATAACACCATCCTGTAATTGCATTAACATAGTAGTACAATGACCCGTTCCTAAGCCCAACCGATTAAACCAGGCAAAAAAGAGAAATGCAATGTCGTCAATCTAAAACTCCTCATCAAAGGCAAAGGTGTCAGACTTCTCGGTCTTGCTAGTTCCGGCCATGACACCAGCCTTCTGGTAATCCGACACACGCTTCTCGAAGAAGTTGGTCTTTCCAGCCAACGAGATGTTCTCCATGAAGTCGAAGGGGTTGGTTGCGTTATAGACCTTCTTGTTACCAAGAGCGAGCAGCAGTCGGTCAGCGACAAACTCAATGTATTGCTTCATCAAGTCGGCGTTCATGCCAAGCAGAGCACAAGGAAGAGCTTCGGTCAGGAACTCTTGCTCGATAACGACGGCCTCCATGATAATCTTCTCGACAGTAGTCTTCGAAGGACGGTTCTGCAAGTGAGCGAAGAGAACGCAAGCAAAGTCAGTGTGAAGGCCCTCGTCACGCGAGATGAGCTCGTTGGAGAAAGTTAAACCGGGCATAAGGCCACGCTTCTTGAGCCAGAAGATGGAGGCAAAAGAACCCGAGAAGAATATACCCTCAACGGCAGCGAAAGCAATCAGACGCTCAGCAAAGATGGAGTCCTTGTCAGCGATCCATCGCAGAGCCCAGTCGGCCTTCTTCTTGATGCAGGGGATGGTGTCTATAGCGCCAAAGAGGTAAGCTCGCTCGGCAGCGTCCTTAATGTAAGTGTCGATGAGAAGAGAGTACGTCTCGGAGTGAATGTTCTCGATCATGATCTGGAAACCGTAGAAGCAGCGGGCTTCGGGGATCTGAACTTCGTTCGAGAAACGCTCCACCAAGTTCTCGTTAACGATACCGTCAGACGCAGCAAAGAAAGCAAGGACGTGAGAGATGAAATAGCGCTCGTCATCATTCAGCCGGTTCTCCCAGTCATGCATATCCTTTCCAAGATCGATCTCCTCAGCAACCCAGAACGAGGCCTCGGCTTTCTTGTACATCTGCCAGATCTCGTGATACTTGATGGGGAAAAGGACGAAGCGGTTCTTGTTCTCAATGAGAAGTGGCTCCTTGGCCTCGAGCGCCTTGAGAGCCTTGCGCTCCTTCAAGGCGGAGGCGAAGGAGTCATCCTCGGTAGTCTCGGGGGAAGGCGAGGACTCCTTGACCTCAGCAAACTTGGAGGAGAGATCCTTCTTCGCAGAGGCGAGGGAGAGGTCCGAGAGGACAGCAGCGGTCTATATGGAGGGCATAGTCAGCAGGGGGTGCGACCGCGATAATTGACTCGTAGCAACGACAGCGACTAGACTCACCTTTGTAGACGGAGTGACTTCGGTGGAGGCCATTGCAGGTAATGTCGAGCGGAGCAGACAGAAGAAAGAGGCGGGCGAAGAAAGGACGCAGAGTAAACAAAAGAGTGGAGGCGGGCGACGGCGTGTTTAAGTAGACGCGGTTGCTTCGCGGACGAGACCGTGGCCCCGACGCAAATTTGCCTGGCGGCTGGCCAATCACGGACGGCAGGTCGCCGCACAGACCCACTCGCGCGCGCCGGACGCGCCTCTCACGCGTTCAGCGCCCACCCCTTAATTGATCCAGGCGGTGTTTGTTTACCCCCTCACGCACCGCGCAAATTCGTTTGCTCTTGTTCTTTCTTGTCTTCATAGAAATAGACACTATACTGAAATATAAATGGCAGCAACGCAGCAGATATTGCTCGCACCGCTAGCGGGCGCCGACGTGACTGACGTGACGCGGGCAGCATTCCGACGCGGCGCACTCACTCGACTCTCTGCCAAAGAATGCCCGCTCGATTGATCTGATAAATTTGGCTTTTCTTTGTCAGATCCGCGGCATTGTTTTGCTACCTACCTTCGCTCGTCCGACTGCACTGCGGCTGTTCGGACCTCTGTCCAGGTCTGGGTCTGTCTGGGCCGCTGCCTTAAGCCCGCGGACCTGGTATTCGCTCCGATCTACCCATTCTTTGTGATGTAATTCTCTCTAGTTTGGGCCACAATGTGCTTCTCGGCTGCTTCTGTACGAGCGCGATTTGCTTCTAATATTCTACACTAGTCCGTCCGACACCTGCTGCTGTCATACTACTACTAATTTCCGAACATAGCTGTAATCAATTCTCGCCCGTTGCCGTCGACCGTATTCATCTTCGGCATAGACGAGATGCATCGTGTGTTCTGCGTCTTTAGGAACCGTCTAATTCCGCGGACTTCAATGCACTAGGCTAGGGGCTCTGAATGAGGCTCTATCGCTAAAGGTTGCAGCTGATTTTCGTTAGCTGCACGTGCCGCTCCTAACCATTACTCCATTTTACAATTTCCTAGGAAGATAATTGCAAAGTAGTCATTCAATTTTCGCAAAATGAAAGGGATGTAGTCCATGGCTGAAAGAGAAACGCAGCTAATCTAGACTCATGACGTCGCGTTCGCGCGTTGTTTACAAGAATTTGTCTTCACGCAAAATGCGCAGCTACCTTGCATCATCTCCAAAGAACATATTCCCTTGCGAGGCCTCATTACAATGATTATTGATCAGACGGCACATTAGATTTACGTCCCTTCTGCGGCGTCTTCTTGTCCTTGCATGCGCTTGGTGGTCACCTGCTTCTAAGGCTAGAACTCCTCTCACCGAGATATCAAACGCGCTGGAGAAGAAGCGCGAAGTAGTGGAGACGGCGATTTGTTCATCAAAAAATTGACAACGAAAGGCAGTCCATCAGGTTGCAATCGAGCGCATTGCCATGTAGACCGGCCCGAATCCGTATCGCGACAATGAAAATGATGACGCCAATTTATAGTCCGACAAGAATTGGTCAAACTGACACCATGCATAATCCATATTCAAAAAAATGCATTGACGTGCGCAAGAGATTGTCGGAATGCATCAATAAGGGTGAGAAGTGAAGAAAGAAGGAAAGAGAGCGGGAAGGCAGCTTTTTGAAGGCCGACTGGGGCGCGGATACCTGATGGAGTTAGCGCGCAAGCTTAGTCAGTTGGCATTAGATATGCCCTGGCAGGAATAGTGAATATTTAATTTTTACGTAATTGATGCCGAATGTATTTCATAGTCTGGCAAGCCGCTGACAGAGAGTCGAGATAAATCTAAATCAGCAAATTTGCGCAGGATAAGCAAGTCTCTCGGATCTAGCACTTCGGTCTACTTCGGATTTTCGCGCGAACAGAGCGGCTTGAGAGCAAACCTAGTCGAGTCGCTGAAAGTGTCCCAATCGTCATTTGGTTTGCAATATTGCTGCTGTTCGCGATTTTTATGTTGTTTGCAGAGTAGAATATCTTTTGGGTTTGAATTTTGCTTGCCTGTGCATTTATATACGGCAACTGATTATTGCTGCTATCACCGGCTGTGCTGCTGTGCTACAACTGCTGCTCTACTCTTCCAAGTGGCTGGGCTCACCGTCAGCCCGTAAATATCAACTCATATCGACTCAACAGCCAAATTTCACTCCGATAAGAATACTCGATAACAATGTACTTGCTCTATTCTGCACGACTAGCTCCCTCTCTACAGAAGCGACAGAGCTTTTTATGGTATGTTTGATCACTGAACAAGCCTGTATTCAAGCTAACCAATAGCGGCTTAGGTTTGGGGGGGACTCAACTTCCTGGCAGACAAAATGGGCGTATGTATTCTACCTTTCTCTTTCTTATTCAAAATATTCAATTTTGGGAGATGCATGCCTTCTAATTTTATTCTTATTTTTAATGCAGCATCTTTGGTGGAGTTGTCGTTGGTATTATCCTTATCCTACTGGCAGCCTACTTTCACGCCCGTCGTCGATTAATGAAGGGCAAGGCACCCTTGCGTTACCATGCCGTATGTCGCTAATAGTACCTTTAGTGTAGTTTTCAGTCTAACAGCAAAATTTTTGTATCTAGTGGATGGTCCAAAACCGAGTCCGTTGGAATCAAAACCAACAGGCCCGCGAGGCAGAACAAGTGCGATATCGCGAAGAAGTTCGAACGTATCCTTCCTATGCCATGAACACCTTCACTACCTCAAGTGCAGAAGGTGTCGCTCCTCCTCCTCCCGCATACGACCCCCGCTATCCCGCCCCGCCCACCTACGTTCCTCCCGCAGACGGAAAGACCTCCCCTAATAGTCCTACTGACGGTCCTCCTCCCGGCGACATCGACTCCTCAGGAAGCAGCCAACATACTGCTCCCCAGAGCCCATTTGGAGATCAGGCCGAGATGCCTCCACCACCCCTTGATGAATATGCCCAACATAGAACAAATCTGGCTGCGCGGGCAACGACTGCTGAAGAGTATGAGCGACTCACTAGCGAGCCTGAGCATGTGGTCTATCCTCCCCCACCCGGATCACCACCACATTCTTCGCTCAACACGAGCAGGCAGGTATAAAGTGCAGACGATAAGAAGTGATGATTTGCGTGATGAAGTTTGGGTTAATAATTTGCCATAACGATTAGTATAGTTTTTCCAGGGATTGGTGTTTTTGTTTGTTTGTAATTTTAGTGTTTGAACTTGCATCATGGAATGAGAGCTATGAGAGAGTGTTTTCTTGTGGAGTTGGGCCGCAGTATCAATTGTGAATGGACAAAAGAACAGAATATTCATTTGTACAAAGGACCAAAAACAGAGAAAACTTAGCACGATCTAAAAAAACAATTGCGAAATAAAAATAGTGCTGTCGAACACTAACTATATTTCCCCAACGTCTAGTGGCAGGAGGTTATGAGAGGAATGAGAAGGCATACAAAGTGCAACAATGTTGTGCTCTATGCAGTAGAGCTCGAGTGCAGTAGAATGGTGGCCCTCGTGGCCGTCAAAGATTAAAAGCAGATGCGTGCCTCTCGTACGACCATCGAAGTTCTTGATCCAATCTAGACCTGCTTCGTTGGTAGTTCAGCCATTATCGGTTGTTGCGATAACCCAGTCAGTCGGAAAGTTCTTTCCGTATTCCAACTGGCCAAGTGGTACCGGGCGGCCAGTACGATGAATGGTCCGATAGCACAGCTTTGAGCATTCACTTGTTGGATCCCCGTGGCCCATTCTCGGATGCCAAGCTGGACAGCTTGTGCTTACTACAGCCGTCCGCGGTAGCAATTACTATGCATGCGAAGATGATGCCTATCATAAATCCAGTCTCTTCAAAGTTGTAGGTATCTTCATCCAGTATATTGTACTTGGCCATGACATTCCGTACGAGTGCAAACCACTCGCCAATAACTTTTGAGTCTTCGAATTTAGCTCGCTGGCAATCGCATTTGCGAGAACAACGCGAACGGAGCTTTGGCCCGATGCTGAACAAAATTGGTGGCCCAACGCTTGCCGACAGCGAGGGCGTTGCGAGCGCTTAGCAGTCTGTTGGCCATATCTCCCACACTGCGCAACCCAGGCGGAAACGATCGCGTTACCAGTTCAAGTATGTATCGAACAGTAATATTTTCTTCCAATTCCGTAAGCTTACGTGAATTGGCCAAAATATCCTTTCGCGCAGGTCGGCCACTGCGCCACTACAAAACCGACTACAATGGGAATATCCGCCATCAGAACCACCGTCAAGGCAGACCTCAGCAAGCCCGCCAACGAGCTGCGGCAGCTTCACAACAGATGGCAACCCGATATTCCGCTCTCCGTACGCCACCTTCCCCGTTATTAGCCATTGGCCCTCGATCAGTCGGCAGTCGTCGTTCAAATGCTGCGACATGCTGATCCCAATTCTTCGTTTAGTGCAAGATCCAACCTGGAGAAGTCGTGGATGCCTCCACTGGATCGCGAAAAAAGTGTTCGCATGGCTAACGCTGTAAATTCTAGCTGCGGCTCGCACTCTTAGTTTCTCGTCATTTTCAAGAGCTTGGAGGGCAAGATTGAGACTATCTTCGCACGAAACAAAACCATGTTGTCTTGTGGAAGAATCTGGCGTTAAAGATGGCTATGTGACGTCGCGGGGGAAAGAGGCCCGTTCGGTTGTGTTGACCGTTCGCGTATCAAGTACGCTAGTCTTATGGTGAATTAATCTATGTCCATCTCACCATAGTTATCCTGTGGCTCGACAGCCATGTCATCTTCGCGCTCGTCGTCTCCCCAATCAGAATGCCCGTCTGAATCAGTAGCATGCCTTTGTCTGTCTCGTCTGCTATTTCTTGAATTCACATGTCGAGCAAGACTCTCGGCGATTACTTGCTCCTTTGGTCTGTAGAGTACCATCCCAGTTTTCTGCTCGTTCAGAGGCACAGGTATCGGGACTGCTCCAGTGACACCTTCTTCAGCAGCCTTTCTTCTCAGTAGTGCATACGGTAACTGCCTAATCTTCCGCTCAACGTCCGGAGCAAGAACATACCGTCCACCTGTATGAAAAGAGTCGGAATCAAGTCCCTCGTCGTCATCGGAGGAGGACCAAGTCGACAGCGAGGATACAAAGACTGTGTTTGCATTTGACGTATCCATGCGTTCGGCAAAGTCATCTGATGGAGTTGGAGGCCTATTCATGTCCCAGTAGTCATAGTGCATGATCGGTTCATGCCGCTTCTTGCCTGGTGGAGTGGGCGAGTATCCAACAGCATCGGCAGCAGCTCTTTGATTATCTATACATACCACAATATCAGTAGCCGTTAAAAATCACCGAGAATTATAAATAAAACGCACCAATTGTGAGCCTTGTGAACGAATCCAGTAGTCTCCGCTTTGCCTTTCCCAGCCGGCTTCCAGAAGATCCAGAGGACTCATTAGGCGACCGTGCCCGCTTCCTCGAAGCCATCGAATGACTTGCAACCGCAGAAGCAGCGTCGTCAGGAGTCAACATACTCGCGGGCCTGAATATTAACAAACAAAAATCATAAATTAACAATATTATCCACAAATATTTGGGAAATCTGGCATACTATCGACGCAGCAGCTTGCTTTGTCGTTCTGATGTCTGTTTGTATGATCCTGAACGCGTCGAAGTGGGAAGAATAAAATCCTGAATAGCCCTTACCCAAATGTTACCCGGATTGAATTACTTTATAAGCAGTTAGTAATGATTAACGGAACAGCGGGGCTCGTGGCAAACTGGGCTCCAAGTTGCGGCGGTCTCTCAAAAAGATAGAACGACTTGCGTCTCTGAATGCTCTCTGCCGGCTACCGACAACACTCACACTCTGTTGTGTAAGTAGAACTTTGATTTTGCGTGTTTTTGAGTATTCATAGTTGAGGTATGCATGATACCGACTTAAATGAGTGGTTCTCTACTTTATTCTATGAGTCAGATGTAATTGGACATGACTAACTCTTTTTGCCTCTATTTAGCAGACTCTGGACTTCTCTACGTGCTTTCTCTTCGACTTCATTTACTTTCGATAAGATGGTCCTTACTCCGGATGCGTGGCCTGCTCAAAAGGTATGCGAATTGTTAAGTATATGCTGCATATGAGAGTTCTAAGCTCATTCGATTACTAGGTCCGCCAAACTTTCTTAAACTACTTTACGGAGAAGCGGGGACATACATTTGTTGCTTCTTCCTCAGTTGTTCCGTACGACGATCCGACACTGTTGTTTGCCAATGCAGATATGTATCCTCATTTGTTAATTTTCTTTGGAGAAAGGTGCATACTGACCTGTGTGTGATTTACGTATGAATCAGTACAAGGCGATTTTCCTCGGCAAAGTTGATCCTTCGTCCGATTTCGCAAAGCTCAAGCGCGCGGCAAATTCCCAGAAGGTAAGGATATTGCTTAATTGAGATTGCCTCACACCCTAAATTGAATTCAATGTGGTAAAGATTTTGTGGCTGACTTGTGAGTCTTAGTGTATCCGCGCTGGTGGCAAGCACAATGGTATGTATCCGAATGATTCTCTATCAATTACAAAGTAAAAGTTACTGACAATGGTATAGATCTTGAGGATGTTGGAAAAGACGTAAGTGCTATATCACAAAAGAAGTCATCTATTGGCGATTTGAAAGTGGCGACTAATAATTTCCACAGAGCTACCACCACACTTTCTTTGAGATGCTTGGTATGTACTTCTCTTTTTATTCTCCCGCCTTCAGTATTAGCCGTTACTAATCAACTTGTTGTTTGCTAGGTAACTGGTCATTCGGCGATTATTTCAAAAAGGAAGCGATTGCCTGGTCATGGGAACTCCTGACTGAAATTTACGGTATCGACCCGGAGCGTCTCTACGCGACCTACTTTGGTGGCGACGAAGCTTCCGGCCTCGAACCCGATCTCGAGACTAAGGAACTATGGAAAGATATTGGGTTGTCGGAAGATCATATCCTTCCGGGTTCTCTTAAGGATAACTTTTGGGAGATGGGTGATCAAGGTCCTTGCGGTCCTTGCTCGGAGATTCATTATGACCGAATCGGTGGTCGTAATGCCGCTCATTTGGTTAACATGGATGATCCTAATGTTCTTGAAGTATGGAACAACGTTTTTATCCAATTCAATCGTGAATCCGACGGTTCATTGCGTTCGCTTCCGAACAAGCACGTCGACACGGGTATGGGCTTCGAACGTCTAGTCTCAGTACTCCAAGACAAGCTTTCCAACTATGACACTGATGTGTTTACCCCTCTCTTTAATAAGATTCAGGAATTAACCGGTGCGAGACCTTACGAGGGCAAGTTTGGCGAGGAAGATGCTGATGGAATCGATACTGCTTACCGTGTCGTCGCTGATCACGTTCGTACTCTCACTTTCGCCCTTTCTGATGGCGGTGTGCCAAATTCGGACGGTCGTGGATACGTTCTTCGTCGAATTCTGCGTCGTGGTGCCCGCTACGTTCGTAATAAGTTCAACACTGATATCGGTAACTTTTTCTCACGCCTTGCGCCTACTCTCATTGAGCAGATGCATGATATCTTCCCTGAACTTGAGAGCCGGATCAAGGATGTTCAGGAAATCCTTGACGAGGAGGAACTTTCATTTAGACAGGCTTTGACTAAAGGAGAAGAGTTATTTCAAAAGATGATGGCTCAAGCTCGCGAGCAAGGTACGAACCATATCAGCGGTGTTGGTGTGTGGAGACTGTATGATACTTATGGATTCCCTGTTGATCTTACTCGACTCATGGCCGAAGAGAACGGCTTCACTATTGATGAGGAAGATGTCGCTGCTGCTCAGGCTGAGTCCAAGGAGAAGAGTAAAGGAAGCAAAAAGGGTGCCGATGATAAGGAGCAAGTTATTTTAAGTGTTCACGATATTGCCGCGCTTGAGAGCAAATCTGTACCGACGACCGATGACCAATATAAGTATGACCGAGGTGAAGTTGAGGATGCTAAGGTTTCTGCGATTTTCATTGGAGAGGGATTTGTTGAGTCGACAGAGTCGTTGGCTGATGATGCTCGTATTGGAATTTTGCTTGATAAGACAAATTTCTACGCTGAGCAAGGTGGTCAAACTTTTGATACTGGACGAATCATTATTTACGGGCAATCTGAGTTTAAGGTCGAGAACGTTCAGCTTTATGGTGGATATGTGCTTCATACCGGATATCTCTCATACGGTAGTCTTAAAGTTGGTGATGTCGTGAGTGCGGAGTATGATGAACTTCGACGTTGGCCTATCAGAAATAATCATACCGGAACTCATGTTCTCAACTTTGCGCTCCGCGCTACTTTAGGTGATGGCGTCGACCAGAGAGGATCGCTCGTTGCACCTGATCGTCTTCGATTCGATTTCTCGCATCGGAGTGCGATGAGTATGGAACAAGTCAGTAAAACTGAGGATATTGCTACGCAGGAGATTAAGCGCAACTTAGTCGTTTATGCAAAGGATGTTCCTCTCAAGCTTGCTCGTGAGATCTCTGGAGTTCGTGCTATCTTTGGCGAAACATACCCTGATCCTGTTCGCGTTGTCTCTGTTGGAGTTCCGATTGATGATTTGCTGGCGGACTCAGCTAATGAGAAATGGATGGAATACTCGATTGAATTCTGCGGAGGTACACATGTCAAGTCTACTGGGGATATTAAGGAGATGATTATTGTTGAAGAATCTGCTGTTGCGAAGGGAATTAGACGTATTGTGGCGGTTACCGGCAATGAAGCTTATGAAGTTCAAAGAGTTGCAAAGGAATGGTCTGCCAGACTTGATGCACTTGAACGTATGGCATCAGGAGTTTCGAAAGAATCTGAAGCAAAGGCGGTCGGACCTGCACTTAATAATTTGTCAATCGCAGTTACGAAGAAGGCTGAGCTTAAAGAGCGGTACGCGGCCATTCTTAAGAAGGTCACTGATGAGACCAAGGCAAGACAGAAAGCAGAAGCTAAGCGTGCGATTGACTTTGTTACTGATTTTTTCTCTGGTGAAGACGAGAAGGCATTTTTGGTTGCTGCTGTTCCTGAGATTGGAGCAAATCCAAAGGCGATTACGGAAGCTATGGCTTATGTACGTAAAAGCCAGCCTAATAAAGCGATATATCTTTTCGCGTCAACATCTGTTGACGATGAGGATGCGAAGGTTGCACATGGTGGATATGTTGGTAAGGAGGCTGGATTCAGTGCAATGGAGGTAGGTAAGGTTGTCGCTGAGGTTGTGGGAGGCAAGGCTGGTGGTAAGGATCCTACTGTACAGGGAGTTGGAACTGAGGTTACAAAGATTGAAGAAGCTATTGCTGCAGTTGAAAAACTTTTCAAGGAGAAGCTCCAGATTTGAGATTAGCTTTAAAAGAGGTTTTTTGATTTGGTCATTAGAATCGCGCACAATGGCTTTTGATTTTGCAAAAGATAACTATTTAGATTATAATAATAATGAAATAAATAAATAATAATGCTACTTACCTCGAACTCGGTCGTACCCGAAACTCGGTCAAAAAATCCAATCTATATCTTCGATCTTGTTCTACGCACTAGAAATTCAACTCTCAATCGCTTGATCTATTCTCTAGCTCCTCCTCTTCTATTTTCTCTTTTCCTTCTTCAATCGGACATTTACGTGGCCTCCCTCGTGGCTTTTTCTCCAGAAGCTTTTGCTCTCCTCGCGAACGATTTTTTTCTGTACTAAACACAAATTCGCCTTGCAATTTAATTCGCTTGCATTTAGTTCTTTCTTTCGCGTCTCAAGAAGCTCCTTGCAATCATCGAGCTCCTTCCGAAGTAGGGCTATCTCAGCATTTTGATATTCAATAAGCCTAGTCAATCTCTTCGCATAACGTCAAATATTTTAAATACTACTATTAATAGTAATTATTAATACTAAACTACCGTACTGCGACCGAATATAGGAATGCTGGTAGAGAATACTGAGGTAAAAGAGAAAACTATTGAGAAGGAACTCGGCAAACTGAGTTGGCGACGCAGGAGAATTATCGCTTGCTAGAGCTGAATTAAATAGCACATTTGCCTGCCTTAATTCTGTCCCATCTGACAGAGAGCTCTTGAGCATAGAAAGGCCTAGACCTTGCGTAGTACTACTTATTTGTGGTGTAGAAGGTAGCTGAACATGTTTGAGTGGGAGTACTCGAGCACTTTCCGTGGACATAGAGGTACCAATCCAGCTCCTTTGTCGCCAGCCTTAATATTTGAAGTAGTGAGTGCCTTTTGCCTGATCCTCTGGAAGAGTTCTATCCATTCAGCTCGCTGTATACCGGCCCGAGTATACTGATCAACCTCAGAAGCATGGTATCGCTTGATTGGACCATAGACCCCAACATCAAGAGACTGGAACAAATGTGAGCAATGAGGAGGCAACATAAGTAAGTCGATATCATTCTCTATACAGAGAGCAATCAAATTACCTGTAATATGGCCAGAATGTCCATCCATAGTTAAAAGTCGAGGCCGATTACCTAACTTTTTCTTAGATTCTGGCTCAAAGACCTTGCGTAACCACTCAAATCCATGACTATTTGAAGTCCATCCACTATGCTAGTTGAGAAAGTGCCAGTCCGGAGATGCATCGTTTGACATCCATGCTGAATTGGTATTCTTGCCTTTGGAAAAACCAGGGGTGAATGAGCCTCTCCTACTGCACTGATGCACTCAAGTACAGTTACCCACTCCTTTTTTCCAGCTGCAACCTTCCAATTTGATTTCTGGGTAGAATCAATAAGAATATGCGCAGTTTGGGTACCTCCGACAGCAAAGCCAGTCTCATCCATGTTATGTATATCATCTAATTTGTATCGCCCCGCGTCTGGAACGCGTCATACTAAGCCCGAATTTTCTGTGGATTTGCTTCTTTAGCTCAATCAGACTCCAACTGACGTGAATCGCATCCTTTAAGATCTGGATGCCGTTTTTGGAATCTATAGACCCGTTCGTGGCCTATAGCTAAAATATTTGTAGAAGTAGGGTTTTGAGAGGACGCGACCTGAACACGTCGCGTACGAATTTCATCAGTCATTTCCTTTTCCAGCATAGATGTGGCAGAAAATCCGGTAATAATCAGGCGTGGGATCCATAGTTTAATGCAATTTCTTCTGCAGTCGAAAGAGTTTAGGCCCATTTCGTGGGACTGGCGACCTGTTTTCTTGCCAGCTACCCTGTCGATAAGTAGTTGACTTGGGACCTTCGAAGAACTCTGCGGCCTTTCTAATTGACTTAAACTCCTCTAATTGAAGGGTGAATATAGCTTTCTGGATCCTCTCTTCAATTTGAGCATACGCAAAAGGTGGTTGAAGACTCACAATCAGAGTTAGAGTAATCTGAAGTTAGTGATAGGGTGATTTTGACCGAGTACCCCTTTAGTCACGTTAATTAATTTATTTATTAATATCAACGAACGACAGGAGCTTAATTGTAATTGTTCATCCTGTACCATGACTCCAATCCTTTTCCTTCACCAATGAACTAAAAAGTACAAGTGTGTGTGTTCTTCGCTATTATTATTCGTGTTTTGAGAATACACTAATGAGGCTTAAACAGTAACATAAACTCTCTCCTCGACCATGACGGCACCGTAGCCATTGCGACCGCCGGTGTTGATAGTGTCGGAGTATACACCCGGAGCAGGTTCATCGATGAATCCAGAGTCGCGACGCTTAATGTACACATATTCGAGGTAAAAGGCGTGAATGTGACCGGGTAGGTAACCGAGACCGGTGAGAGCGAAGTTGATGAGAAGATCGACTGAGCAACCTCCTATTATGAAGACACCGGCAGGAGGGACTACGAGTGGAAGTTAGCACGAGTTAGCAATAGTAGATAGGGATCGGAGATGCGCACAAAAGACGGTGAGCAAGATGAGCAAGAAGTCGGAGCAGAAGGCCATTGTGGATTGATTGGCGACGTCGGCTTCACGGATTTGGTTCTCTTCGTCGTCGTTGTAGAGCGAAGAAGCGTCGGCTGCCATCGTGAGGTTGTTATATATTCCCGACGAAGATCACTAATTCGCGTGCGTAAGCGATAGCGATAAGCGATGGTGATCGACGAGGCGTGGGCTGTTGTCGACTGGCACAGGAGACGTGGAAGACTATAGAATGGGAAATCAAGCTCTGGCCTGTGGTCCGTATATAATCTGCAAGATTGCACTTTCTTCTGTATCGATGCAGTCCTTGTAAAAAGCCGAGAAAAGGCGGACGTCGCATGATGTTGAAGCGGTCCGGAGCCGGGAGGGACGGCGCTGCATAGTCATTGGGTGCTTTTACTACTGCTCACCGGATATAGTTCCTCTAAAACTGCACACATGGTTGGACCTTCATTTGCTGCCGGATTAGGCAAGTCCTACGTCACTGCTACATAAGATGAGCTGACCAATATGTTAGTAAGGAGGCAATTATTTTGGACGAGGACGCGCGTGTCAAGGAGGTGAAGTGGAGCGCATACGTAACTCTGCACCACTGCGCCCTACCCGTGCTAGGACCCTGATCCTCCGGCAGGAATTTCCTTAAATCTAAATCAGATGAGCCGAGTAAGCCATCCATAATTCATCACAGTGATCCGCGCCGAACAGCTGGTATACGGATCTGCTTAGGTACCGCTGCAAAGGCAGCAATAACCAGGCAGCAACGCCTATGGGAAGGTTGAACTCATAAATCGAGCCGGACGATCACGGTGATGAAATCTGTGCGGCGTCATCGCACACGAGCACATCTCGTGCCTCATATTCACAGTAGACCTCTGAGCAACGATCACCGCAAGACCGGACGAGACATCTATGAGAAATTGCACAAAGCACTAAGATGCAGAAGTGTGTGCAGTGCTCGGGCCGCACAAACTGGGATAAGGCCGAGCTCAGGGGCAGCAAAAGCAATGAGCCGGTGCCTGGATCCTTGTTAGGGCTTCGATGCTTACGCGGCCAAGGACGAGGAAGAAGCAGCGGCGGCTTCTAGTTTTGGACGTTCGTATTAGCATTAGCATATTGGCTTCTTTGTCGCGGTCGCACTGTGTGAGTGGAGCAGCAGCAGCAGCAGCAATGCGCAAAAACCCTGTGGGAATATGGGATTTAAATTCGCTCTAATAATACAGATTTTTGGACGTCTCGGCCGCAGCAAAATCAAAATCGAAATTGTATCAAAGCCAAAACCTTGCCGCCAAAGCCACGCGGTCAAAAATACTCGCGCATCACATTCATTCCCTTAAATCATCCTTCTTCCGCTCTGCTTCCCCTTTTGCCGGACACAATATATTGCTGTAGATTACTACATTATTATCATTACTATCACTATAGTTGCTATACTATAGACCTCGACCCACAATGCGCCTCATATCGCCGCGCAGGGTACCGCGCTGCATCTCCTCCTCCCTCATCTTCCTTGTCGTGGTCGTTTCCCTCGGCGCCGTGCTGCACTCCCTCCACCGCGCTGATATCATTGACCACTCATATCTCGACAAGGTGTCCTCCTCAATTGGTCTCGGTTCCTCCGCCCACTCCCCCTCAGACCCAATATCACTTCCTAAATCACCGGGCGGAGCTGGCGGAAAGCCCCAACCCGCGTCCGGAGACAAAGACGACGGCAGAGCCATCCTCGTCAAGGGAGTGACTGCTGCGGAGGCTGCGCGAGTGGCCGAAGAAGAAGACGTCGCAAAGATTTGGTCTGACCAAAATGTGGAGATCAAGCGGGAGAACGCGACTTTTGTGATGCTTGTGCGCAACTCCGAAGTTCACAATGCGCGCACGTCGATCCGCTACGTCGAAGACCGCTTTAACAAAAACTTCCACTATCCATGGCTTTTTCTCAACGACAGGCCATTTTCGGCTGATTTCATCCGCATGACCAAGAATCTAGTCTCTGGCGAGCCTACTTATGCTCAGATCCCCCGCGAATCGTGGTCAATGCCTCCTTGGGTCGATAAGCTTAAAGCTAGAGAGTGCATGCGCGAGATGGCGGCAAATAACATTCTCTATGGAGGTTCTGAGAGCTATCGACACATGTGCAGATTCTTTTCTGGCTTCTTTTATCGCCATGAAAAGTTGGCAAAGTATGACTACTACTGGCGCGTTGAGCCCGACACGCAGCTTTACTGCGATATTGACTATGATCCATTCACTTTTATGAGAGAAAACAAAAAGAAATACGGATTCGTTATTAACCTCAAAGAATTCGCTTCAACAATCGAATCTTTATGGCCGACTGTTCAAAACTTTTCAATAGCGCATCCGGAGTACATCCATCCTAACAACGCTCTTGACTTCATAGTTGACGACAACCGAAACATCAGCGAAGGCGGCTATAATCTCTGCCATTTCTGGTCAAATTTTGAAATCGCTGCTCTCGATTTCTGGCGTTCTCCTGCTTATACAGAGTTTTTTGAAACACTTGATAAGACCGGTGGCTTCTTTTATGAAAGATGGGGCGATGCCCCTGTACATTCGATCGCGGCTTCTCTATTCTTGGATAAAGATGAAATCCACTGGTTTTATGACGTGGGATATCGTCATCATCCGTTTACTCATTGCCCTGAACCTCGAAAAGAGTACCATGAATCTGGAAAATGCTATTGTAATCCTACTCAGAATTTTGATCGGAATGGATACAGCTGTGCGAGACAATATCGCAGAATGAGAGGTAGTCTTGGAGTGCAAAAATCTTTTCAGAAACTATCTGAGGAGATTAATAATGTACGACCTTCAGCTGCAGAGAAACTCGAGCATCAAGAGAAAGTTGGTAATTAAGTAGTGGTTTGTATATATTGAATTTTTTCCTTTTGTTTGATGATTTTTTGGGCCGTTTTTCGATATCTGAGGCGTTCTAATTATTGACTATTTTTTGATTTTTGCTTTATTTAGTTATCGATTAGCATTTGACATATGTTGACGTGGCATTAAAAGACAATCTGGAATTTTTTTACTTGTTTATTGCTAAAATGATAGATTTTATATACATTTATCCATATAAATCAAAAAAAAAGACATTATCAGTATAATTTCCGTCTCTGTGAAGCTTCGTAGCGAGTAATGCTCTTCTTCTTTGCTTCCTCAATCATCTCTTCAAATCCTTCTTCCCCCTGTTTATCCACCGTTTCTGCAACCACATTTTTCAACATCTCAGAAATTAATCCAACGAAATTTTCTCGTCGTAAGATATTCTCTCGCTTCCACTCTGCGCGTTTTTCATTCTCGCGTTCAAGACCATCAAGATCACCGACTTGTGCTAATAAATCACGTCGATCGGCACATACTGCAAGCAAATTAAACCGGACTTCACCTTCAGGATATCTACCTATACGTCTATACAACACATCTACAACTTTATCAGGAAACCCATCATCCGAGCAAGGGCCATGGGATATTGGATATGGCTGTAATCCATCTAATTCGTATAGAGTGCCGTCGATTGGGAGGTAAGCTATAAAATGGTATAAATCATCTTCATCGGTAGCTGTTCTTGGGCCTTGAGATTCATCAACAAATGGCGTTGGTCTGGAGAACGAGTTATGGGTTGTACGGATCAAATCCGAATTTGAAATAGTCTCTCCTCGAAGCTATTGCCATGGCGTTAGTCACACTAACTTCACTCTAAAAAAGAAAGAAAAACAAGCGGATTAGAAACCTCTCCGTCAAAACCAAGAGTAAAGCTTTTAAACTCAGTAAGTGCGCTTCCGAGTTTGATCTCCTTCCGATTCATCAAAACGCTCAAGATAGCCTGTGTAGCACATGCGTTCTGAATCTTCTGTCGTGCAAAGAAAATATCGAATTCTACCTCAGGCGCATATTCTCCATCAGCACTCGCACCATCTGATTGCTGGGAAATGACGGATTGTGTCCATTTAAAAAGGAAAATTACACCGTAAAGAGGTGCGAGAGCGGCGAGGGAAGATGGATCGAGGGAGAGGAGTTCGTCTAATTGGACTGATTTGACGCCTAAAGTCTCGATCAATTCCGTGAAGACGCCCTGGGTTTTCCGGAATATTAGAAGTCAATTTTATATAAAATATAAAAAAGAGTAGAATAACGTACAGCATCTGATTCAATTGTATTCCAGCCCGAATTGGACATTGTGTTGGTCAAGCAGCTGTTGCGCGATTGGGATGGTGATTCGGCGATGAGGATAACCTAAGCGTAGAATGGGGATCAATTAAATCCGTAGTCGAATTATCTACCACACACTATCCTACAATTTCAATATGCTCACCTGAACTCATACGCAAAACTAACTAAAATGGATAAATCAAATATTGCAAAAATAGGAGTCGCAAAAGCAGCTTTAGCAGCTGAATTCCTACGACCTAATTCTTCAACTCCTCCAGTAAAATCAGAGAGATTGCGAGAGCTACACTCAAGTCTTGATACTGTTCTTCAACGATGTTCTCCAGCGAATGTTCAAGTGAGTTGATTCTACGACTATAGATGAATAGAAATGCTGATGAATTATTAATTTTAGAGAGCGCGAAGAGTGATTATGGAATGCATTGCAGAAATACCATCTCGAATATCGTCATTCGCAAAATATCTAGCAATTCTCTCAGCAACCACACGAACCCGTCACGCCCGCACCTACATTCTCTTTCTTCTCAACGATATATTCTATCACTCCTCAACCGAAGAGTTCAAAAATGGAATTATGCAATATTTACCAATACTGGTTGCCAATGCTTGGATTTATAAACGAATGAGAGAGACGGTTATTGATCTGGTTCAATTATGGGAAGTTCAATCATATTTTCATAGCTTGTTCGCTGAGAGTTTGATTGATGAAACTACTATCAAGCAATTATTGGAGACATCAATAAATTCTTCTGAAGGTCAACAGCAGTCAAGATTGCCGACAGATCAAGAAGATGATGACGAGGATGATGAAAAGAAAATGCCTGAATTCTTAGGACGTGTTAACGCGCCATATTACGAACTTCCTGCCTCGACGACATTACAATTTATTACATCCTTTACGCCTAAAGTTCGCCAAGACGCAGTGAAGCCTGTAAGGTTAAGACTGGATTCTCGGACGGGAAATTTTACAGAGCAGGTCTTGAGTGCTGTTGAAGCGTTTTATAGAGCAAAGAAATGGGGTGGAGGACGGTTTAAGGAAGCTGATGAGGAAATCCAGGAGGGTGATAAAGAGGAATTTGTATATGAAGGATGGAGTGTGGAATATTATGACCGGATGAAGGAAGATGAAGAGCGCAAGGAGCGTGAGAGGAAGATGAGACAAGAGCGAGAGCGTGGACGGCTGTCGCCGTACGGATCGCACAGCGACGACCGACGGTCTCGATCTCGATCACGAACCAAATCGAGATCAGTGTCGTATTCGCCGTACTCTGCTCTCAGCAGAAGCAGAAGCCGATCTCCTGGTCGACGATACGAGGACTTGTACGACCGCGGACGTGATGGAGAATACGATGAGCAGGAGCGGACGAGGGGGGCTCCTCCGCCGCCGGCACCACCGCCTCCAGCTTTCCCGGCTGCATTTCAGTCGTATCCGGCAGGATCTTCCTCCAGCGCCTCCTTCTCGGCTCCCAGTGTGCCCCCGTGGCAACGACAGTAGGGTGCCGGTTTGTCAGCGGTAGATTTATAATAATGAATAATTAATGATTTGTATGAAGTCCATAATTGCGGCGGGGCGGCTGAATACGCGTATCACGACTATTTTGGGTTCCTGAATCAGGAGCTTCCTGAGTTTGGTGCTTAATTGGTTTGCTCGCCGCGCTCGCGGAACGACGCGATATGACGAAGCCCTGTCCTCGTCCGCTCCCTCCGCCAACAACCTCGCGATGCGTCTGTCGATTCCTACGTTTGGATTCTTCGACAGCGCGGAGACCCCGTCCACCAGCAGTGAGTTCCCCCCCATGCGGTGCGTTGCCAGATCAGCTGCTAACCATTCGCCAATAGAGGGCCTTCCCGGCGCATTCGAGTCCTCGGACGACGAGACACCGACCACGACCTCGCGCCCTGCCTCCATTCTTCCACTGTCGACCGTCTCGTCGTCGACCGACCCGCTCAGCAGGCACATTCTCAAGCGAACCGGCACTGATCTCTACATGACCACAGACTTCTCGCGAATCGCGTCGTTTGCCCCTGGCGATGACCGCTCTTTCACCGCCGCCCAACGTCCGGCTTCGACTATCTCACGACGCCTGTCTCGGCAGGAAACGGCCAAACCAAAGCAGTCGGCTCCTTCGATTGCGTCCACAGCTTCGCGCACTAAGCATAAAAGCGTCTCCTTCTTCTCCCGCTTGCGGGGCCACAAGTCTACTGCCTCTGCATCATCAGAGTCATCAGCGCCTTCAGATGACGAACATGACTCGCGGAGACCTCGAAGACGAGCAGAAGGCAACGATGCAACACTATTCTCTTCAACAACGACAGAGTACGCTCCTCAAAGTTTAGAGAAACCTCGCTACATCCGTGTGCGTGCCCATGGGAAGATGACGAAGGACTTTGATAGACTCTTCTTAGCTCAAGAATTATACCGCAAATCTGGACAAAACAACGCAATGCCGAATACTCCTGCGTCGTTAAATTTCTCTCAAGACCAACTTGGCGGTCCGCTGGCTGGATCGGCTAATGTCTCTACGACTTCACTAGTTCTACCTCCGCATAAGAGTGGCGCGATCTGGACTTTGAAGTTCTCTACTAATGGAAAATATCTTGCTGCTGGAGGCGAAGATCGGATTGTTCGGATTTGGGCTGTGATTTCATCTTTTGCTGAACGTGCCCAATGCGAACAACAACAAGAAGAAGCGGATGATGCTCCAATGCCTGATAATTCTTCCACGCATAAATCGCGGCGCTCGCATCGCAAACATCAACATCAAAGATTAAACGCTCCTCTGTTCCAACCTATTCCTATTCGTGAATTTATCGGTCATGCAAGCGACGTGCTTGATTTGTCATGGAGTAAAAATGATTTTTTGCTTTCATCATCAATGGATAAAACTGTAAGACTCTGGCATGTTTCTAGGCAGGAATGTCTTTGTTGCTTTCAGCATGAAGATTTTGTTACATCAATCGCATTTCACCCTTCCGATGATCGTTTCTTTCTTTCTGGATCGTTGGATTATGGACTTAGATTATGGAGCATTCCCGATAAAACAGTCGTTTATAGTGCAGAGTTACCGGAACTGATTACCGCTGTTGCTTTCTCATCTGATGGACAAACTTCCATCGCCGGATGTTTTAATGGCCTCTGTTTATTTTATGAAACGGTCGGATTGCGATATCATGCCCGAATGCACGTTCGCTCATCACATGGTAAAAATTCAAAAGGTTCAAAAATCACTGGTATTGAGCACTTATCCAAAGCACCAGAATCAATATCCTCTGATGCAAAGTTATTAATCACGAGTAATGATTCAAGAATTAGGTTGTATAACATGCGCGATAAAGTTTTAGAAACAAAATTAAAAGGGAATGAAAATGCCTGCTCGCAAATTCGAGCTACTGCATCCGAAGATGGAAGATATGTAATTTGTGGAAGTGAGGATGATCGAGTTTATATTTGGGATATGCAGGCCAAGACTAAGAATGCTTCAAAACATCCATACGAATATTTCACTGGTATGACAATCAAGGATTATTCGCTGTTGCTTAATGAGAAGACTAACCATTTGACTAGCACATAATCATGTCGTTACGGATGCTGTTTTTGCTCCTGTAGCTACAATCGAACTCTTAAGCCAATTTCAAGATCCGATATACGATATGTGCACTCCACCGCCTGTCCGACTCGTTCCACCAGGGGATGAACTCGGTACTCCCGGCGGTCCGAAATACCCCCCACCCAATCCCCCATCACGACATCCAGACGGCAATATCATCGTTTCAGCAGATCAATACGGAACTATCAAAGTCTTCCGACAAGATTGCGCATATGAACGTCGTCAGGAAGTTGCAGAAGCGAATATCGCTTTCAGCAAGACTAATAGTCCTGCTCTATCTGCATCTCATTCACTTCGTCGTCTGGAAGGAGGAACCTCGGGATATACATCTTCATCTCTAAATCACAATAGTCTATCTCTATCTGGAAGTAATGGCGGTAGTGGTAGAAAAAGTCGTCCGCTATCAATTCGGCTTTCAATTGATTCTCCCTCACGAGTATCAAGTCGCAGCGAAGAGCGTCATGGTTCGTTATCTCAACGGGCGAGCAGAAGTCTTTCTCGTCTAGGCCATTCCAAGAATCGAAATCCAATGCTTTCTTCCGCCATTGAGAGTCCTCGCCCTCCTCCAATAGTACAAAAATCTACTTCAACTTCCAAACCGGACACGGTAATCCAACGACACGATGCAGACTTGATTAAGAATACTGTCGAATTCGCGTACTACCACAACTCACTCGATAACCACCAGAACAATGAAAGCAACTTATCATCACTAGAAGAACCAACAACATCACCAACAACAGATCACTCCTTCGCACTCCCATTATCTTCAGACGATGAAAGTCCAGTTTTATCAGCGGCAACTATGGCCGCGAGTCGACGTTCAAGTTATTTCTCTGATGATATGTATGGTGATGATGATTATAATTCTGATGTTGGATCAAATGATCGCGTGGATAGCGAACTTAAATGCCCTAACTGTCAGGGAACGAATTTTAAAGCTTCGGTTACGGCTAGGAAAGAAACAAAGTTGGTATGTAGTAATTGTGGTAGTATTGTGATGTAGAAAAAAAAATTAAGCAAATAATTACGTTTTTTGGGATAATAAATTTGATCTTGGAAATTACGATTTTCCTACATTGGGGGAGCTTCTTTTTTGAGTCATAAATCCAATAACATTGAGTTATTAATAACACACACAAGAGCGATTCAGTAACAAGCAAAGTGCTCCCTCTAATCCAAATTAAAAAAACCAGATGGCGCCAAGTGTTCACAAACTCACACAATTAACAAAGAATAAAGGAAAAGTAAGACATTCATTGCCAAAACCCCAGAGGATGCATTTTCAAAATGATATCATCAAACATTCATTCAAAACAGATACCGACGATACGGTTTTTGAATTAAGCACTATACTGGTTGTCACGCGGTAGCTCAACTTCCTCAGTAGCCCACTCATGCTCGATAAAACGTTTCCAGCTGAAATCAAGCGAACGTCTCCATCCGCCCTCAGCAGGCGCAGCATCAACTCTCTTACTAAGAGGATGCACGTCGCGAGTCATAAGCGAGAACAAAAGCCCAACCCCCCCAAAAGAAATACTAATCCTGTACAAGTACTGGAAACCAATTGTGTACGCGCTAGCAATTCCAGCAAGACCGACCTCAAGTTGCTGGGGGGTGAGGGCTAGAACAAGTGGGTCGTGCATGTTGCCATCTACCAAAGCCTGAATGGTATCCTGAAGTCCAACGAAACCAACACCGGCCTGAGTGAGCGGAACAAGGACAGTGTTTGTGATATTAGCAGTGACCTTTTGAACAAGAAAGTAATGGTAAAGGGTAGAGCCAATAGCACCACCAATGTTCTTAGCAGTAAAGGCAAAACCAGTAACCCATCCAATATGCTTGCTTCCGACATGCAGCTGCATCAAAAGTACAGCGACCCAGAACGAAGCAGACGCAAAGCCACCAACCAAGGCAACAAAAGCAGTCGATCTCGCAGCTGCATTAGGGTTGATGAGCGCGATGCAGGAGTTAAAGATCCAAACACATCCGACGTAGAAGGAGAACTGATGGTTTCTCCACTTGCAGTAATAGAAGATGATTCCGGCAACCAGGGGGAAGACATTCATAGGAATAGTATAAGCCGAGTCGTACCAGCCGAGTCCTATCGGTTCAGTAGTGAAGATTCCCTTGGAGGCGGTGGGCCAGAAATTGTTGGTCGCAACGTCACTCATAGACTGGAAGAAAATAGCAATACAGATAGTAGAAACGCCACGCCAGTCGGCAAACAAGGTTGACAGGAACATGGGGTACCTGAATCTTTTGCTCGTCAACCATGTCCAAAGTCCAACAAGGACAAGAAGGCCAAAGCCAATCAGAACAAGACAAAGAGTAACAGCAGAATTCCAGGCAAACTGCTGACCTCCCATGGAAACACCAAGACCAAACAAGCAAATGCCAGCAAAGAAAGTAAACGCTCCCAGAATATCAAACTTCAAGAACGATCTCACGATACCCAATTGTCTAAAGGGACGCTTGGGGATGGGGTTGTAAAAAAACACTATCAAAAAGGTAGAGATCCAAAAAAAGATAAATGGGATCCAGAAACACCAACGCCAGCTCGAATTATTGTCCAGATAGTGGGCAAAAGCAGGAGCAAAGCCGATAGCAGGAAGTAACATGAACTGGAAGAGGCCGAGCGTGATCGGGCGCCACGACACAGGAACAATTTCAGCAATAGTAGCATAGACCTGCTGGTGAAAAGCAGCACCAGTACCAATCGCTACGCTACCGACGATGAGGGTGTTGATGTTACGAGCATCGGCGCAGAGACCAGCACCAAGAAGGCAACCAAAGTTACCAATGAGGAGGAAGTAGCGAGAACCGTACATGTCGGAGACGGAACCAGCGATGGGGGACCAAAAGGCTAAGAGTCCGAGTTGACCGAGTTGGATGAAGGTATAGGTGCTCTGGGGAGTGAAGTGATGATTAATTTCCATAAGCAAACTGCTCGATGAGTAGACAGCGAAGAGAGAACCAAAGATGGTGAAGTAGCTGGCCTGAAAAAGCATGTTAGTACGCCGCAAGCATCCACGCAGTACAGCCAGAGACAAAATAAAAACACACAAGAATGGTCAGGAAGATGCTCGTGGTGAAGACGAATGGCGGCTCGGGCTTCTCGAAGTAGCCGCTCTTAGCGCCGTCGGACTCGATGTAGGCTACCTGGTCCTTGGCTTGGACGGCCGAGGGGGCGGCACTGCTGCCGCCCTCATCGTATTCGAGGTTTTCGACCTGGCGCTCCTCCTGCTTGAATTCTTCAGGCGCAGACATGAGGGCGTGTAGAGGAAGGAGGAGCAGGTAAGTAAGGGGAATGTACAAAGAAGGGAGAGGGTGAAGGCAAAGCAGGTGCAAGAGGAGGAAGAGGAGGGCGGCGTGCGCTTAAGAAGAGTCGCAGATCAAGGAGCATGGCGGAAGTGCGGGGTACTCATTAATATGTACGAGATGTACCAGGATTGGGCGGAGCGGGGCGGGCAGCCACGTTTGTGATGCGAGCGGGCGAGAAAAAGTTTGGCGTGGGAGCATGTGCCAGTCCTTGTTCTCCGCCCGTTGCTCGCAGCTAAGTTATGCTGCCAAATGAGGTAAGGAAAGCATAGGGTCAGGATCGGTCTAACTTACGACGGAGGTCTGCCGATCCTCAATCAAATTTTTTGAATTTTTTGTCTGCTGTGGTTCCTTGTCGGAGAATATCATTTCTCTGAAGGCGACCGTATCTGTTGAGCTGCCTGACTTCATTCCGTCTTTTGATATAGCTCAGACATAAGCACAACAGCCGAAGCCAACCGAAGCCAGCCAAATCACAGCACGGCTTTCCAGAAGCCAGGCAAACACAGAACCATTTAGCCCGGTTCATCTACAGTCGTGTGGTTCTGTCCCGAAAGCGTTCGTGTCCGCTCTCGAAAGAGCAAATGGAGTCCGAGACAAAATCTTCGGTCTGCAAAGTGAAATGAAACTTTTTTCCGACCCACACGTAAATTTTCCCATCCACGATGGAGTGTCCCATCAGTAAGACAAGTGGCAAATCGATAATTTGTATTCTCCCTTTCGCTAAACTTCTCTCGCTACTCGCCGATCTCAAAGAGAAACGACTGATCTTCAGTGTTCCTGACGATTACTTCCGAAGCTAATCTTCGTGTAGCGCAACCTCAACTATATTTGTCAGGTCTGGTAGACTAGTCACATAAAGTTTGAAGTGCTACTGCACTTGACCAGTACCGCCAGAGAACCTTCATGTCAGCAATGTCGAGCAGCAAAGCACTAAATTGACAAAATTTGTAAGCTAAGTATCTACATTCTGAGCTAGAAGTGGGAGCGAACGTGAGATTTAGGTGCCATCTTTCAGCAGAATGCAGCAGCAAGTATCGAGAGATTAAATTAAGCGTGGACTACTCAGTAGCGGTACATGATCAGAAAAAGAAAAGCAAAGGCGACTTTTGATTTCGGAATCCTGGCGAGTAACCGCAATTCAGATATACCGAAGCGCACAAAACGGCTGCCCGAGTTATCAACCTGTAACAACTATAACGACAATCTATCAAGAACACGTTTTAGCTACTAATAATCGGCTTTAGCGTGCGCATGTATATTACCGGAAAATCCATGCGGGGACTAGCGCCATTAGTGCTTGGAGAGCAATCACAGCTGCAGCCTTGTTATCACCCTATAAATTCCCACTCCTTGTTTTCTCCTTCACTACACAAAAAATCAGTAGTCACACTGATACTCTGTATTCAATATACGTCCCTCCTTCAGTACTATTCTTCGCAAGAAACTGGCGCGTACACATTCCTTCCTACTTCGAACAATTATTATAGTGCGGCGTAACAAAGACAAAAGTGGCTTTACGCCAAGTTACGTTATTCAGGGGGCGAGCGTGAGAGAGAGAGAGATCATAGGGTTAGGGCTCAGATCCTTCCATTTCTCGGCTCCCCGTGTGAATTTCTCCGCACGTTGGTGAAAAGGCTCGCACGTGACAGTGACAGCATGCTCATATCCATGCATTTCTAATTCTCTTGTTCATCATGGCTCCGTCTCGAAATCGCTTCACAGTCGTTTATATATCGTCATGTGCATTAATTCCCCCATTTTTCTTCTTTCGGTGATTTGCCGCATTGTAGCATTTTCCCTTCGGCAGTCCGCAATATGAGTAACTGCCGACAATCACGATACTGCTCCAGGCACAGAATTGGCGTGCGTGCGGGGTTTCAACCCACTATCGCCACGTCAATCACTGGCCCGTGACAACCTCGACGTCATTTCACATGAAGAAAACGCGCCATTAATCTTCGTTACGTCGGACTCTAAAATCATAGCCCGCGTCTCAGTTCTCGATCAAACACGGCCCGTAGTTTGAACGGGGCTCTAGATTGTGTCGGTCAACTATCTCTCGCCACCGCACTTCCCAGATCATGACTCTCACGGCATTATATTAACAAGTTATACATTATTGTCTCCGAATCTATTCCTTGGATCTTGGAAACTCAATCACGTTTGTGCGATACTGTGACTTGTCATTATAAACATCAATGCTCCTGCAAACGCACCCATGAAGAATTCAAATTATAGATAGCTTAGCGTTGGAGAACATCCAGAATAAAAGCAATGGGTCAAAAGCAAGAAATTCTTGCACTCCAATTAATTACAGCCACCACTACTGTCATCAAGTTGAGAGCATGTCCTGAAGCAAGTGCAATCAAATTTGGATCCGTCGCAGACAACTCAATTTGATCTGTCTCATTATAAGATTCGATATGGGTCAATCACCTTCTTCAAAGCGAATGCTTATAATTCGTGTGGATACCCGTCGGAGTAAATAAAATACAACTAAACTGGACGGATTTTTAACTAAACATTGCCAACTTGACGACGGGTCATCCTATCAGGACACGTTAATTGACTAATCCATCTCTCTCAATAGGCGCTACTGAACTAGGAAAACAATCTCTTCTTACTTTTTGACTTGTTATAAACATTGTCGTCAAATGTACAAAAACTTAAGGTATAATATGCTCACCTATGAAGTCGAAAATGGCCCCTTCATACTAGGATTGCGTGGTTGCGCATCTTTCTTACATATTATTCCAGATTAGAGTAAATGAACTTCATTATATGATAATTGAATCAACGTGGTATACAGAAATGTAGAAATAATTAGCGGATCGACTTCTATCAGGCCTGAACTGTGAAAATATAATGACGAGACATTCGAGAATCGAAACAGTTGTGTATTCAACTTCTGAGCGCTAGCTCTAAAAGCTAATTGCCTAATGCTAATAAACATCATATAGCATTCTTATCTCTCTTATAGTCCGACAACTATCGCGAAAAATGGCACACTAGAGGTGGGAAAGGAGCAGCCTGAAACTTTAAAATGTGGGGGCTACCGGTTATATCCGGTAGCGAATTGCTTAATCACGCAAATGAAATGCGGCTTATCTCGCGAGCGAAAATCGCGTGGTGTCCGTCGACGCCGTGCGTATGCCGTATCTACTAAAAATCATATGCACAATATTGTAGCATGTGAGGCAGCTGATAATTTCTTTTCTTTAATTGTAGTAGATTTATGGATATTATTGACTATATGATAATTTAATAAAGAGACGTCCATGAATATGCTAGAATTACTATGCTAATCCACTGAAACCTCTCCAATATTACCAGAATTATATGCGTAAAAGAATGGATTATCAAATTCCATCGGCCACTGATCGTTAGCCGACTGTCGTTCGATGGTCCTCCGATAAATAAGGTCTGGGACTTCCCTTTTATAATCTCACATGTCCTGAATTGAAGATTCCGTACCTTGATTGTAAAAAATTAATCGCATTACAAAATGATGAGAAGATAACTGCTGGAATTGTGTTGCTCGATAATTTATAGAGTAGGCTTTCAAAATACATACCAGGGAAGAATTATAAAAGCAATATTGAGCTAAAAAATAGAACCAGGAATTAGCATGATAGTCGTAGCTATGACAACAATTTATAAATATAACTTCGAAACAACGAATCTTACTTTGAAACGTAGCAAACATTTTAGCGTTGGTATTTCATATACAGTTGCACCTGTCGCTGACGTCATCAATTGACTACTTGGAAGCTACCACATTTGGAGATTCAGAATGTATGTCAACTTCATCTATTGCATATTCAATTCCATGCGGATCTTCAAGATCATAAATCATGAAAAACCTCCATAAATTCGGCCACAAAAGGAGTAGTATCTTGAGGATTCGTCAGTGACAAAGATCTTCCATTTAATTGTTGAAATAGTTCTGTTCCATTTAATTGTTGAAATAGTTCTGGACAAGCAATTCCGCGATACCGAGATATTTCAAAATGTTGAGATACACGTCGAAGCATTTCACAAAATCCGATTATACCAACAAGGCTCATCATTAGTACTTGCCATCAAAAAGCTGACATGAGGTCGATATCAAGATGCGTTAAATTGCTAAATGAGCTTTCCATTTGTAGTCGTCCGAGTTGTACTAATCCGGCGCTTTTCTTTGCTACATTGAGATTATTGCAAATTCAAAGAAGAATTAAAAGTTGAGATATAAAATCGAGCTCAACAAAATATTCAAAAATATGCTCATAGCAGTCTCTAGATGGCTCACATACAGTCCAATGGCAAACCAAATTACAAAGATCAGGCTTCAGAAGCAGAGAAATAGACATCATATCGTCAGCGGGAGTAAACTTTCGACATCTATCCAAGAGTGATCGCAATTGGGCTCCTAGAAACTCAAGACTGGATATCCTTTTGATAAGCTCCACAGTTGGAGAACCCGTTCGAGCACTCAGCCCACTATGCAAGACAGGAAAGTGTAATCGGGTTCACTATAGGCTCCGGTTGCGACACAGTGACAACTAATCGAATAACAATCTTGCGGTCATCTCTCTCACTCAATATATATATTTGTCGAATTATGTTCCATGCTGCGGCAAAGGAGCACGATGCTCGAAATTCAGGATCAAGATCATCAATTGAGTCAACGTACAGAAAAATGTAGAAGTCGCGTGCATCTCGAGCTAAATTGGGTCGCAACAACATAGACCGATCAAACTCTAGATTTCTCTTATCAAATTTAAGGTCGCCATAAAGCCCAATTGAAAATTCAACCCTTGTGAACATGACTTTTTCTAAAACTTCTCTCCATGGCCGGCATATAGTCGAGATATCACCCATCCGTCGTCTAACTGCTCGAAAATTATGATGAAATCGATGAGGCTGTTGTCGTAAATTCTGGTCATCAATTGGTTGCATAAATCATAAGCTGTACAAGCCAAGATTAGGGCTGCATTGCTCCTAGAAAACATATATTAAAATCAAAGCATGGATTTCGAATGGTAGACGTCCGAAAGCCATTTTCGATTTATGGCACGTGAGGGGGTGTGTTTGATAGGCTCATAGAAGATCTCGCATCTTAGAATAACTTATAAAGTAAAATTATTCTGTATCCATACAAATCTCTCGGCAATTGCTCGTTGCCATCTTTAGTGATCTGTCTGTGGAGATGAGAAGCTGAAGTCGGTTCAGATTTAAAAGGTACTTGCTTATATAAGCATAAATTAATCGTGGGGATTGTACCTCTGCTACTTTGCTGAATAAGTTAAAGTATCCAGTTGTCTCTATCTTTGTATACTAACAGGTTAAACTGTGAAACCTGTTTTGTCTATGTTTCTGTACGCTACCGCAGCAGTCATCCTGCTGTTTCACTGATGTATTGAATGAAGGAAAGAATACTTTGCTCACTCACTTCAGGAGCGCAGCAGAGACCCCAACCCGCGTCGCCAGGGTTACAATGCCCGCCCCGTGCCGTTCGGCTCGGCGGGGCCGTCGGCCGACCCACCCCCGCACTTCGCAGTGTCTGACTAAAATTTGATCTCAACTCGCGCTCGTTTGTTGCCACTTTCACAGCGGAGAGCAGCACCGGACCGACCGCACTTATTGCTAGTCAACTCAACCGATTCAAGAATGACAGTCGCGTCCGGCGGAATCTTCATCATCGTCATCGGTGCTGGATTTGCGGGCTCCCCGTCGCCATCGAAGCCGTTCGCCAGGGCCATTCTCGAGTACTTCACTGAGATCAAGGCGCTGAGCGGCATCATCTCGTTTGGAGCCAACTTCGGCAGCATCTCCAAGCGTTAGGAGGGCGTCGAACGATACCAACCTGTCTCAATACTATAGAGTATCCACTTCGGACGAGGTCTCAGGGTTTTCCGCCACCGAAGATACGTTGGCAAGTCATTAAACGTCCACAGAGAAGAAATTCATGAAACCGTCTGTCAATGCGCAATCTAAGTCGGCGTTGATCTCATGCTTGGACATCTTGTTACTGATTACTCTGAGAGCGACACCTAAGCTGATGTCATTGCCAATGAAACTCGCTCCCTGATGCTGCTCTTTGCCGAGGATGGCGTATGATAAATGGGCAGAGAAATCGTGCTCGGATTTGACGACAAGCCAAAGCCTTCAGGATTTGCTATTTATCGGACTTGGTTTCCTTACAATGAGCTGGTTAAGAATATCCATTACCAAGTTCGCGTGCGATAGTGGGGATTACTGCTGTGCTTGACTTGGATCTGGCATTAACTTAATCGCCGCTACTATTAAGGGGCTAATGATTTTCGACTGGGTAAAGCTGGCTATACTTATATGGATGCCGTCCATTTTATTCTCGTCATACAATAGCCAACAGCAGTAAACACTAGGACGACGCGGATATAGAAAAGAGTAAACAAACCCCGGAAAATTAGAATAAACTGGAAAGCACTGAAAGGTTAGTGCTGTTGTCGAATTGTCAAAGCTACGCTCCCTAAAACCATTGCCGATAAGAAAATAATTCACTTTGACCCTCTATCTGCAAGGGCTTCCCCTGAAGCACGAATTGCTCTTACTGGCGATACATGCTTCTACCAAGGAGCTAGTCAGACTAAGGAAGACAGCTCAACCTTTATGTCTGCCTGGAACATTGACTCTGTCCCCGATGTTGCACATGCATACGAAAAGATCCGTTACGCACGCGTGGGTATGGTGCAAAAGACTGGCGAAACTACAAGAAAAATGACGGAAGACAGAGAAGAGTCAGATGTTATTAAACGTCAGAGAAGAGAGTAGCTGTTGGGACATGATGCTGAAATTAATGCCTATGAGGTCTAGGCCGAGGTTGTAGCCGATCATATTCACCATTTAATTCTCACTGGTACCACAAAGCTGAATCAATCGACAAAAGTACAAATATGATTAAACTTTAATCAACCGGCATCTTCCGAACTCTACTCTAATTTAACGTTTAAATATTTAGCCATATTTGGCAGATAGTAAATAAAATACCCAACATGGCAACTACGACCAAAGTAAGCAATTTTGAAGATCCCATAATATCACTGAGAGTATTAATCTCTAAAGAACTGGAATCCTGCATTTGATCACCAGGCGGCAACTCCCACCCCATGACACTTCCCTGGCCAAATGCCCGATCTTCCCAGGCGCGAAAATACCCTTCGAATCTGAACGATCTCATTAAATCTCATCGAAGTTTGATTATTCCAACCATAAGTTCTAGAAACTTCGTCTGTGAGTAAGATATGGGTTCGAAATTCACCGTATCCCGCCTTTGCGCTCTCATCAATCATCTTGTGCATACATGCCATAGCGCGCGCTTTATCGTCAGGATCATTGCGATCATACACAATATTCACAATAAAATGCATCTCGTGATTAGCAACACAATAAGAAGGGAATAAGTCAAGCCAAATTCGTCATTAAATTTCAACACAATTTCATAAAGTTGATGCGCATCATGCGTTCTATTAAAAGAATTAGGAGCAAAAAGCAAATGCCCAGCATTATGTCTTCAATTAAGCCAATCGAGTTCGTGAATCTCAGGAGCTCCTGAGCAAACCGCAACTCTTGAACGCAAATAATGATCAACTGTAGCATCTTCAGGAAAAATAAATTGAGATCCACTAATTTCAGCAAATTCAACTCTAACAATATCCAATGTATCTGGTATTTGTTTTTAGTTCCGTATAAATTTTCATAAAATACCCAAAAGCAATCGCCGCGAGGCATTCTGGAGGTGCATTCACAAATCATCTCGCGTGGCATACGACCCCTTTGAAAAATTCTGTCTTAGATTTGCCCGTAACGGCAAGTTCTTGAATAACGTGACGCAATTGAGGAACAATTCCAAGGGTCTAATGATACCAATGACATCAACGATATCCACAAAGTCCTCTCCACAAGGGAAAGTGGCCATGAACGTCTGATGCTCGGTGCCTGGCATGAGCCAGAAACCCATCTTTGTAACAATGCCACAATTCGATCGAGTAAAGATACCATCGGAATACGGTCCATAGCCTTACTGAATTGACCGCCATGTCGGGTTATCAGTCCCCGTCCGGACCGGGAAGTGCACCCATTCCAGTGTGAATAACTTCCTCAGCAGGAAGAACGACTTCCATCCCGCAGTGATTTCCAATATGGTCTCCATAGAAGGTATATCCAGCTCTGCGATCGACAGCATTTCCCCAGACAGAGCGCCACTAAGATCTGGACGATCGATCTACATCGGTAAGCCAGTTTGTGAGCCTCCCCATAAAACTTGTAGTTTGTCACTCCAGGCCCGATAAGACAAGAATAGTTCTCAACGTCAACCTTGAGAACTTTATTCATCCGTCGACCAAAATCGACGACAACGCTTCCGCGAACTCGCGGTCTTGCCCACCGTAGTCGAGATTACGACCGATTGAGATGGGATAGATAGGAATATCATAAGCATTTGCCCATTTGACCACAGCGGAGACTTCTTCGGTAGATCCGGGAAAGCACTGCGCAGAGGAAACCGAGTTGCCGGGCGTAACGACGTGATGGGCGTCATGCGTGTTGCTATAAAATCGTTAACAAGATCGAATAACCCGTAGTAGAATCTACGAGTACTGAATGATGCTCGATATACCATCCATCATGAAGCGGCTTGGTATTAATCTCACCATTGCTAGCACCCAAGATCCGTTTCAGAGCAGCCATGATAGCGTATCTGGAAGACTATGGCTTGTCATGGTATCCGAGTACGATTTCAGGCCTCGAATCGGACGCCCTCAGCAATCAATACGACGTCGGCAGTGAACTTCTCACTGCTAGCAGCAACCAAAGCCTCGGTATAGATCTCAAAATAGTCGGTAATGCGGCGACCGAGGTTGATGTCAACACCGAAATCGAGAGCGTACCGATAGATAATGTCGCGCCTTCCCCGTTAAAGTTTGAGAGTTGAGCCCCTTGTATCAATCCTGGTAGAGCAGATTCTCGCTCAGGTAGTCTTTGAAGTGGAAATATTGTTGCGATAACAAGTCTCATCAAAGTAGTGCATGACGCCGAGCCAGTGGTAGATGCGGTCGGCGTTTGACCCAAAGATGATGTCGCCTAGGATTTTGACTTCGGGCACGGATTCGAGGAGTGTAAGCTTGTGGGTCTTAGACGCTCTCAATGGCAGCAGTAAGCCTCCAAAGCATGCACCCATAGCAAAGACATGGGCTTGGTCTGTCACCATCCTTGCGTGTTGCTGCTTTGTTATTTGTGTCGTGCAGGTAGATATCGGACCTTGGGCGATGTGCAGGGAAGGATAAATGCACGTGCACAAATTACCTGCGCCGCACCCCGCACAACAGATCGGTGTCCGGGCCCACGTAACTCCGAGGTGAGCAGGACGCAGACATATCTTTGAGTCCGTGTCATACTTTCTGTCCTCACGAATATACCAGAGCATTAATAGTTGGCACATTAGTCAACATACTCTCGCTCTTCCGCATTACCCTCGCCCTCCTGGTTATCCCTCTCGTCGTCGTCTTATTCGATGCCGTCAAAGCTCCGCGCATGCCCCCGGGACCGACCCATCCCGCTTCCCTTTGTCGGCAGCAAATTTGTCATCCCAAGTCCAAATCATGGATCGTCTTTCTGCGGTAGCCTTACAAATACAGCCCCCACCTTCACCATCTGGATCAGTTGTCACCCGACCGTCGTCATCTCTGATCCCGTCTTTGCCTCAGAGCTCATAGAGAAGCGCTCCCTCAAGTACTCTTCGCGTCCATATTTTGTCACAATGGGCGGGCTCTACAACGACATGTCCTCCATCTTGGTGCAACCTTACGGTAAAGAGTGGACCATCCGCCGCAAGCTGCTCCTTCAAGCACTGACCCCCTGCCGCCTTGCGTCTCTACAAGCCTATCCAGGCTGCTGAATCCTCGTCTCTGCTTCCAGCTGCTTAAAAGACCCACTGACTACGAAATGCTTGTTGACCGATACACATCTGGTATTGTCTTTGTCGGCGCCTAGGGTAGACTCTCTGGATGCAAAGGTAATATATGGCATCGTTCAATATTCCTGGCGCTTATCTCGTCAAATCTCTTCCAATTCTCAAGTATCTTCCCAATACTCTAGCTCCACGGGAAAGAGAAATCAGAGAAAAAGGAAGGGAGGAAGCATAAGATGGCACAAAACAGCATTTGCTTTCTCAGAACTGTCAAACACGGCATGGCCGTAGCCAGAGCTTTTGGAAAAGAAGTCCCTAATTCATTGGCTAAGTTGGTAATAGAAATGGTTGAGCATGGGAAGGCTGATCTCAACGAGGCATCTGCTCCTCTCTCCTCGCAATGGTTACCCATCTGGAACTTTAATTGCCGCACAGACGGAACTTGATGTGGTCATTGGACCCGATAATGCTCCAATTGAAAGTGAAGCCAGATTACCTTGTGCCAAAGTATTCATCAAGAGGCTCTTAGATGGCGTCCTGTAGCTGTACTCGGTGGAACTCCTCACGGTTCAACCGAAGACGACAAATACATGGATACTATATTCCTAAAATCCATCCTCGGAAACTCATGGGCTATGAACCTGAATGAACAATACTAACCCAATCCACATCACATCAGTCGTAAGCGATTCTTGGATGACGTTGCTCAACCATTTTATGGGTCTGAGAAAACTAACTTGGAGAAAGGTATTGCTAAAGATGGCGATTCGTCATTCAGCTGGGGTCGCATCATTTGTCCTGGTGCCGGCATCGCTCTGAATACTTTTATTGCATTTAGTAAGCTCATGTGAGCCTTTGACATCAAACCTATCCCAGGTCACGATTACGATGACATTTGATTACTTGGAGGGGATTAGCAGTCACCCCAATCATTTTGAATGCATTATCAAAGCAAGGAGTGAAGCGCATAAACGGGTCATTAAAAGGATTATGAAGATCCTTTAGAAATTGTCATTAACTTTCCTCCGTTTGATTAGCTGCGGTACATATGGTTTCGTCTTAATGTGATGTCTACAGCATAATTCATTGACTATAACTCTTAATTTCTATGATGACTGAAACAAGCTGGTGTTGGACGAGGATTTACGATGACTCTACGGGCAAAAGGACATAAAAATAAATGAATATTAATAATATTGAACTTGCAGCTAATCTCAGAGACATTTACAAAATATATCTGAATCCAAGACCCATACTATGAGGACTCTCAGTCAAATCATCCAAATTCTCATTCTCCAGCTTTTCCAAAAGGCGATTTTCACGCGCAAGCATAAGACGAATACCCCAAGCAACAGCTGCTGTGACGACACAAAACGCAGCAGTAGCAGCTCCGCCCAGAAGATAACGAGGACCGCTGGAAGAAGGATAAAAATATGTACCATAAATTGTGGCAGTATTTCCAAGCATGTTACAAATTGCGACAACAGCCGAACGCTTCACACTGGGACGAGGAAACGTGTTAGCGATCCAAGCGACAATAATTTCGTACGCGGTGAAAGCTCCCATTGGAAGGAAAAACATAGCCACGAATCGAGCTGCGGTATTGAGCGTCGCAACTGCGAGCACATTACCAAAAATAGAGATACTCATAAGAGCAATAATGTGAATAGATCGATCCTCGTAGTGACCGGAGGTATATGTAGCAATAAGAGAAACAATAAAAGTAAGAAACCATACGGGAGCTGTAAGAAGAAGAGACTCAATATGTCCGAAACCCAGAGAGTTAACAATAGTAGGTAGAAAGTATTGGAATGTTTGCGTCAGAAGAGATAAATGTTGAAAGAGAATAAATATATAAACTCTGTAGTCCTTGAATGCCATCTTCAAACCATCTTTAAGAGATACAGAACCCAGGTCCTCCGATTCGTGCATATCAATTGTGATTCTCCAACGAGCATATTGTAGTTCTTCCTCGTTTAGCCATCTGCACTTTGCTGAAGGGAAGTCGGGGAGATAGAACCTGTATATAAATTAGTAAAAGCGGCTATAGATAAATCAATACAGGGAGATCATACATAGAAGTCAATGCAACTCCGATAGTAATACTTCCTTCGATAATGAAGAGCCATCTCCATCCAGAGAGTCCATGTGCACCATTCAAATTTCCAAGTACACCAGCACCCAAAAGACCACCAAACATTTGAGCAATAGCATTACCGCAGTAAAACCAAGCGATCCGATGTCCGATTTCATTTCGAGTATACCAGCTTGACATAAGAAAAACTGCACCGGGAAAGAATGGAGCTTCGACAATTCCAAGACAGAATCGACATGCAATTAAGCCGCCAAACGAAAGAACAGCGGCTTGAAGTCCTGAGATAAGACCCCAAATAGACATGGCGCCTCCAAGAAAATATGAAGGGCGAACACGAGTGATGATTAAATTAGAAGGCAGCTGCATCAACAGATATCCCTATTATGGTAGTAGTTAGATATAGCAATATTGCGAGAGAAAAGGGGACACATGCAACAAACAGAATACTCGTAGCCAAGTTGTAGTCATTTCCCTTCATGGCCAAATCCTCTTCAAGAGTTCCCAAGCGCGCCTGAGCAAGATTGCTGCGATCAAGGAAATTCAACAAATACATCAAAACAAGGAAAGGAAGTAACTTCATGTCAATTTTGCGTACAAGACGTTTATTCATAAAATCGCGCCATTCTTCATCGCGTTGCTCAAAGGCCATGAATACTTCAAATTGATCATCTGTTACACCTTTCATTCCATGCTTCTTTTCAATAATCTCAGTATCCGGCTTATAAGCCACGGAGGTGGTCTCCATTGAAGTATGATTTTCAGACTCTTGCATATTGGAATAGTAGGTATAGCAAATCAGACGACAGTGCAACAGGAGGGTGGCGGTTATATTTATATATGCTTACAGGCGGGTGGAGATAATAATAAATCACCCGATGATAATTCACAGCCCGGGGCACGATCCGGGGAAATCACAAAAACAGGGCGCGTGCATGCTAATCACCAAATAGAATGGGGTATTATGCATTAGCCAACCCTTAGCAAAGAGCAGCTTGTTGCGTGGTTGCGGGGAGACGCGCAGGCTGAGGCGCTCGAGAACAAGTGAATCCCACTCGGCCAACCTCCGAGAATTTACGGACAAAGGCCGAACGAGCCATGGCTGCCGCTATGATGCGACGATGCGACGCATATCCGCATATCGCGAAGTACTTTTCCGATTAGCTGCGATATTGTTTCTATAAGCGCACGGAGTTCAAACATTTTGGTCCGATATTTCTTCCGAGAAAAGTGGTGATGCATCTCATCAGATGGACGAGACTTGGCGGCAACAGAAATTTATACAAACCGCTGACATAATATTCGAGATTTCGAGCGTTCATCTTAGCTTTTCTCGACCCATCCGGAGCCCCGCAAAGTTGTAACATTTGCCGGACTCGTGCTTTTCGTGCTTGACGGGTGGCGTATATGGACCGATCGAGCAGTTCCAAGATACTAGTGCCTCAGTCTATAAGATTTGTTCTCCAAGGCGGAGTACAGGTCATGGGGTACTGCCAGCTATATTAAGTGCATTGCAGTAAGTATCAAAAGTACGAACAGTCTATTAGACAGCCATTCATATTAAATTATTAGATCACAAATGGTTGAGTCTTTACAAAACATGAAAACTAAAAAAAAATTTTATATTTTATAATAATTTCACGATTAGTTCCATTTAATTATTTTAATCAATTAATTTTACTCCAGGTGAGAACTAGGGAATGTGAATACTTCATGCAGTTAGAAAGCCGCAGTGGGCGGAGAAATATTCCTCGCGCGTTGGAGTGATAGCTCACACGAGTCATTAGTCCGGGTAACTTCTGTGGCCGCTCTCAGGGGTTAGCACGGCTGATATAGATGCTGCTTCATCCAAGAAATATCAATAATGCTTTGCCATCGGTTCGACGCGCGTCATGCAGCTGACATAGTCTTGTGTTCAGGGCTAAGACTATCGATTCCTGAATATATACTTTAGCGAATTGCTAATCTTTATTCAAACCTGCAGCTACAAAGCACTTTATAGCATCGTGCGACCGTGTGCCGGCGATCTGTCGTCGGCATCGGATGCCTCTCGACTTATCCTGTTTTATACCCAAATATCTGCATATAGCGTTGTAGCAATCATTTACTGTTATACTGATCATTATCTGTGACTACTGTGCCACTTAATTGCAATTACTCTTGCGATTTTCAAATTCTAAGTTGCGGTGCTGGAGATAATTTGGGTAACGAGTTTGGTTTTAGTGGCTACCAGATTGATGTCTATGACTGTTTCGGGCAGAAGGGGCAGCGGCGCGGTACATCAGCGAGCAAAAACTCGTAAGCGCGCAGAGAGTTTATTTACTCTACATTATGATTAGGTGTTATGGTCTTGTTATTCAGTCATGTACCCAACAAGCCAACTTGGTCTGATAAGTCTCTGCAACTAATCTGTTGGTACTGCTAGCTGGCGGCCCTTACAGTAGCGAGCGTATGATATTGTAGCAGGTGCTGCATCCTCCAGCCCGGGATTATTTTGATCCCATATCGGCGCAATAGCGGTTGTCCATCCAAATCTGAATGACTTTGGTTATCCATGTTATCTTTTCACTATACAGTGAGCGTATCGTTACATGCAGGACTGCCAAGTTACGAATGGGTTACAGATTTCGATTGGCAGTCAGATAACTTACTGAAGGAGGAAGACAACAATTGATTCAATTAGTGCCGTATCTCATTGTTTGATGAGCTGTTCCTATTGTTCTCCTTTAAGATCTGCAACAAATATGAGTCTCATCATTGTTAATATATGTTGAATCAGAACTAAAGTATTGTTACTGACAGTAGAATAGATTTTGATGAATTCATCATTGCACCGCAAGGCAGGAAGACAGTAGAATAGATATTCGGCGAATTCACCATTGCACCATAATCAGGCGGAGCGATAGCTTGGAGTGTTATAGCTTGGCATTGCAGATGGTATACGGCTTCGATCAAACAAATCACACATACATTACACGCAACATAAGCAGAATAAGCGCTAATAGAATCTAACTATAAGTCTATAACAATAGCAAGCCTGAATTTATATTTTTATCAAAGGTTTTGGCTTATTAAGAGACAACTCACCAACATGTATGGACAGGAGAGCACTGGACAGAAAAATGCCATGGCATTTGCACCGCAAAGCCCGAATCTGCAAGCTCACGTCATATGCCGAGCTCGATTCAATTTAACGATAATTCGAATGGATATAGAATAGCGAAAGGAACATAATAAATAATTTGCTATTGCTTAACATCTAATTACATGTGATAAAAGGAACTTGAATAAAAGAGTATTCAATCGCGAGATATTCGAGTGCGGGATTCGGTGCAGAGGCCATTTAATAATGTTAAGCGATGGCCCCGAAGTCGTTGTGCTTCTCCCGAGACTTTGATTGAATTTAAGTTTGACTAGAGAAGTAAGGCTAATTGGTGGTCGCGAGAGTCATTCTCGCGTCGGCGCGTTTGATCTTGAACAGCGGTGCTAAAAGATGTTGACAAAAATGAAACTTCATGTTCGATCCCCGCGCTGAGCTATTGCCAGGCATTTTCTAACCGTTGTTGTCAATATAAATTTTTGAGCTATTGTCTGAATAATCTCTTTAAACGAATGGCGTCAGTTTAGAGCTGATGGCGAAGAAGAGCATGCACGGACCCAACTTTAAGCGGCTTACGAACTATCTGTTCCATGGCAACATTGCCTTGCGCTTACCTTATCCCTTCATCTTGGCAGAACGGTTGCTGCTGCTAGCATCATGCGGGAAGCCTTATCAATGAGACTGCTGCATATGCGATTGAGATAGACAATTACAACATAGTTCAGTATGCGCCAAGGATATCGTAATTTTCCCGCTGATATTGGCAACTGCAGCTACAGCGATAATGTATTTCCGCCGATTATATATAGATGACCGTGGCTCTATCATAGTGTTTATTGTGCCGGACTAGAGTGTGCTCAAGTTACCAGTGATTGAAATCTAGTTCAACTGCGATTGCCCTCAATCATGTCGCATCAACTCGGAGCTGCTGGTATGTATAACATTCTATGATGGTGCTCGCAGACTTGCACTACTAGCACTGCTAACTTCATTTGATAGAAATGGATATCAACGAGAAGAAGGTGGCGACGGAGGTCTATGTCACCGAGAAGATTGATTCGATTGGTGCCCAGAGTGAGGCCGATGAGTTTAACCGCGAAAAGGTCATGGCTCGCATCAGGGCGATGAACAAAACTGGCGACACGGGCGATGTCGACCCTCTTGCTGACCGTACATCTGCTTATTTATACGACATGCTTCGCATTACTGATCTGGAGGAGAGCATTCAGATACTTCGTGCCGCTCTCGTCTATCATCACGGCGACGTCAACTTTGATAATGCAACTTATGATAAAATCCAGGATATGGTCGACGGCCCAGAAGCCTATGGCGGCGAGTTTGATGTTTATGACTTGGACACTCGACTTGAAGCTGTCGTTATCAAGTATCACTCTCCTTATCCTGAGGTCCGATCTGTTACTGATCCATTCGATGATCCAACTGTGCCGGTTGAGACTATTCGTGCGTATTTAATTGGATGTCTTTGGGTGGCTATTGGAAGTTTTTTGAACGAATTCTTTGTCTTCCGTCAGCCCAGTTTGAGTTTGAAATCAACTGTGATTCAACTTTTTATATTTCCTTGTGGGCGCCTCTCTCAATTGCTTCCCGATTGGGGCTTTAAATTATTTGGAACTCGCTACAGTATTAATCCTGGGCCCTGGACGGTAAAGGAGCAAATGCTTGCCACAATCATGACAAATCTCGGAGCGCAGACAAGTAACTGGATGTCCATGACAGTCACTTTACGTCACAAGCTGTTCTTTCACTACGAGTGGGTTGATTTTGGATTTGTCTTCATCATGAACTTTTCTAGTTTGTTTTTTGGTTACGGCTTAGCTGGTATGATGAGAAAATTGGTAATCTTTCCCGTCAAAGCCTTATTCCCCAACATTCTACCCACTCTGGCTCTTAGTCGTGCCCTTATTGTCAGTGAGACTAAGACTTCTATTAATGGCTGGACAATCAGCCGACAGAAATTTTTTTTCGTTACCGTCATTGCTTCCTTTTTTTACTTTTTTATTCCAAACTATTTGTTCAAAGCTCTCAGTACCTTTAATTGGATGACATGGATTGCCCCCAATAATAAAAATCTTGCTATGATTACTGGATCTTTTATTGGAATTGGCCTTAATCCTATCCCCACTTTTGATTGGGCAGTTATCAACTATGGCAGTCCTTTAGTATATCCTTTCAATGCGTTCATGAATCGATTCGCAGGAATTTGCATGTCTGGAATAATTGTTGTTTGCCTTTACTATACAAATTATCGATGGACCGGTTACTTGCCAATTAACTCCAACGCAGTCTTTGATAGTACAGGTGCGAATTTCAATCTCTCTCACATTCTTACTAATGGCCAGTTTGATGAGGCGAAATATTCTAGTTATTCTCCTCCATACATTTCAGCCGGTAATCTTGTCGGGACGGGTGCACTATGGTCTGTCTATACTTGTATCTTTGTCTACATCGTTATCAGTGAGCACAAGCTTATTTGGGAAACCCTTCGCTTGATCTATGCTACACTGCGCCATCCGCGTGTGAATGCTCTGGAAAGCTTTGATGATCCTCATTCCAGACTTATGGCTGCGTATCCTGAAGTACCAGATTGGTGGTTCCTCGCTATTTTATTGCTAGGAATTGCTACTGCTTTGTCGGCTATTCTTGCGTGGCCCACAACTGTGCCTATATGGACTGTAATAGCAATTTTTATGTTTAACGTTGCTATGCTTATGCCGACATTGATTGTGCTTTCGCGAACAGGATACAGTAATGGATTTGGCGCATTTTCAGTCATTCTCGCGGGTTATATGGACCCCGGTAACGCAATTACCAATATCGTGATTCGTATGTGGGGATACAACTTTGGTAAGCCTTTGAGTGATCTTTGGTCGTAATTATGGACACGTTGCTGACGTAAAATTTAAAGACGACCAAGCAGAAAGTTTTATTGGTGATATGAAAATTGGTAAGGTCCTATTTATTTTTGAAATTGCAACACAATCTAACTGAAATTTCAGGCCATTACAGTCGCATCCCTCAACGAGCGGTGTTCCGCTGCCAGATTGTTGCAACACTAATCCAGACGTGCTGCACTTCAGGAGCTGTTGAAGCATTGTTCAAGTCCGTGCACGAATTTTGCAGTCCGACTCAGATTGACAAATTCGTGTGTGCTTTCCCCCGGTCGGTGTATGCAGATGCAATCATGTATGGTGTGATTAATCCTGACAGAGTTTTGACGACTTTATACCCTGCTCTCAAGCATACCTTCTGGATTGGTGGACTTATTGGAATTCCCTTTGGCGTTGCTCAACTGAAATGGCCTCAATCTATGAAACGCTTTAATCCTGCTTTGATCGGTATGGGCTGCGCATTCTGGGGTTCTACGTACAACATGAGTTACTATATTCCCGGATTTTACGCCTCTTTCGGTTTTATGTACTTGATTCGCAAGTACTATACTGCGTGGTGGACCAAATATAATTATCTGTTGACATCTGGGCTCTCTGCCGGCATTGCTTTAGCTGGAATTATTATTTTCGCATCACTGCAGTATCCCCAGATTACTCTACCTTGGTGGGGAAATAAAATCTATACGGAAGGTATTGACTATGCTCGTAAGGCTTCTAATCTTGCTATTCCAGAAGGAGGATTTGGTCATAAGATTGGCGAATTTTAATTTTTATTTGTATCTCTTTTTTGTTGCAGGTATTATCTAGACGCGTTACCATATGTTTTTGGTGGATGAAGTACACAGTCCGTTGTGTATCGGTGAGATTCAAATTGAAATTATTTTTTCTAAGATTGCCCAATAGATTAAAGCTTCAAATGCATACATACAGACTCGTAATCGTCAATTTTCCCGAAATATACTATGACCAACCGTTTAGGCTAAGTCAATGCTGAATATATTCTATGTTAGAATACAATTGTAACACTCGGGGAGTTCACGTGTTAGCGACAAGGGAGGGACTATATCAAGGCGAGGAAATAGAATTTTTTTGATACACGAATACAATCGCAAAAGAAAAAAAGAAGACAGGCGCAGAAGTTAGCGCGTCCGAACAACAGTCGCAGTACTGGCACTTGCTAAATAGTTATATTTTGAATCGATTTGCTTCAAAATCATTAACGTTTAATTTAAAGTTACGAGGCATAACTAAGTCATTGGCGGCAACGGCAGATTATCGTTTAACTCGGAAGGTGAAAGTTTGTACAACAGGGGCAGAGATGCGAGCGCTAATTTGAAGGTGAAATTTGCCGGATACTGGATGGGCTCACAAGTCAAGACTCTCGTTTACAATACTAACTGCTACCCAAACGCCTGATGGATCTCCTAGAGGTAAAATCTCTTCAATTTTGAGCGATTTGAAATAGTACATGTTCCAGCTATATCAAATGAAGAGCCCCAGGGTTAGGTCAATTGCACATCACACGTAGCTGCACGATAAACTACAACCCATGAAAAGCAAAATAATAGAATATGGAATTAATTCTATAAGTTCTTAGTAATCATAATAACTAACTAAGTTATTATAGAAAATAATACCGATGGCTGGCTGACCTCTTGAGAGCTCCAAATCTTCATAAATTGTTTTCCGTGCCAAGGAATTCTCGAGATAGTCTGTCGGATGATGGCCCGACCGATAAGGTCAGCCTTGCAGCGCTGGGACCATTGTGTCTCGAGCTCCCAACTCGTGCCGTTGATGAGATCGCTTAAGCTGCTCCGCTTAACGGTCTGTTAACTGATTGTTCTATTGACAGTGCGCACTCATAGCGACTCGAGAAGCAGAGCGAACTCGAGGACTATGAGCCAGGGCAATATCAAAGTCGTCCTCGACTACATCAGCCATCGCCTCTTACATGTGATCTATTCTTGGCGTCGCCGGCGGCCTTGCGCACCTCTGCATACCTCGATACCAGTCCATGGTCTTGAAATTTCCCTATCAATGGGTGAAAAGAACTTGGCTAAAGAATCATATGATGATTAAGACTAAGATTGCTTCAACATCTGGTTCTGAGATGTGAACGTTGGAGTAGATTCCTTCATTTAATAGTCAATCTGCTGTTCAACTAGTATTCAATATGATATGATAATATTAGTTGCAAGCCGTCTGTATTGATGTGCCAACCTGCTAGAGCCAAAGTTTGTTGAATTTTTGTTCGATATCGGCTTATCGTCCGCCAAGATCTTGTTCAGTCTTATCCATCGCCTTGCTTATCCGTCGCCTTGTCCATCGAGAGAGCGCTAGCTCTATAATTGCTGCTCTGAATATAATATGAATTTATTTCTGCTCAATAAGAACCCTTGCACGTTATCAGCGCCGACGCTAGTGCCAGCCATTGCAGAGCATTGAGGATATCAAGTAAGTCCATCTGTGTACCCTATCCGAACGTTTTCTGAACATTTATGCAGGATGTCCGTCTTGGAAAAGGGCCAGGAGGTCGTAGCGACCAATTCCGCATCAGATTCGGATCTCAATGAGAAGTTTGAAGGCAAGATATCTTCAACCGCTGTCTTCCCTATTGATCAGGAGCGCATCATCGAACGCTTACAACATTCCGGTGATGCTGCCGACGTTATTAGCGATGGTGGAGATAGCTATATCTTTAAAGCGGTACAGTGTATGCCTTTGGAAGAAGCTCAGCAAATCTTGCTTGATGCTGTTGAGCTGCACGATAACGATTATAATTTCCCGGAAGACTCTCTCGAGAAGATCAAGTCGTTACTTCAAGGACCTGAAGCTTATGGCCAAGGTGACGAAGCTTACGAAGTTGATATTCGTCTCGAGGCTTGCTTGATGAAGTACCATTCTCCATATCCTGAAGTCCGGTCATGCACGCAGCCGTTTGACAACCCTGACATTCCCGTTGAGACCATTCGCTCATACTTTCTTGGATTCGTATGGGTTGTTGTTGGTGCATTTGTCAATGAGACTCTCGGTGAACCCCGCCAACCAAGTATCAATATCTCGTCGACTGTGATGCAGATTCTTTTATTCCCCTGTGGAAAACTTGCTGAGAAGCTGCCTAACTGGAAATTCCGTGTATTTGGAAAGACTCTGGAGCTGAATCCCGGTGTCTGGTCATCAAAGGAGCAGATGTTTGCTACAATTATACTCAACGCAGGTGGACATTATAGTAATCTCATTAACTACGTTCTGGTTCTCAAGCTCGATCATTTCTTTGCCGTCGACTGGGTCAACTTTGGTTTTATGGTTTTGATGAATGTTTCCACTCAGCTATTTGGTCTGGGAATGGCTGGAGTTCTGCGACGGTGGGTCATCTATCCTGTTAACGCTGTTTGGCCAACAATTCTTCCTACTATTATGCTTAACCAAGCTTTACTGGGAAAAGAAAAGCACCAGGCCATTCATGGTTGGACCATTCCAAAAATCAAATTTTTTTACATCGTTCTTGTCGCGTCGTTTTTCTACTTTTTCTTTCCCAACTTCATCTTCAAGGCCCTTTCAATCTTCAACTGGACGACCTGGATTGCTCCCAATAATCTAAAACTCGCAATTGTTACTGGCTCGGTCTTAGGCCTTGGCTTCAATCCAATTTCAACTTTTGACTGGGCAGTCATTAGGAGGAACAACCCTCTTGTCCGCCCATTCTTTGCTGTTGCGAATCAATATATTGGTGTTGTTCTCTCGGCTTTTATCATCTTGATCATGTATTGGACAAATTATAAAAACTCAGCTTACCTGCCAATCAACACGTCGCCGACGTATGACAATACCGGTGCCAGATACAACACCTCGCGAGTCATCACTAATGGCCGGTTCGATATCGAAAAATATCAAGAGTACTCTCCCCCTTTTATTTCTGCTGGACATTTAATTCTTTACGGTGGGACATATGTCACATATACTGTGTCATTTGTTTTCACCTTTTTGACTGAATGGAAGACTCTGAAGATGTTTGTAAAGAACAGTTTCCGAGGAGATACGTTCAAATTTCCTCGTAGCTGGAAAGACCTTACTTCCCCAAATCACAAGTCAATCTACGAAGGCTTTAACGATCCATTCACTCGTGAGATGAAGAAGTATGATGAAGTGCCCGATTGGTGGTTCTTGTCGATTTTGGTGATCTCATTTAGTTTTGGAGTCATTGGCGTAGCAGTCTACCCAACAGAGACCCCGGTATGGGTTGTTATTGTCATGATTGCAATGGGCGTGGCCCTCATGATCCCAACCTCCATCATTTACGCTGTCACTGGGTATATGCTTGAAATGAATGAGCTTGCGAGCTTGATATGCGGATATCTCATTCCAGGAAACGGTCTCGGCAACGTCATATCGCGTCTCTACGGCTATAATGTTGACGCTCAGGCCGAGACCTTTATCTCAGACCAAAAGATGGCTCACTATACCAAGCTTCCGCCACGCGCAGTGTTTAGAGGCCAATTATTTGCAGTCGCAATCCAGATCTTTGTGACGATTGCCGCCATATACGTTGTTTTGGGTCTTCCAGAGCTGTGTTTGGCTACACAGCCTAACCAGTTCACATGCCCTTACTCACAAGGTATTTATACTGCAGCAGTATTGTACGGAATTATAGGCCCTGATCGGGTACTTAATGACATCTATCCTGAGATTAAATATTGCTTCCTCATTGGTGCCGTACTAGGAGTCGTTGCCTGGGCACTCCGTCGCTATGTGTCCAAAGTTTTTAAATTTTTTCATCCATGCATAATTGTGTCTGGGTTTACTATTTGGGGGACGGGATACAATTTGTCTTATTTCACTCCAGGATTTATTGTTGCGTGGGTTTTTATGTGGTACATCAAGAGACGGTATTTAGCGTGGTGGACAAAATATAACTACATTTTGGCTTCTGGTTTGACTGCTGGTGTCGCATTTTCTGCTATTGTTATTTTTGCAGCGCTGCAGTATCCTCAAATTTCCTTTACCTGGTGGGGTAACTCCGTGTCAAGAGCTGGAATTGATGGTGCAGCGGATGGAAGACTGAGAGAGCTTCCTGAACAAGGATACTTTGGCCCCTCGCCTGGAGAGTTTTAATTTCCATACTAATGTATGCCATAAATAATCCTAATTTATTTATTTCATAATTTCATAAATTGCGGCAGCCATGCTCTAGACTACTCCATGGATTTAATGAGTGTTGTGCGGCGGACGCGAGTAGGATATCGAATGACCAGTGATTTTCTCTGACTCCCAGAAGCAGAGGGTTCCTGCCAGCAGTATACTATATACAAAATAATACCGATAGAGGCAGTGCCACAGCAATCTCCAGCCCAGGCCCCTGCACCCCAAAGGCACCCCAAAGGGGATCCATGATAAGAGTCTTCAAAAACAGAAGGATTACAACCATTGTACCCGCACTTGATCATTGATCTGGCAATTTCGTGGTTGCATGTGATACTGTAATTTCTGGTTTCCTGAGCCACATGCATATAGTCCTGTTATAGTCGAAATAGAGACAACAGATGCCTTGAATACTCTTTTTTTAGTTTTCTCGTTCCAAAATTTAATATTTGCTCTGCTTCCCTTTATATGCCGCATATTATCTTTTTTCAGGCCTCTCGAAAGATTACACAGCGCAACCGCAAATCAGATCTTTATTATTCCATTGCGACGCCTGTCTCCTTGTCATAGCTCAGCTTTCTGCTAGATGCAAGACAAGCTATGAGAACAGCCTCTTTAAACCTGAGAATATAATTATTAAGAGTTGCGCAGAGACATGCGAGAAAAAAATACCATATACCTTGGAACCACAAGTTATGTGCACTTAAACGATGCCCTACCGTCTGAATAAGAAAAATTCAGTTTTATCTATAAGTTACTAAATATCGCATGCAATTTCTTCTGGTTATGCGGGAATCCAAGAGCGATGAAGAATATCTCTCGGCCAGACCAGAACACAGAAATTCATGCCGCGTCCATCAGCGCAATTGAGCAACTTGAAAATGAAGAGTTGATAGCTTGACTAGAGAATGGCGCAGAAGAAGATAAGATGAGCCCGTAGCCTGTAGGGGCAACTCCATTGTGGTATAACAGGACTGATGAGGGAGAAGGATAGAAAGAAATATCGAGTCGAACGACCTTTTCTATAAACTGGTAGCGATTAAAGTCCAAAGACTCTTTTGGATTCCTTATACTTACAAATATTGAAGATTGCTTGAAATTGCTGCAAAGTGTTTCGTCATTGTGAGCGAGGCCGGTATTGGGTATACTTCACTTGAAAGATCTCGATACTTGCTATGTACGGGGAAATGAAATAACGTTGCTTATCGTTGATAATGGCTAACTACTGCTGCTACATATGGCGTGACATGATCAGTCAGCAACATGATCTAGAACATAACATTTAATAGCACAAATTATAAGTTTATAATATAGTTATAGAAATTAGATGATTACGGAAATTCTGTCATATGGCTAGACATTTCGAGGAGGTTGAGGGTAAGCTTTTGCAGGTTCGGCAACCGGAAAAAACCCCACGCTATCCGGGCTAGGGTTAAAGCCCCACATAAACCAGATGGGTTCGGCTCGCCGGCGCACGCCGCGACTTCACAAAACCCCAGCTGACGCAGCTTTGTTCAGCACCTTCGACTGCCCTGATCTTGATCCCTGGTGCAGCTCTGCGGCGGCGTCAATATAAATATGTCTACAGTGCCTCCCGGCGATGGTGTCGCTTGCTCTCCGCCTCTAACAATCGCAACTTGACCTCTCTCGCCTCCCTATAGCACTTTATTCTCCAAATATGGTCGCCGCCTCCGACGACGTTACCACTCTTCACCAGAAGGCCTTCCACTGGGCTGAGACTCAGGGCGACGGAAAGGTTCCTGCCTTTGGTGTTCGGGCCAATGATCCCTACAAGTACTTGAGCGGTATGCCTGGCGAGCATGAGTCTGAGGCTGTTCCAGGAACCCTTCCTCGTGGTCAGAACTCCCCTAGAAGGGTTCGCTTTGGGCTTTACGCTGAACAACTTACTGGATCGGCCTTTGTTACCACCCGTGGTGCGCACAAATCATCGTGGGTTTACCGCATGCGTCCCGCTGTTTCACATAGTACGTTATATCATTTGCATTTTTTGACTTTTCAGGGCAATCGCGCTTACTCTTCCGTAGAGGGATTCTCCGAGATCACCATCAACGAGGACTACGAGTCGTGCTTCCTTCCGCTCAACCCCAAAACCCATATCTCCCCTACTCAGCTTGCATGGCTTCCTTTCGATATCCCCACCGACGGTCCCATTGACTTCTCGCAGGGTCTCAAGACTCTTGCAGGCTCAGGAGACCCGTCTTTGCGAGAGGGAATTGCTACCCATATCTTTGTCTGCAACTCTTCAATGGTTCGCAAGTCCTTTGTCAATCTGGATGGTGAGTTCTTAATTGTTCCTCAGCAGGGCCGTCTTGACATCCAGACTGAATTTGGATGGCTTTATGTGCAGCCCGGTGAGATCTGCGTTATCCAGCGCGGTATCCGCTTTTCTGTTGGCTGCCCTGATGGCGCCACTCGAGGCTACATTCTTGAAATTTGGGGATCAAACTTTGAGCTTCCCGATTTGGGTCCGATCGGTGGATACGGTCTAGCCAACTCGCGCGATTTCCTCGTTCCTGAAGCCTACTACGAAATTGACAGCGAACCCAACTATGAACTTATCTACAAGGTTGGAGGCAAGTTCTTCAAGTCTATTCAGGATCATTCACCTTACGATATTGTTGCTTGGCATGGAAATTATGTTCCCTACAAGTATGATCTGACCAAGTTCGTGAACATTGGCTCTATCTCGGTTGATCACATCGATCCTTCCATTTTCTGTGTTTTAACTGCCAAGTCGCGCGATCCTAATGCTTCTCTTGCCGATTTCCTTATCTTTAGCCCAAGATGGGACGTTGCGTCCAACACCTACCGCCCTCCCTACTACCACCGCAACGTTGCTTCTGAACTCATGGGCTTGATTTACGGTCAGTATGGTGGCCGCTCAGACGCTTTCCTACCTGGTGGGGCTTCGTTCGAAACTGGAATGACTCCTCACGGCGTTGCTTACGAAGAGTTTAAGGCTGCTTCTAATGAGGTTCCTCCGGAGATGAAGATTTCGCCTGGTTCTATTGCTTTCATGTTTGAATCTTCGCGTGCCTTCTCTATTGCTGAGTATGCGTGGACGGTCGATAAGTTGCATTTCCACGATCCTACTTTGTGGGACGATCTTGTGAACAATTTCACAAGCCATTTGGATGAGGTTAAAAGATTGACCGAAGGTAAATGGGAACATGGTGTGAACGCGAATTAATTGAATTGAGCATGACCAATAGTGGTAGTTGGGCGATAGTCGAGTTTGGACATTTCTGATACCGTACCCGCCTTAGTGTTAATAATCGGCGAGTCAAATATATTTCATCTCTTATTCCAAAGATCATTGGGCACTTTTGTTGTTTAAAAATTAAAAATTAACAGCAGAATTACATTGATAATTTTTGGTCATAGATGCCAACGTTGCTGCTAGCTGTACTGGTTTTCGGTTTGACCCTGTCCCGTTGCTAACCTTCCACTTTGAGTATGCTAAAAAAATACGAAAACGAAGACGAATCGTCATAAACTCAAATGCACTGGTCAATCTCAGCGACTGACTAGAGTGACTGCACTATCTATAGGTTACGCTATTCGTCAATTTTATTCTATATTCTGCTATCAATTCCATGAAACATCTTTGCTCTGGTCTTGGTAAATGACCTGCTTTCGGGAGGACAACTAGAGGCAACGTCCTCAATATTAAATTTAATACTACAAGTAAAAATCACGCAGAAAGATGAGATAGCAGCAAAAATGTAATCCCTGACATCAGTCATTTTGGTGGAGATTAAGGTGGTGCTTGAACTCGAGAAGCTGACGTTTTCGCGGTGAAATATAGGCCCGCATTGAAAACATGAGCCCGCTGTACCCGCAACGTGGATGTAAACCTTGAACCGGTAGTCCACGTTCGTATACCAGACAGTGATATAATAATGATGATCAATAGAGCATCCGGTTGCGCAATAAATCGAGGATGTCAGATCTAGGATAATTCCCTCGAGAGCGAATGGCGCTTGGAGATGACTGTTGGCGTGACTAGGTGCACGAGCCGCATTTACTCACTTGGACTCCGCTCGCACAAGGTCTTAAATCATCTTGTAAGAGATAAGCGATAGTTGTTTACCTTCGCGGTATTGCGGAGTAGCGGATTGTTCCTGACCTTGCGTAGTGGGATCTGAAGCACTGGTGACCTTGTGCTCGCTTCTCGACGACGATTCGGTGATGGACGTCGAGTCAGAAGCGGAGTCGCGGCTTATCGCTCCGCAGGCCAGCTTATCGGTGAGAACCCTCCGCCCTGTTCACTCTCTATCTGACCCTCGTATGCCCGTCACCAAGGTCTCTTTCAGAGGCGTACTGACTCAGCCTTACCTTTCTCCGCTTTGGCGGACATCTCTCTCTTCTTCCTTCTTCTGTACTCGTAGCAAATCTCTCTCCTACTTCGCCACAGACTATGGCGGATCCTGAAAAGATGGCCTCGGCTGCCGACACGTCGCCACTCATCGCATCCACTGATGCTGCTGTCGATACTTCGGCATACTCCGATGAATTCAGCTCTCTGCTACCGTCTGAAGCAAAAGTTCTTCGCGACCAGGTGAAATTGACTGAGCGCAATGTCAACTTCCTCGAACTTTTCCGATATACCAGCCAGGTTGATAAGTTGTTATTGATTCTTGGTTCTATTTCCGCAGTCGCGGAGGGCTGCATGCGTCCTCTTATGACTGTACGAGTCTCTCCAATTTTACTTGATTATGAAGGACCTGCTAATGTGAGTTACAGATTGTTTTTGGTCAGATTACCGATCTTTTTGCTACCTATACGCGCCAAGTTCCGTATGACGAGTTCTACTATGGATCCGGCTCCCTCAACTCGACTGAATACTACATGAACAATAGCTCGTACGACTCCTACAATGACATGTATCACAACACTACGGAACCTTTCTATTTCAACAGCACCATGTATGGATATAATGGAGATTACATTTCTCCTGATTTTTTTCAGAGCGAAGTAAACAGACTTACTGTGTATGTATATCAAAAGTTAAATACAGCAGTAGACTCATACTGATCTTTGACACAGCTATCTTGTGATTATTGGCATTGCAGATGTGGTGCTCTCCTATTTCTCTACCTTCCTTTTTATTGACCGTGGAGAAGTTATTTCAGCTCGCATTCGCGAGAAGTATCTTGAGGCTACTCTTCGCCAGAATGTTGGGTACTTTGACAAGGTCGGCACCGGTGAAATTACCTCTCGCATTTCGGCAGATGCTATTCTCATTCAGGAAGGAATCTCTGAGAAGGTTGGATACTGCATCGCCAACTTTTCTACGCTTATTGCTGGCTTTATTGTTGGTATGATTAGGTCTTATAAGCTTACTCTAATTCTGTCGTCGATGTTGTTTATGATGATGATTTCGTTCGCTATCGGCTCGCAGAATATGAAACGCTCCATCCGCAAATCACTGTCTGGGTATTCCGTCGGTGGAACTCTTGCTGAAGAAGTGCTCGCATCTGTTCGTAACGTTCAAGCATTTGGCATTCAGGAACGTTTGGCATTGCGATATGATTCTCATCTTGTCGTAACTGAGAAGTACGGTCTTCGTGCTGGAATTTGTCTTGGAATTATGAGTGGAATCATGTGGGTCGGCATCTTTGGGTCTGATGCTATCGCATTCTTCACAGCACCTATGTACATTCAAAGGGGAGAGCTAACCATTGGCCGTGTTGTCACAGTTTTATTGACAATCACCCATGGTGCATTTGCTATGTCCCACATCGCTCCTCATTTTAAGGCTTTCACCTCTGCTTCCGCTGCTGGATCAAAGGTTTACTCCACAATTGATCGTCCTTCCGCTATTGACTCCAAGGATGCTACTGGCCAGTGTCTTTCTGACCTTAAGGGTGAAATTGAACTTTCCGACCTCAAATTCATTTACCCATCGCGGCCTAATGTTGTTGTTATGGAAGACTTTAGCTTGAAAATTCCCGCTGGTAAGACTGTCGCTCTTGTTGGTGCTTCCGGCTCTGGAAAATCTACTATTGTTGGAATTATTGAACGATTTTATACTCCTGTTCGTGGAACCGTGATGTTGGACGGTCACGACCTCACTAAGCTAAATATCCGCTGGCTCCGAAGCAAGATCTCTCTTGTATCGCAAGAGCCTACACTTTTTTCTACCACTGTCTATGAGAATGTTGAACAGGGTCTAGTGGGTTCTGAGTATGAATTTTCTTCGCCTGTCGAAAAGCGGGAGCTCATTATTGAGGCTTGCAAACAGGCCAATGCGTACTCCTTCATCACTGCTCTTCCCGAGGGATTCAATACCCCTGTTGGTGAACGTGGTTTCTTGCTGTCTGGAGGTCAGAAGCAGAGAATTGCCATTGCGCGTGCTATTGTTTCTAACCCCAAGATTTTGCTATTGGATGAGGCCACTTCTGCTCTTGATACAAAGTCCGAGGGTATTGTGCAGGAGGCTTTAGATCGCGCTGCTAAGAACCGCACTACTATTGTAAGATATCTACTTGCGTTCGCTTTGAAAACCAAATACTAATACTAACTGTACTTAGGTCATTGCCCATCGCTTATCCACCATCAAAGATGCCGATCTTATTGTTGTCATGAAACGTGGTGTTATTGTTGAAAGCGGAAGTCATATTGAGCTTCTTGCAAAGCAAGGTGAATACTACGACTTGGTTCAGTCACAGAAGATTGAGAAGGAAAAGAAGGCACATCTCACTGGTGAAGATGTTTCTTCTTCCGAGTCTGATTCTTCTTCGATTTTGGATGAGAAGTTTGACGATGAGAACCTCGCAAAGGTTAAAACACGTGTCACTGTCCACGGCAAAGAGAGTTCTGCTGATTTCTCTGATGTTGCTTCAACTGAGAGCATTCCGGAGGGCGAAGAGAAGGGTTATACCACTATGGATCTTATTAAATTTATTGGTGGTATTTCCGCTCCTGAGAATAATTATATCCTTATGGGAGTTGCTTGTTCATTTATCCAGGGAATGTCGTACCCGGCCCTTGGCGAATTCTATGGTCATGCCGTTCAAGGTCTACAGTTTGCCTTTACTGATCCTGATCGCATGTACTCTGAAGTTTACACATATGCTGGCCTTTTCATTTTCCTTGCATTTTTGTTACTTATTGTTACTACATCTGCCGTCTCTTTATACACTTACGTCGCCCAGCGGTTAGTTCGTCGTATCCGTTACCAGATGTTCCGATATTTGCTTCGACAAGATGTCTCCTTCTATGATAAGGAAGAGAATACCACTGGTGTCCTCACTATGTCTCTTGCACGTGAGGCTCAGTCCATTGATGGTCTTTCTGGAGCTACTTTTGGCCAGATCATGAACTCTATTGTTAATGTTATCTCGTCTGCTATTCTTGCCATCATCATTGCCTACAAGCTTGGACTAGTTTGCGTAGCTTGCGTCCCTATCATGGTCTTGTCCGGATTCTTCCGCTTTTGGGTTCTGTCAAAGTTTGAAGAGACCGTCAAGAAGTCTCACGAGGCTTCTGCTTCTTATGCCTGTGAAGCTGCTGCTGCTGTCAAAACTGTTGTATCTCTTACTCGTGAGGAGGATGTTTTGTCCCACTATCACGATACGCTTCGTTCGCAGACTCTCAGCTCGCGTTCAGCTTCTCGCAAGTCTGCGATTCTCTACGGCTTTGCTCAAGGTATGCAATATTTCATTACTGCCCTTGCCTTTTGGTATGGTGGAAACCTTTTGCGCGTTCGTGAGTATGGTCTTCTAGAGTTCTACATTGCATACATGTCTGTTATTTTCGGTGCTCAAGGTGCTGGAATTGTCTTCTCCTTTGCATCTGACATGGGTAAGGCCCGCATGGCTGCTGAGAACGTCAAGCGTCTTTTCATGCGTCAACCTGTTGTCGATTCCTGGTCCCAAGAAGGACAGAACCCGGAGAATGTTGAGGGAAATATAGAGTTTAAGGATGTTACTTTCCGATACCCTACTCGTCCCACAGTCTCTGTTCTCAATCAATTGAACTTGTCAGTTAAGAGTGGGCAGTATGTTGCACTGGTTGGTGCTTCAGGATGCGGAAAGTCGACAACTATCGGTCTCATTGAATCATTCTACAGACCCAACGCTGGCCAAATCTTACTGGATGGTGTTGATATCTCGACTTTCAATGTTAATTCTTATCGTTCAAACATTGCGCTTGTATCTCAGGAGCCTACACTTTATGCTGGAACTATCAGAGACAATGTCAAGCTCGGATCTCCCGATGAGAATATTTCTGATGAGGCAATGTTCGAGGCTTGCCAGCAGGCTAATATCCATGATTTCATTACGTCGCTGCCTGATGGATACGATACTCTTGTTGGATCTAAGGGGACCCTCCTGTCCGGTGGTCAGAAGCAGCGTGTTGCTATTGCACGGGCGCTGATTAGAAAACCTAAGATTCTTCTGCTGGATGAAGCGACTTCTGCTCTTGATTCCGAGTCGGAGAAGATTGTTCAGGCCGCTCTGGACGTTGCTGCTAAGGGACGGACGACGATTGCTATCGCGCATAGATTGAGCACGATTCAAGGTGCTGATCTTATTTATGTATTTGACCAGGGTGCTGTTGTTGAGGCAGGAACCCACCAGGAGTTGTTGGGTAAGAGAGGCAAGTACTATGAGCTTGTCCAGATGCAAGCGTTGGAGGAGATGCAATAAGTTCTATTTCAACGATGTCGCTCATTTTTTGTTCACATTCCTTATTGTTAGGCATTCCTTTATTTGATTCTTTGCTTTTTTTTTATTCTGCATATTGTTTGTTTGATTTTTGATTTCGCTGTATCATAATTGGTGATTGAAGTAGAAGGTAGTATGTATACGTTGGGTGAATTCTAGATGGTGTAATAGTATTGATAGAGGTGTTATCGTAATATGAAATTTAGTGCTTGATCTCAGATTCTTGCTGATTTCTGGAATAGGATGTGAAAATCGCAACCCGCGTAGTCTGACTGTCATTACTGCTAAATAGAGGCGGCAAGCCACGGCGCGGCCTTAACCGGTATTAGTGATAAACAAAATAGAAAACGGTGCAGATCAACAAGTTTGCCTGTGTTAAAAATCGCTCAGAATTAAAGGCTATTAATCTCTCGAGGGTCGGCGAAAAATCCTCGCCTGATCATCATAAAGCGCGGGTTGTCTTCGATGCGCTATCGCAATCGTCGGCGGAAGACTGTCCCGCCGAGAACTCGAGTTACAGCGCCGTGTCCAGCAAATCAAGATGCATTGAATCAAAGCTACAAGCATTGCCTGGCAAAATCGTTGTTTATAGCGTTCAGAATTATTAACCATAATTGTGGATGGCCACCGATTAATGTTGTTTGCAGGGGATTAGTTTTTCCGGGGTGTGGGGATCGAGACCCAGACCGGAAGCCTAGCTTAAATTGACATAAAACTCTATTCCTCAAAGGCCATCGTGACTTCTTTCCTCGTGACGATCGAAAAAGTCGCCATTTTAGGAGATCTTGCCTTCCGCACCAGCCGCTTGTCTCTCTCTCTCTTTGGCTTCACGCTGCTACTTGTACCGCTTCTGCATTGATGACCTAGTTGGACGTATTCTTGATCATTGCTGAATTGCTATCTGCTCGCGGTTAAAGGCTCTATACGTAAGAGTAAATTCTCACGACGCTGCGGCGCGGGCGGTGCAGACTATTTCCGCACGGTATCTGGCAGTCGCTCGAACATCAGCGGGCTAAAACCACACGATTCTGTATCGCAAACCTTGATTTCTGGCAATTTAGGCGGGGGATTTTGCCTGTTGCAGAACTATTGCCGCTGACCAACGCGCTGCGCATTCCAAGCCGGCTGGCGATCAGCTGGTCCTTCGCGCGTGGGCTGCTAAACTGCTGTTATTTATACCGTCCGGCTCTACTCTGGTTTCCTCTTCTCTCGCTCTTCTCCATATACCCTCTCTGTCTCTCTCGCTATCGCCCGCTGCAACATGGTCCTTCCTTCGGTCGCCGCCGACCTCCCCGCGCCTTCGCAGCCACTGCAAAATCCCACTGTACCGACGCCTTCGGTCGTCAGTCTGCCCATGGCCTTCCAGCAGTTCGCCCTCAACGGACAGGTTGCCGTGGTCACTGGTGGTGCCCAGGGCCTCGGATACTCGATGGCCTCTGCTCTCTGCTCCGCCGGTCTCGCTGGCATCGCTATCCTCGACATTAATCCTGGCGTCGGCGAGTCGGCTGCTGTCACACTCACGGAGACCTTTGGCACTCCTGCAAAATTCTACCGTGTCGATGTCACTGACGAGGCGGCCATGAAGCTCACGTTCGCATCCATCAATGGGGAGCTGGGTTCCATCGATATCGTCGTTTGCAGTGCCGGTGTCGTCGAGTATGTCTCTTCGCAATACTCTATTTGTTTGTTAATCGATGTACTAATTCCTTTTGTGTAGTAACTACAATGCCGAAGACTACCCCTATACCAAGTTCCAGAGACTGATGAACATCAATCTCGGAGGCTCTTTCCTTGCCGCTCAGTGTGCCTTCCCCTATCTCAGAGCGCGGGGTGGCGGTTCCATTATCTTCATAGGCTCCATGTCCGGCCATATCGTCAACTTCCCTCAGCCACAGATTGCATACAATGCCTCTAAGGCTGGCGTTATTCACATGATGAAGTCCTTTGCTGTTGAGTGGGCAAAGTATAAGATTCGCTGCAACTCTATCAGTCCTGGTTACATGCATACCGGTCTCATTGAGTCCTTCGATCAGAACTGGGTTAGCACTTGGAAGTCTATGACTCCTATGGCTCGTATGGGTGAGCCTCACGAGCTTCAAGGTACTGCACTCTGGCTGGCTAGCAATGCTAGCACATTTGTAACTGGTACTGATGTCGCTGTGGACGGCGGATACACTGCTATGTAATCATCTCCGCTTTTTTCCTGCATTTAGGTCTTTAGATCATAGATTGCTTGAAAAGATTATAACACTGTACAAACTATTTTTTGGTGCTCGGGTTTTGCATGCAACATCTTGGCGTTTTCTGATTTTCTCTTTTTTTTTGTTAATAGCTAGATGATCTTGGGCATTTTAGATCAATTAATTAATACCTTCGTTTCTCTTTAAAGTAGATTTCATTGCGCCGTCCCATTTCACGTTCAATGAGTCCTGGTATGGTAGTCTGAATCAAGCTGTAGTCCTCACTGTCAATATAGCCATAGAATTTATTTATTTTTTTTGCTAATTATTTTATTTTTTCTTGAATGGCGATCAGTATCTATATGCTCGCCGCGCTCGTTCAAAGCGGCGCTTAGTTCGTCTATTTAGATCGTGCCTGATGTGTCTAAATTCACCAGTTTCAATTTCAAATATATATACGTCAGATCAACGAGCTTTTCTCTGCTTTTGTCTCTCTCATAAGGAATAGTTCACTTGCACGTGCGATTGCAACGCCACTCTTGAGCCTGAAAACGCAATGGTTACTGGTTCCTCTGGCTCCTTTATGTTTGGTTGCTTGCTTTATGAGAACGATGTGGCGTCTACACCTGGACGCTTCGCCAGGCAATTCTATTTCAATGCTCAAACAATGTAAGATAGCCGCCGGCTATGATTCTCTATGTTCTTTTATGCTATATCACGATCTCTCTGCGTCGCGGACGACTGCCCGAACTGAGTTTGTATGGCTAGCCAGTACTTCTAAATTCAATAATTAAAGATACTTATAGGTAGCAAGTATATATATATATATGTACAAAATTACCATTACCCAGAATTTCAACAGTTAGCATTCCTCAGTAGCTGGTGCAGTTGTTAAATATCGATCCAAAGAGTGGCTCTAAAACCCTAATCAGTTTTGATGATGGCGAGATTGCTTTGAAGCTTCACAAACTGGTTTGCTTTCCACCATAAACCAACATTATTTCGCTAATCTCCTCGCCCACACACATGCCTGCTTTTCGTTTAACTCCCAAATTTGACAGTTGACGATAATATCGGATGATGGACTGCGCGTCATTTTTATAGCGTAGGTAAGCGTGTGGTTCTTGTTATCGCGTATTTGACCTAACGACTTCAACTAGGTCTACAACCTGTTCAATTACCTCTTACAAGTTAAATATCAAGCGTATGATGAGAGATGTGCGATTGCTAGAGTTGCTCCCTGTAGAAATATGGGTGCATGACATTTTACCATATTTCTCATATCCTGCCATCCTTGACATTCGCCTCGTATGTAAGCTACTAAATGATATTGTTAACGATTATGTGGGGAAGAATACCGCAGCATATGAGTCATTGGATTTTCGGTTGGTTCGGTCTAAGAAAGTCACACTGAATGCTTTTTATCGCTGTATTGCCAGATCGCGAGGAAAAGTGTCCGAAATCACCTTCGAATATGAGAGATCAATATATGACCGCCGAATGAGCCATGTTGACGAAAATATCGCTTCACTCTTGTTTCACAGCCGAGCTTACGAAGTAGTCGCACCAGCATTCAGCAATAAAATTGATGACATCTCATTGCGTCTTTCCGAACCAGTAACAACACCAGAACTTTGTGGTGTATCCTGGCTCACACATCAAAAAGTTCCCTTTATGGATAATATAACTACACTTTCGATGGATTCGAGTTTCCGCCGCGTTGCAATTGATGCAGATCGATCTCCCGCTGCTCGCATATGCGTGCTAAATGTCTTTCGCTCTCTCAAAAAACTGAAATTGCCAATGTTTGAATTTGTTTCGCTCTTTGATATACTGATGCAGCCAGTTTATGTTCCTCGATTCGCTTTTGAGAATTTGACGGAGCTACATTTCACATGGTCCACTCAAGATGCGCTTGATGGATATGTTGTTCGTGAATGGACTCGCAGGACTCATATTAATCGGGCGTTGATTGAAATCCGTTCTGTCTTATTTCCCAAGCTACGAGTATTCAAAATTGGCTATTCTGATGCCGATCATATGCTTTCTGTTCGGAAGCATCGATTCGTGGTTCCTCAACCAATGATTGAATATAGATTTTTGGTCAGACTAATGAAGTGGATGCCGAATATCGAAATATTTTATTGTGTGGGTTTAACACTAATTCGATTATATGATTACCCGCAGCTAGGACTACCGACTCCAGGTTTTGACTCGGAATACTTGAACGATATGAGCGACTCGACTGCTCCTTACGATATCCCTTTGAGAATACACTCAAAGACGACTAAGATAATCGATATCTCAGGCTGTCTGGCAATGTGCGGCATTGGGGTTGTCTACGATCCATGTGAGGGCGCTTATCAGCAACCATCAGATAATTATATAGACGAGATTGATGAGTCTCATTATTCACAAGAGATTATTGTGGTAGATGAGAATGTTTGCAGGAATGAAGGCCGTCCGCAAGTGCTTGAATATGCAGTAATCAAACGAGTAAAATCTGCAGACGACAACAAAGAGGTTATGGGCGTTGATGGTGCAAGACGAATGGACTTCAAGTTGGCACTGTCGAAGGATGATTGAAATGGATCGAATGAGTCGTAGTAGAGCTTCACGAATTGTGAAAATTAACTTTGCATTGTCTATTTTGCTGGGAGATGACTTTATCGATAGGCTGATACCATAATTGTACACCTATATATCCATCATTGTGCAATATAGCGTTAAATTAATGACTAAGTCACAATAAAATACCCCACTAGTCATGATACATAAACTAAATACAAGCTAGCTATTGAGACCATATTTACAGCTCAAATCGAACAAAAAGAATACAGGGAATGATTCTCAAGTACCTTCGAAAACCCACAAAACAATTCCTAGTCAAAGAACCAGATACACTTGTCCAATTTGATATTCAGCTTACTTCCTTGAGTCCTTCATCTTCTCGCTCTTGACACGTTTTGGATACGGCCGGGATAGAAGTTGACTCATCATAAAATTAGCAACATCTTCATCTTTAAAATATCCCAAGTGCGAGCCTAGGGATGACAGAATTGTGATATCCATGTATCCTTCAGGTAACGCAAAGTCAACTCTTCCCGTATAATTCAAGCCGTGCATTAATTCAGAATCCTGCTGCATGCGCGCATGGTCGTCTGCAGCTTTGCTAACTTTGGTACTCTCGCGCCGAAAGCGGGAATAAAGAGTCTCGACAGATTCTCCGGGCCCTCCACCAGCAGATGCCGCTAGAATGTTACTATCCAACTCAGGCGTTGACCCGGAAGCTGATGACTGCGCAGTTGCCACATGTCCATCAACAGCGCCAGTTCCTGCAGATTGGTCATATCCCAAAGATTTACTCAAAATCGTGCTTGCTAATCCCGATGCCATAGTACTCCAGATATTTGATGCGCTTTGTGCAACTCTAGATGTCAGTTCGGCTAGATTAGCAATTTGATTATTGAGTCCACGACGCGTTGCTGGAATGGGCTGAGGTTTCAAAGCTGCCATGCGCTTGGCGATGAGCGGTTCAAGTCTATAACTGATCGGATCGGCTGGATGAAAGACATTGTACATATCTTCGACACGGGGTCGAGAGACCGCTTGGCTACTTATTTCGATAAAATACTTGCTGGAGTTTGCAAAGGGATTGTCGAGATCGTAATTCAATGGAGACAGTGAGGAGTGTTCGCGTTGATTTAAAGAGCGAGTCATGCGCGGTGCGATCGTCTTTCCTTTCAGCATCTGAAATAATCCAATTGGGCTTCCGAGAGCAAAAAATGAATCAACATCGAAGTCCAGCACTACTTTAGAATCCACCTTTTGATCTTCAACATTGGGATTTCCTACAGCATCCGGCTGGCGACACAACAGATCAAAGGAGATGGCTGATCCTAATGAATGGCCCACAATACTTATCCTTCCGTTGAAACTAGGATTCCACTTACGGAAAAGTTGATATATTCGATTGCACTCTGCAACGACATTATATATGATTCGCTCGCGATAGTTGGGTTGGTAGTATAGAAGAATATCGAGTAAAACCTCGGATATTATACTAAATATCGTTAGTGATGTCAAACTGAATTTCAAACAGACGATAGGTATACCCTCTGAGCGCTGGAACTGTATCAATCGTAATTTCCTCCAAAGTAGCAGAGTCATCTTCCTCGGTAGATGCAGTCTCTTCATTATCTACTGATCCTATATCTTGTTCTCTTGAAGTACTTCCGTCTGACTTCTGCCTCAGACCAAAGTGAATATTATTACGCCAACACACGGGAAGCACTTGGACGCGCGAGTTCAGCTTTCCCGGATTATTTTCTGTATCTCCATTGAGGGCATGTAAATCTGGTGAGTATGAGTACACAGTTTTCATTGTTTTCCTTAAAGCGTTCACATCCTGTAAAAGTGTTAGTAAACTGTAGTTGGGATCAAATGTGAAGGACTTACTCCGACGAAATTGACACTCTCCAGTCTCTGGCCAAGTTTCTGTCCGATTCCATGCACGCATAGAACCACATGATCAATCTCACGATTTGGATCTTCTTCTTCGTCCAGGCTGTAATCTTGTTCCATTTGGTGTTCCAAGATTTGATTATCGTGCGCCTCTTGATTTTCGGGAGAATTCATCTCCTTGTCACGCTGTGCCTTAAGAGCATCAACGAGACGAGCTGCGGCATCTCCCGCATCGTTTAAAGCATTAGTATTTGGGATTTCAGGTTCAAGTGATGATGGATTTTTATTAGAAGAAGCGTTCGCAGATGCAGTAGTTGATGCGGTAGTAGCCTTCTTAGCTTTCATATCAGACCATCCGCGCACAATCCTAAGACCTCCCATACTTGCACCTGCAGTGAGTCGTTGATAAACAGTTGAGGAAAACTTGCCATAAAAGTCGTCGCTAATAATCCACGCCGTAGTAGCATCATTAGAATATATCACATATTTACCCATATGAGGACCATATAACGGCCATGTGAGCAGCGCCTGCTGCAATGGACCGGACGAAGATGATTGTGATGATTTTGTCTCCTCAGTACCAGATATTGCTTGTTTATTCGCGGAACTTGGATCATCTTCACCCTGCTTGGGAGCAGGCGAGCGAGAACGAGCACGAAACGTAAATGTGCTGGTAAGAGAGTCGGTAAAAGATGCAGCCCGTGTACGCTTGTCGTTCATCAGGTTCGAGTCCGTATTCAGACGTTTCGTAGTATTTACAGTGACAGCTTTGGGTGGAATGGCAGGCTGAATCGAATCGGCTGCAGTTAACGATGCCGGGGTGGATTCATGTTTCTGCCCGGATCTGGACTGCTCAGTCGAGGAGGGCGGAATCTCTGTCTTCTCTCCAACAGGCACAATTGGGCCTGTAATTGGCTTGCTGAACGGCTGGTTTTTTAGATAGCCTTCCTCTATTTGGTTCGCAAGGTTCTCATCGCAAGGCTTGAGGGTGCTACTGTCTGCATAGAACCAGGTCCCGCGCCGCACGTCGTAAGTCGGGCCAGTCCAGTAGATTGGCGAGAGCTCGCGCCGACGGATATCGACCTTGAATAGACGGTCTTCATTCACCGCGACGGTGTCGAGCTCAGGATCTGAGGCGCCGACGGGGGTGCTCTCGGGAGCGGCGTCGGACGGATTCCGCTGGTAGAGAGCCTCGATGTTTCGCGAGTCCGTGACGGAGAACGGCACGAACTTGGACGGCGGCTTCGGAGGCTTCCAGCCCCTTTCGACAAATGGCTTTGACTTGGGGACATCTGTAGCAAAGTACCATCTAAAAGCAAGCAGTCAGCACAGCGGATCAGGGATCAGTGGAGCGGACCGAGCCTACCGAACGACGAGCGGCGGAGTGTTTGGGGGCATCTCGGCGCGGGAGAGGCGCTGGCGATACGGTACGGCGTGATCTAGGCCCGACGCTTTCGCAGTGGCGGACGAGGCCATGCGGGCGATGTCGGAAGTAGGGCGCGGAATCTTGAAGTCGGTGTGCAGAAGCGTGGACGGCGGCGCTGACGAAGAGGAGAACTGGAAGATCCGGGGCTGTCTAGTGGGAAGCCGCGCGACACTATAGACGAAGCGAAACCGAGGCGATCAGCGCCGCATTTTTGAAAACCGGAGGTGAACCGAGTGCTGCAACCAATTTTCATCTGATCACGTGTAGAGAGAATCCCCCTGTGCGGAGCATACACGAGCTCCCAGCGAGGTCTGGAACTGCACCGCGCACCGTCATCCGGAGAGGCTAGGCCGTTAGATCTGCCTGAGTCTCGCGTATTTCTTCTGGCATAGGTGCAATCCACACGTATTGCAAAGACCCCCTCGCCATCGCTCAGGCGCTCCAAACAACCATGGCCGACGAACAGCAGGTGAATCAGATCGAGGACATGGGCTTCAGCAGAGAAGATGCTGTTTTTGCTCTCCAGGTACCAGACAAGCTGCCTTATTTTTGAATATTGCTAATGCTGTTGTTTTAGCAATCTAGCAACGATATTGGCAGAGCCATTGAGTATATATTCTCAGGAACGCTCGAGGAAGTAAGCGCAAATATACGTCATTGCACCTGCATGTTTGGCGACTGACTTTATGATTCAAGGATCGCCAGAAGAACACATGGGATGCTAGTCAATTCACCGCATCTAACTGGGAAGGCGATGCACGGACAAAAGAGGGTCCGCAGAATCAAATGAGTGAGCATGAAATCCGTACGACACCAAGTGTCTGTTTATTACGCTTATGTCTAACTTGATATTTCTGGATAACAGAAGCCTTTGCGCCGGAAACATTTTACGATGATGCCACGAAGTCATCCTTTGAAAGTCGTCCTCCCTTACGAGAACAGATAACTGATCTGACTGGCCCCGATGACGACGACAGTGCGTAATTTATTTGATGATGGGTACTTCAAAGTTCTCTGTTACTGACTTCGGCTTTGGAAGATGATATGGCAAAAGCAATGCGAATGTCTCTACAAGATTTGTCAAACTCAGAAATGGATATCGACACGCAACAGGAAACTGGAGTTTTCAGGCCTGCTACTGGAATTTACTACGATGCTGATCAATGGGGAGTTGTCGACCTCAATAACCGTGGGCCGCGTTCAGCAGAACTACAAAGCTCTCGGCGTGATTCGAATATGTTAGTTTCATCTCTGTGATGGTTTTATATTAACGTAACATTATCTGATTTCGCTGTCTCTGGTATAGAATCCCCTTTTTCCTACCTTCTCACCGGGCACACCACCTTGCTCCATTCTTAACTATCCTCCATGCGATACCTTTAGCACGCGCATCATTATTACTTTTTGGCAATCAAGTTGTCAAAGATTATGGTATTGCCCAGAAGTGGTGGATGAAGGAATCCATATTCATACCTGACTTTGCGACTGCAAGTTTGTCAGAGCAGGATGTTCACCGTCTCACATTACTTATTGAAACTCAGCGCCTAATGGCATTTCTCGATTCCACTGGATCCGCTAACGAATCTCAGCGGGCGTGGGCAAGCATAGAGAATCTTGTCCATGCACTGTCCTCATGTGGAGATTCATACCTCGATCTCGCTCATTCAGAGTTTTTAGCTGATGCGGAACCGGTGGTTTCTTTTCAACGTACATGGGAATTCGTTACTGGATATTACGCAGATAATATCGGACTCAACCCGACACTTAAAGGTTTAGTAAATACAACTACATCTTCTTCGAATGCCGTGAATCCACTGGGCGAGTATCTTTTTACGACGGTTGCTGCCGTCGAACAACCGATTTCTGCTCCAGACGAATTTAATTTGGAACAAAAATTTACCAGCTTGGATGTTGTGTTGACGGATAATCTACGGCATATGTACACCACTTTGACTGGACATCTTGATAATTTAATATGGTCAGAAGAGCCAGAAGCATGTTTGAAGACAGTTCCACATATTTTTACTATGAATATTCGGCAGGAAAATGGAATGGCTGGCGCTGGAATTGATTTACCGACAGAATGGTATCCAGACCGATATACACCTCCATTTAGAAATCCTATGCGAGTAAATTTAAAGAAGCGCAATGATATTGCAAGTGAGATTGAAGATCTTCAAAGAAGACGGAAGATGATCACTACTTATCCAGTGAGTTACACTTAAAGGTATTATTTTTCTAACATTATGACTGGAACTAATGAATATCAGGGCTTTGACATCCAATCCTTACTCGGTGCGACATTAAAGTATTTTTCTGGTCCTGCAGATGCAGATTCTCCTTCAGTTTCAGAAAGACATGCCTCCACAGCAGACAAGATGGCGAAGCTTCCCGAAATTTTGGATTCGTATATCGAACGTATCGACAACAAGATTGGTAGTTTGGAGAAGGAGATTCGTACGCTCACCGAACTCTTGAGTGAGCCGTCGTTGGCTCCTTCCGACGATGAGAGAGCCAAGAAGCTCGAGTTTCATCGATACTCACTTGCGGGTGTTGTTATCTCTGACTCGTCTTTCTTTGTCAAGACAAAAGCTGCACCGAAGAAATCCGCAGTTAATTTGCTAGACAACGATGATCACGAATATTTGGATGATGCTCTACTTCCAAGTAGCGATGTATGGATCCATGTTACATACTTTGAGGATGTTGGAGCATCTAACGGTACCCCATTCGAGACACGACTGGCAAATGTGGAGAAAGTTATCGATACTGCTCGGGTACAAGGCATGGACGGAGTGGTAGCTATCTATGCCAGCGACGAAGCATACGTAGGGTTTGATGATTCACTTCTAAATGCGGGCCTTCTGCAGTTTTTGCGCCTCGATAATGAGCTTTTGGAGAGAGAGCTAAATCAACATTGCCTTGAGAGCTCTAGCGATGAAGAAGATATAATTCCTGCCCCCGCTGAAACAGAATCAGTGACTGAGAATTTAATTTCTTTTGATGAGAGTAGCACCGAGAGCCTTGCAGGTGGAAGCGAGCCACATATGGCAGATACCGGCATTTCGGGGAACACATCATCGACAAACCAAATCGCTAATACTACTGCTATTGTTGATGATTACGACTCTGATGTTTCTGCGATAGAGATTCCCCAGCCTCAGGCCCGCAAATACCCTCGCTCAATGCCTTCTGGACATCGCGAACCCATTAGAAAAATGAGCACGACGGCTATCATCACAGCCGAACCGGTATCGGAAGGACCCTTTTCGGTGCATAGAGGTTCATCTTCAGGAAAGGTTAAGGTCCAGCATGCTGAGAATGCTTCTGAAGGTGAAATTGGGGACAGCGACGATGAGCTGATGGCACGGATGGCAAAAAATTAAAAGTCTATATGATGCTACAGAAGTCGATCTAACTTTTGTGTTTGTAGTACTTTTTTGTTATATTTAGAAGTCCTTAATAGTTACTCCACTATCCATTCGTGATATCCCTATACACTCCCCAGACACTCAAAAATTTAGAAAACAAACAAACCGCCTTGCACCTAATAAATAATAGATATATAAAAAATCAAAAGCCCATTCAGTTGCAGTCAGCGAGAAATACGTTCCGGCGCCAAGCAAGTATTTAAACCGAGTCAAACAAAGATCACAAAAGCAAGAAACATTTCAAAAACAAAGAGATCTCGTGGAATTGCTAATTAGGCATGACAGGTTAAAGTCGATATAAAAGCAGTTGTTGTCACCCACATTGACGACCACAAAGGTATGAGAAAGAATTTACAAGCCGAAGATATCCGAATTGGCGAATCTGCTGGGCTTTGCAGACGGGTTCTCTTTGTTGGCAGCAGTCATATCGGCAATATTTCCGAATCTCAAAAGCTGCGGCTTGGTCCTAAAACGAAAAGCACGGTTAGCATTTAGAAGTAAATTTGATTGAAAAGGGAAGTAAAACGAACTTGGTGTAGTGCTTCTTCTTGTGAGCTTGGAGCTTAGCAGTGCAAGGCGACATCAAGTTATCAGTCGGCGAGGCAAAGTTGGTGCGACTAAAGTAGCTAGTTAGCATAAATTCATCTACATGAACAATGAGATTGAAGGACGTACGCCTCAAGGAACTTGTTGTGAAGAATATGATGGCGCTGAACATTCTGGCTTTCAGAAACGTGTAAGGGCTGTTGGGTAGGAGCAGCAGCAAGTTTCTGATCAAAAGGCTGAATGCTGGGCGACATTATTGTAAAGTTGTATGATTGATGAAACGTGGGAACGAAAGAGGCAACAAAGAAGACGACTGATCTGAGGAAAGATGGGCAGGCAAGAGATGAGATCAAGTGATACTTAGGTACGGCCCTAGTGTAAAAGCAGCAATAGAGAACAGGTCTTGTAAAGAGTAATAGGAGATTCGGAAGAGAGGGGAAGGGGACGAAGATAAAGGAAGGCATAGATCAAGGCTCGGTGCCGCACTGTGCGCCGACCCTCTAATTATCATTTTCCATTTCGGGTTGTACTTGTTTGACTTATTTGGGGTTAGTTCAACTTAGCGTCGTAACCACAGCAACCAATTAATTACTTCTCCCAAATTGGAATTGCGCAGCCAATGCGGCTCATAAATCTCCTTGATCCATTTTTTTTGCCTTTCCAAAACAGAATTTTTGGAATTAAGATTGCACAGCACAGTACGAATTAACAGCTGAGTTTGTCTAATAGGTTATATGGAATTATGGATTGGGATTGATGTCTTATATGTTTAAGCTGCGGTCAGAAAACACAATATTCACTTGCTGTAAAAGGAATTTCAGTAGATCATTACTACTCCATCGAGCTTCAATCTCAAATCCATGGAGTATTACGACTTTTATTGCATGTAACTAAAAACTATGGCCTTGTAATTTCGTCGTAAATCAATTCTAAAATAATCGTTAGTCAAAGCTTCAGACGATTTCTTAAACCAATTCGGTATACTTACGCTTAAGCTGCTCCTTTGAAAGTTCATCTTTTCGCCGGTCAAAATCAAAGAAGCCTTCTGGTATAGGTGGTGCTGTAGGCTCATCTTCGGGATCGTGGTACGGCTCAAGGTAAGGATGCTGAAGTGCAGCCTCAACAGTTATACGCTTAGTCGGATTAAATGTAAGCATTTTTTCTAGCAAATCGACGGCGAGCGGATTAGTATCCGGTAGCATGGTAGCAAATGAAGCCCGCTTTTTGAACGGTAAAGATCGGATATATTCGCGAGCTCTTGCTGACTTGACGGCATAGTAATCCTCCATAGTAGGTGTTCCGAGTACGTCCAAAATCAGAGTCAGTTGGTGGTGATAATCCTTTCCAGGAAATAAAGGCTTGCCGCTGAGCATCTCTGCCAGAATGCATCCTACACTCCACATATCAATGGCTTTTGTGTACTCTTTAAAGGTTAACATGATTTCAGGAGCACGATACCATCGTGTAGCGACGTACTCCGTCATGAAACCCTGATTGTCATCCGTCGAAGCAGCCGACCGAGCAAGTCCAAAGTCACAGACCTTAAGATCGCAATTTGCGTTTAGAAGAAGGTTTGAAGGTTTGAGATCTCGGTGCAGTACGTTTGCACTGTGCATCGCTTTGAGTGCGCGCAAGGTCTGGTAGATAAAATATTGGCAGTGGTCGTCCGACAGTGTTTGGGTACGGATCACTCTGTGCATGTCGGTCTCCATCAATTCCTGTTCGTCTGTTAGCTTATCTCGCACGACCTTCAGATAAATCTAAGACTCTTACTTGAATCAGGTACACCTCAGTAAAGGTTTCGAAACTGCTAGGTTTCTGAATATCTAAAATCGAAATAATCTACAACACAAATAGTCAGCGCCGTTCATCCAACATAGCGGATCTAAACATACGTTTTCATGATTAAAGTATTTCAACAGTTTCATTTCGCGTAGAGTACGTAGACAAAACATAGAGTGATCGAACGGTGTGATTTTCTTTATCGCGACTTTCTGTCCTGACGGTTTATGTATTGCAGAGCTGTTGAGTTGTCAGACCTTTGCTGGTTCTCGCGAAATAGTGCACGGCCAACTAACCAGACAACGCCATAAGCTCCTTCTCCAATAACATCAAGAATATCGTACTGGTCCGATACATTGAAGGAGAACTTGCGAGGATTCGATTGATAAGTCGAAGCGGCCATTTGTATGCTGTTGGTGTTGCGTCAGCTGAGAAGTTCGTCGAGGTAACTGACAAGTCAGATTACATAGGTCCGCAACATACATATATTTCTATGCTGATAGTATCCAGAAACAGAATTATATATATATAATGTTCAATGGCGTCTAAATGTCGCGTTGGTCTAGATGGACTTATTACTATACAAAGGACAAATTAGCCTCTCTTCTCAACATAATCCGCCACTTTCGTAAGTCACAAGCACGCATATTCACCTACTTTGCAAAAATCAATCAGCAAATATATCCCAAGATCACTTCGAGATACGGGAAGCAGCAAAGAGAGAGCGAAAGGAGCAGAAGGATGAGACGCGGCCAAGGAGGGGACCGGTAAATTGATGGGGCGCGAACCAAATTCCTCCACCTTGAACCGGTTACATATATTGCACATACAAGAGCATTCGTATTAATCAATGGCCGACATACAACTACAAAATAGCACATTATTTGATCAGTGAGATATAGTCTATATACACTAGCTACTATCTCGAAATCAAATGACCCACACTTTGACCATCTGGCTCTCAACCGCGCAGTCAATGATTACGCGTTCAAATTCAAACGCGTGCCGCACCTGCCCAGATTTGTTTCAGAAATCGCGCCTCGCCCGCAGCAAAGCAATAACGTCGTAAACAAGTAAAATATAAATATAAATATAAATATAAATATAAATATAAATATAAATATAAATATA